>JAUMHL010000018.1:10801890-10844025 GCA_032362345.1 Sandelia bainsii
TTACACTGTAAAGTGCCTTGAGATGACTTATGTTGTGATTTGGCGCTATATAAATAAAGTTGAATTGAATTGAAATTAATTGAATGTCAGAGTGTTCCTGGACAAGACACTGAACCCTGAGCCCTTGGCACCTTAAGGGGGCTGCCTGTCCACAAGAATTTGGGGGATTAAGAGTATTAAGAGTTGTTGGTTTTTTTTTTTTTTCTGATTTCTGAAGTTTAAACACAGGTCAATGTGCTGTACAAAAAATACAAACTCTAATAGCAGCTCTATTCTGGAGCATTATAAATATTGTTCATGTGGTTTCAGTTGAATTTGCATGACCAAAACATCATAAATCCAGGGGATTATCATCTGTACTGAAACGTAATCACATTATCAACAAATAATCTGTGTGTCGAAATGATGTCATTTTAATTTGCCTTGCTTGTTCCTTTGCAAATAAAGTTATTTACAGGGGTTAGTAAAGCATTGTGGGGATCTGATTTGGAGGAAATGAGTGACAGCTGGGAAAGAACTGATTGGACACTGAAAGAAATGGAAAGGGAGGGACCTCTACTGTGTGCATGAGTCATCACTCTCCACCCCCACCCCCCAGCCAAACCGTTTTTGTCTTGCAGGTTAGAGATTTCCTGAGCTACATTTTCTCTGCCTGAAAAATTCATTTTCGCATAAAAGTGAATGCAGACTTTAACAAGCAAATTAAAGTGAATGACATTGTGAGTCAAATTTGCAGGAGTAATAACAACAAATGTCCAGTGAAAGCTAACTTTACAGTTAGTACAAGATGTCCTAAACATACATGTATGCATTTAATTACAGCAATGTCAATGTTATATGTTAATGTTTACTACTTTGTGTCATACATCAGGAGGGTGTTGAGTCTGATACATTTTTGACATGTTTCTATACTCGCCTCTCTGGCTTAAACTAGAAGGATTTAATATATTATAATGATAATGATTATAATAATATAAGAGAGAGGAGCTTTGGCAAAATTACTGCAGCAATACATGTTGTTTTGTGGTTCCTTTTTTATACCATGTGTACTACTGCAAACAATTCAGCCTTAGTTTCATCAATCCACAAATCTTTTTCCCAGTAGTACTGTGGAGTGCCAAAGTGGCCTTTGGCGAAGTTCAGGTGCACTGCAATGTTTTATTTTTGGGAGAGAACACACAACACAATTTATGGCATGAAAAGATCATGTCAGTGATGGTGGAGGGAGCATCAGGATTTGGGGCTCCTTTGCTGCCTCTGGACCTACACAACTTGCCATTGTGGAGGGGAAATTCCCCAGTTTATCAAGATATCCAACAGGATCATGTCAGGGTGGATGTCTGCAAGCTGAAGTTAAGTAGAAGCTGGGTGATGCAGCAGGACAATTACCCTAAACAACAGAGTACATTGTAAATAGAATAGCTTCAGAGACACAAAATCTGCCTTTTGGAGTGGCCCAGTCAGAGTTCAGACCCCAACCCAATAGATATGCTGTGGAATTACCTCAAGAAAGCTGTTCACACTAGGAATATGGCTGAGCTTAAGCACTTCAGTAAGGACGAATGGTCCAAAATTTCTCCTAGATGTTAACGCACAGCTACAGAAATCAGACTGTCTGACCTCATTTAGTGTTACAGTATTCTGACATGCTTACAAGTCTGCAAATTGTTATAATAGAAAATATAGACTACTAGCTTCCAGACAGTAGACAGCAAATCCCACAAATTGAGACAGAAATGCCAAAAGGCTATTTTTTTGTTTTAACAAGAAAAACAAAAAAGGTAAAATATGATGATGAAATTATTACATGCTTCATTTGTACCTGTTCTGAAAGATTGTGAAAGAAGTGTGACACTACTGTCAATACAGTACACCAAGGAAACAACACAAACTATAGAAAGCCAAAGAGAAAACACAAGCGAAACTGAAAGGAAAGGGTGGATTCATCTAACTATATTCACAAAATGTAAAGAAGCATCAAGAATAAGGGCTTTCTCTCCTGAAGGTGAATTTCATGGTACTAAAGAAAAACAAAAGAAGAACAGGGCCAAGTCCATTAAGGAGTGCAAAGAGGAGTCAAGATAAATGAAGACTTCGTGGTGGAAGGCATGGTAATCAGGACAAGACATCTAGAGGCATTTAAGTACATGTTTCCAGTAGTTTGAACCCTAGGTTGACAATACAATGTGAAATGAAAAGAACTAGGGAATGGGGTGAGGGTAGTTGAGTTTGCTTGGGGGAAAGGGTGGGCTTGGAGGGCAGCTTAGTACCATGGCGTTATATCTAGATTTTTCATCAAAGGCCCTGGGCCTTTCCATGACTGGTACTACCATCAGTCCACCAATGTTTTGTCCTTACAGTACCTGTTCAAAAGAGGTGGAGACACAGTAAAGTTCACAGTACTTATTTATAGTTATGCATTTTCCTTATTGAGTGCCTCAATATCAGTGAGTCGCCATATTTAGTATTAGTGTCGTAGTTAGGCAAAATTGCAATTTATTTTCACTTTATTGTGATCATGTTAGTTTTCTATTTGAGAGATTTGATGAGATGAGAGATTTTTCCCTTATGTTTTAAACCTCACCTGAGCAATCAATCAGCATTGGACTTAACTTAAGGGATTCCAATGAACTGAATTAGTGGTACTTGAACACTTGATTGAGAGAGACTTCTCTTAAATTCAGTGGTAAACAGTAAATTTATTATGCCAAAAAGTAAAGAAATCAGTCTGGAACTCAGAAAGACATTAGTGGAGTGCTATACTGCCATTTCCAAGAATTTCACATTGTCTAGAACAGCTGTACATTGAATCATTGCAAAGGACATGGAGACAAATTCTAGTAGAAACAAACCTGGGCATGTCGAAAGTGCACAATTTCAAAAACTCTGGACAGGAAAATAGTCAGAAATGTCAAAAAGAATCCCAAGATCTATGCCAAGATGATTGTTGTTGTACTGGCCTCTTCTTGACGTTTCAAGGGAGATTGTTGTCATGGTGGGATTTGAGGTCATCATCCAAGAAAAACCTGTGAACATCTGAAACGTGGGGATGGGTTTTCAAGACCTAACTTGAACTGTCCGGACACATGGATGCCTTTGTTTGGCGAAGGAAGGAAGAGGCCTTCAACCCTAAAAATGCAGTTACCACAGTTAAACATAGTTGTGGGAGCATGATATTGTGGGGCTGTTTTGCGGCTTCAGGAACAGGCAACCTTGTTCAGATGCATGGGATCATGAAGAAAGAAGATCATGTTGACATTTTGAAGGATAATAACAATTTAATAATAATAATTTTGGCCATGTCATTTTTGTTTTTTCCTGTTTCAATTCAGTGCATCAGTAAAATATCTTAATCAAGGTTATAGGAGATTTTGTCTTTGTTCTTTTGAAGCAATTGACCTATAAACACTTTTGGTTATGATCATTTCCATGGAGAAGTTAAGGGTTTTGTTTTGTTTTGAGTAAAAGAAAAAAGGGGGGGCTATTAATTCTGTCTTAACGAGTACTGAGTGATGTATCCATCCAACCAAAATCGCTTTCAGTTGACATAATACTGAAAGTTTCTTTTGGCTGCTCCCTTTCGGGGTCACTACAGTGGATCATCTGCCTCCACATATTTGATTTGGCAAGGATTTTACGCTGGATGCCCTTCCTGACGCAACCCTCCGCATTTATGGTCACAAGGTCCTTCCTCAAGGGGCTAGCAATAAGACCATAGTTGGTAAAGATGAAAATGACCAAAGGTCAGGACAAATAGCCATCAGCCTACTCTGGGCCTTCCATCTCTGACATCTGACGTCCTTTTAGTCTTTCAGGGGTAGAGAATTGGTAGGTGGGGGGGTAGAGGTTAGTGGTCAGTCTCAGGAGCCTTAGGCTGCCCGGAGGGTACGTAAACTTGTGTGTGAGGGCTATATCTCAGCAGAATGCTGCTGACACAGTAAAGCTGAAATTTACTGCATCTAGCATTGCTGCCAGTGTGCATATATTTCAGTGAGGTACTCATCAGCAGGAGTTGAAGGTGTTGTGAGTCAAAGCACATTTGGCCTCTGAAATAAAAAGTTTAAGAGTGGTGCACTAACGAGGGTAAGACAAGCCACACGGAACGTAATGTAAGAATTGATGCACTGCTCACAAAGGCTTTCGCTTAAATGTTTGAGATGGGAGAAGACTGTACATACTGTTTTGTACAAGAATAACTGTGCAGATATTTAAGATATTACTTTCACCATAGTGGTCTGTAAATCTAAAATGAACAAGCCCCAATACGGACAGTGGTTAAACTGTGAAGGACATGCTGTAAGAGTAACAGTGAGAAGGAAGTAAGGAATCGTCTGTTACTGGTTTAGGTCAGTAGTGTCATGTAGTGTCAAGCAGACATGCTCTTCCGTGCCAAATTAGTCAGGAAACAGAGTAGGCAAGGAGTGGGAGCACTCCAGCTGAGCGCAACAGCATTTCATCTGGATGCTGCTGCGAATATAGATAATGTTGGTTACACAGATAAGGTCACTGAAACTGACTTTTATCATAAAAGGTGCAATAGCATTTTAATAAAGATCATTTAGATGTTGGAACACACACTGAGGAAGATCACTAAGAGAATATACATCATGTGAACTGGCCAGGATCCTGGTTTATAATAGCATTTTATTTTATAATTGAAATAGTCTTATATTTAGATTTAAAATCTTGTCTAACTTGTGTGTACATAAGTACTATCTAGCACTGACAATGCAAGCTTTAATTATGTGATTGATTGTCTAGCAATTTCATATTATTCTTGTTTCTAGAAAAAACATAGGTTTAGGTTAGGTTCAAGAAAAAAAAATCTTATTTTAACAGATAGTATTTTGTCTTGCATGATGATATACAGTGCTGTGAAAAATTATTTGACCCCTTTCTAATGTTCTTTTATTAAATAACCACAAAATGCAGTTTTTAAATGATTTTTTAATTTAAGGAAAAAATAAGCTGTCCAAATCCACCGGGTCCTACATGAAAAAGTATTTGTTCC
Organism: Sandelia bainsii; assembly: GCA_032362345.1. Lineage (NCBI taxonomy): Eukaryota > Metazoa > Chordata > Actinopteri > Anabantiformes > Anabantidae > Sandelia > Sandelia bainsii. The sequence continues at coordinate 10,806,902 of JAUMHL010000018.1, forward strand.
CTAATCTAATAACTGGTTGGGCCACCCTTGGCAGAAACAACTGCAATCAAGCGTTTGGAAAACCTAGCAATGACACTTTCACATCACTGTGGAGGAATTTTGGCCCACTTTTCTTTGCAGAATTGTTTTAATTCAGCCACATTGGTGGGTTTTTGAGAATGAACGGTCTGTTTAACATCTTACCACAGCATCTCAATTGGATTTAAGTCCAGACTTTGACTAGGCCACTACAAAACCTTAATTTTTGTTAGTTTTTTTTTTGTTTGTTTTTTGAGCAATTCAGAGGTGGGTTTCGGATTATTGTTCTGCTGCTACTCAAGTGAGTTTGAGCTTGAGGGCACAAACTGATGGTCAGACATTCTCCTTCTGGAGAATTTTCTGGTAGAGAGCAGAATTCATGGTTCCATTAATTATGGCAAGTTGTCCACATCATGAAGCTGCAAAGCAGCCCCGGGCCATCACACTACCACCACCATGTTTGACTGTAGGTAAGTTCTTTTTAGGAAAAGTTGTGTTAGTTTTACGCCAGATGTAACAGGACACACACCTTCAAAAAAGGTTCTACTTTTGTCTCATCAGTCCACAGAATATTTGCCAAAAAATGTTGGGGATAATAAAAACTCTCCCATGGATTCCATTTTTGCCCAGTCTCTTTCTTATTGTTGAATCATGAACACTGGCATTAACTGAGGCAATTGAGATCTGCAGTTCTTTAGATATTGTTTTCCACAGCACAGTATTCTCAACTTTGCTTTAGGAGCATGCACATGACTTTACAATAAACATTGGAATGTCATCATATTTCCAGGCTTTGGACAAATTTTAATGTTGATCTGATGTTGAAAAAGTCAGAGGATCAATAAAGTGATTGCAATTCACCCTCTGGGGACCATGAACATCTGTGCCAAATTTTGTTGTAATCCATTTTGTAGATGGCAAGCAGCAAGAGAAAAAGATAAGTCAGATTTATCTATGGAGACCATCTGTAATAAACGTCATGTCAATCCATCTTATAGCTGGCAAAACATTTCACTCAAATTAAAAAAGGTCACCCTCATGGTGACAAGCTGAGGTGCAATTCGAGAGAAGGCAATCATTTCTGAAACATGACAATACTACCCTGTGTGATCGGTGTCTAAGCAGCACTCACAAATCGCTTTTGGGAAGTGGGCCGCACTTTCATGATATTACCAAAAAGCAATTGTGTGCTGGCGGATGCTTGCAGTTCAGGACACTTCCACCTGCATCACCATTTACATCCCCATCATCACATGTTTCTAGTGTTTACAATAGTCAGCCTAGTAGCCTAGTACTCGCAGTTGTAAATGCGGCTAGACTTCAGAGTAGACATTTTGTGATACAGCAAAATGAGATTATAGTTTAAACACAATTTCATGCAAGAGAGGAAGCATGTCTAACATGACAACAACTTACTTCAGCAATGTATAAAAATGCCATTTTTGAGCTGCATGCTATGTAAATGCTGAAGTGAAAATTCAGGTAAAATCAAGTGTTAAATATTAATCTCGGCAAGCACGGTGCTGTTTTACAAAAGATAATACAAAGACAACAACATTTATGTAGAATGTCGCTTTTTGTGGGTCTAAATTAGTTGGAAATAATGCTTATATTTAATAAAGGCGAGAAGGACCAAACAAAAAATAACAACTTAAAGTCTATGAAACAAAATGATATCTAATGTAAAAGAGCATGTAGACTAAAGGATAAATGTTTGTTATACTGTTGTCCAGAGCATACAGTGTTTAATAGAAAGACCACTGAAATAATGCAGCTGGACCTCACACAAGCACCAATTGAAGATGTGTTGCAGGAATGAGTCATCTCAATCCAGCTGTCCACAGGGCATATATCTGATTAGCATACCCAGACTCACACACCAAGAATAAATGTAAATATTTCAATAAAACCTGCTGTAATAGTATCAATTCAGCATCAAGAATGGGTACCAGTTCATGTTTACTATGTTTAGCAATATTGGATGCATATGAGTATAGAGCTATACAATTTCAATAATTGTTATTAAAGCTGAATGCAAATACAACTCTCAGTAATTGATATTGCAGTAGCACACTCTATTCAAGTTTACCCTTGTGCCATGCACTGTTATTTTGATGTTATGTGCAATCATTGTTTGTAAAAGAGATTTCTCTCTCTCTCTCTCTCTCTCACACACACACACACACACACACACACTCAATGCTGTTCAGGCAACCTCAATCAAACATTAATAAAGTGCAACATTTGGGAAATGACTTACTTTTACAAGATCATTTAAGCTTTATAGCACAATAAGCTGTACTGTAAGGTATAACATACAGCTTTGTAAGCAATGTAGCAAAACTGGAAATGTGAACAAATGTAGCTTGGGGAGGTTTAATTGAACTTAAGTTATGATGGACACCATCTGCTCAGGTAGGCACAGAGAAGCTTGCCTTATAGTTTCGCTGTTGTTCATGTGTACCTGAGGCCGAAGAACGTGTAAGAGGGCTGAAACAATTCTACAAGAAAGTGTGGAGAAGCACCCACAAAGGGGCTGTCTGTTCACTAAGGCTGAACGACTTGGCACTCAGTAGACTGAGGCACCCCATTTGGTTAATGAAGTCCCAGACTGTCCTCACACCACACCCCCACCCACCTCTCCACTATGAAATGGTCTACTCATGAAAGTAATGAGGCAGGGAGAGAGAAAGACTCTTCTGGCCACTGATAACCTCAGACTAAACTTGCAACCATACGAGACAAGGGCCTAATATCTGGCCGTCAATCAGCCCCAGCATCCCTGGCTGGAGTGTTTAATTACAAGGATCAATTATTTACCAGCCTCCTCTTTCACTACTCAGTACTCCCAAAAAAGGAATGTAAAAAAAAAACATTGGCAAGACCCAGAAGGAGTTGTGGTGGCAAATTCAGTGCAGAGAAAAAGATTAGTTGCTTCATCTGGAAATTACAGATAGATATACAGTTTTTTGTGTGAATTGTGCATGGCAGATAAGTTTGTGTGGACAGAAATTAAAAATACAATACAATTTAGCTACAAAACAGCTGCAAAACTACTAAGATCAAGCTACATGTCAATGTCAAAAGAAATAAAACTTTGATTTTATATGTAAGTTGTCTAAACAGAGTTATAAAGTTCTTTACAAAAAAAGATTTACAAACAATATCTTTAGAATGTAACTACTGTGGTTATATACATATTTACTCCTTAACACATTTCTTAACATCAGCTGTACGTCCCAAACAGCAACGGCTGGGCTTTTAATTACATTGAAGAGACACAAACATGTATTCACAACAGCACTTCTGTAAATATGAGGAAAAAATAATGAATAAAGTCATCAAAAAATGTTTTATCTTTATCTTATCAAATGCAGCAGCTCATGCATAAACATAACGTACATAACATATAAGTGTATATCATATATTTAAATTTTCTTTCATTCCTGACTATAAGTTTTACAATAGAGGTTTTACAAATTGTATATTAAGTTTCTAAATGTCTTGTACAGATGTATATGCAAATGTATATGCTATTCACTGTACATTAGTGTTATTTCTTACTTCAGCTGGTCCAACATAAGCTGTAAAGTTGTAAACTAATTTAATGAGACAACATCATATTAAATCTATCTATCTATCTATTGTATTGTATGTGGGAAAAAACAATCCTGCGCTCACATTAGCATTCTGATTAAGTCACTTGCATAGATAAAGTAGTTACAAATTCCACAAAACCACATGTAATGTAGAAATGTCACACTAAAACATATGGTAATTACTTAATTGGTTGATCTTGTGAGAATACTGCAGACTATTTTTCTAGTGTGTTATAGCTTTCATCTAAAAACGCTAAAAGAAAAAACATTGAGAAGTAGCAGCTGGTGGAGAGTGTTGTGTGGTCATCTATCCATAGAACAGAGTGTCTCTTCATGTGTCCGAAATACAGCCAGCCAAATAACCCAAATAACAGGGGAAGTGAAAAATGCAGCACTCAACTAAGTCTGCTGTTGTTCAGGGCTTTAACAAGGTACACCTGTGATTTGTGGTTTGTCTTTTTTACTGTATTTTTGTGCTAGATTTCCATTGTCATCATGAGTCTAGCCTGGTTTGTGCTATTTATGGTCTGCAAGCTCCACATCAGTGATCACCTGCTTTCTACATAAGCAGACATTAATACTTCTGGTACTTTAATCGTGAAAGTCCTTAAAGTTCCATTGCTTTAGTGGTCTGAAAAATAGTTTGAATTTTTATAAATTTAATACTGTTTGCTGTTGATGGTTTTGCTTAGTAAAAAGGTAAGTGTATCAGCATTTGAAAAGAATGTTACATATATAGTTGAACACAGAAAGCAACTGTGTACAGAAAAAATTTGTTAATGGAAATATCTAGACAACCATCTCAATGCCTTGGGTGATGCTCACATTTTATCAGCATAATTATATGTATGCAAAAAAAAAGTTTAACTTCAGTTATAAATCATATAATTAAATAATGCATTCAACATAAATACGAACTTATCAAAGAACATAAAATCTCGTATCAATGAAAGGTATAACAGTGCAACTAATACTAATACTCTATCTTGCTCAAAATTACTTGTTGATTCAAAAGTTACGTTTAACACTTATGGCCTCATTAACTCCACAAGAGGGAGTGTGTTGAGACTGAAATGTAAGTCTAGGCAGCTTGTTTCTTCTTCTACTACACTGTAAAATGTTACCGTAAGAATGTACGGATATTTAACAAACAGTTACCGTTCAATTATGGTAAAATACCTAATGTAATTTTGCTGTGAGTTTACGTAAAAAATATCTAAAAATAAAAATAAAAAACAAGAATGCTGCAAAATAAACCTATAAGTAAGCTGATTTCCAATGGGGAGGTCCTGAAGGTAAACAGTGCAGTAACATTGTTTATGAAGTTGTTAATATTATTTGACAGTAATCTGTTCTATATTGTAGTGACCAGGGAGAAACAGGAGTATCTTGAGGCTTCTGGTTACTGTAGTGATGGCCATACGAACATCATTTCATTACTTACTTTAATTTCATGCCACATTCTTTGAGTCTTTTTTCTGTCATGTTCATAGCTTTTAATTTCACATTTCATCCAGGTTACTTATGCAGTTATTAGACACAGACATGTTAGACCATAAGTGTAGTTGCTTGCACCATACAGTACTCCTATGCTATCTGGCTCTGCCCATCTAAACATATATTTTGGATAAATATCATCCATGAGCTATATTCTACCAATCTTTATGCAGCAGACAACTAATTCATTCATGAACATTGTACGTGTTCTAAAGGATGGCCCTGTTTCAGATGGTAAAAAAGATTAGTGGTATTACCTGTCTTTGGAGAAATATACAGTTTGCAGCAGTGCACTCCACTCTGCTTCTTGGTCGGACTTTAATTACCCAAAATATCTCCACACTACTACCGAAATCCTGCTGTCTTTTCAACAATTTCCTCGTCTTTTAAGCCTTGGGCTGTGCCCAATGGGATGTCTTCTTCATTAACACTGTCGCTGGAGTTTTCATTAACATTTTCTGTCGTCATTTTCTCTCATCTTGCTCGCACTCCTGATGTACTGGTGTGCACTGCTGCAGTTAATACTGTGTTATTAATACGTGTGTTTTGACAGCTGTTCCTCCCGTTGTCTGTCAAAACATGGATGGGACAACTTCTATCAAAGTTATTTCAACCATGTTAAAAAAAGTTATTTCGTGATAGATATCTTTATTGTTTTATCCTTAAAACCTGTGCAAAATCTTCATGCAGACCATTATCCGCTGGGCTGGCCCTGACCACAGAATAAGCCAAAACAAAACATATTTTTAGCATTTTATCACCCCGTCGTAGTAAGAAGTCAGAAGCGAGAGAGAGGGCGTTAAATGCAACAAAGGTCCCCAGCTGGACTGACTTGAGGGCATTGAGGTTATGTGGCATGCACACGAACCATTAGGCTACCAGTGCGCTCTCACTCTGAGCTTGTTGTCTGCAGTTATACATCCAACACAAAAAACAGATACAGTATGTATTTTTTTTTATCATTTTTTTTGTTACCTGAAATATACTAATATACAAAACTACAAAACTGTAAAAAGATACTCTCAAAGGCTCTTGTAACCCAGACTCACTGAACGGTACTGCCAGTGGTGCAGAGGTATGATTAGAAAGTTTAAGAGCATTCCCCTTTAGTGTAATTTCATAATGACGAGTGTTTGAAGCACTGGGCAGAGTGTAGCAGAGCATGGCATAGTAAAGCAGAGTGGAAAAGGAGGGCTGGGCGGAGCTGATTTTGAGATTTTGCATTTTACAGGGACTGCAAATTCCACAGAGCACCAACACTGCAATGTGCTGCTCCGTACAGCTTTCAGCCCATTGTCTTGGTTTGGCACTTTCTAGTAGAGTCACTACTTTTCACTGAACTCCCTACATGAGTTGTCAATGCTAACCATCAAATGCAGTTGTCTTTATATTGTGAATGATTTAAATAATACATTCTCCAAAAGACTGAAACAATATTAAAGAAAAACAATGGTTTACTAGAGGTACTTCAACTCACTGAAGTAACTATTAAAACTGTGTCAACATCGTTATTATTATTATATTACGTCCAACATGGCAAGAAACATAAGCAGTCAACCCATCACACAAACTGTACCCAGATTAGCTGCTACTCTATTTAAGACCAAAACAAGAAGTGAACACACCTGATACTAATAATCCCTCACTGAAGAAAATACCAATGAGTTTGCACAACTATGACAAGTAGGACAAAGCTGAACCAAGATCTGTCAGTCTGTAAATCATGAGAGATGTTTACAATGAACAATTTAGTTCATAATTTTATTAGATTTTAGGCTTTAATTTTATATTTTAAATAAGCTGTGCTAACCTGTATTTGTTACTTATTTTTTGTGTGCCTCCGTAAAAACGTACAGTATGCTGAGCTTAGGCATAGCAGTGTTTTAAACTTAATGCCAACATCAACACACTAACGTGCTCACAATAACAATGTTAACATTTTATTTTATCATGTTTAACATATTACTATAGCTGTTGAATTATATTTCACTGATAGTGACAGATAAAAATCAGGGGAACAATAAAGTCATAATCCTGTGAGCAACATGAATGAATCTACATGCTGATATTTTAGCCAAAGTGGTTGACACTTACATTACCATCACTAACGGTTACAGCTAGAGTGGCAAAAAATCATTACCACTCTACATTTTAATTCCTTTTCCAAGATGTTGCATCTTACAAAACCAAAGCAGAAAACCAAAGATACTGCATGGCACCTTTAAATCAATTAGTGCTGAGCTGTGTATTACTTTAAGATAATGTATGTTTTCAGTGAAAAAATATGACAAACTGTCAGGCCACATCAAGCATGATTGCCATTTGCAAAACTATGAAAATATAGTGTAGGCTACAAGTGCAAATTAGCTACCTGCATTCACTTTTACAGCTAGACGTCCTGTGTGGGAGGCAGCAGGGCACTGAAAGACTCCATTTACACACTTTAGTTTAACTGCAGTATTCGCTCTGACACCTATCATTGCTTAAGTACTCCATTCATACTCTGCTTCGGCTGACAAGAGCAATTACATATTGGTGATTATTTTACAATAGCCATTCAAATTATAATAAGGCAATGTTTTTGTCCTCACAGCAACTGACCTGTCAGTGACCTCACTAACAAAAATCTGACTGCTTAAATGGCATATCTGTCAGACAGTCAGAATGCAGATTTCTGATTGCCTGACTAAGACTGACAGAGCATGTGGATGTCTCTACAGAGTTACAGAGCTATATGAATGTGTAATATGACAATGTGCCAGTACCCTAATAGAGTTGTAAGGATGCTGTGGTTAAAAAAAACAGTAAAATTGCAACATTACATATGTGTCATCACATAAATACATAAATTAACAGACAACTGCAGTGAGGTAACATTTAAAACACGACTTCTGAATGTAACCATACAACATTTCCACAGAACGTGACACTAAGTGAGGTCTACAGCATGTACTGTACAAAAAAACAAAATCTATCAAACTGTTTTTAATAGCATCTGATTGCCAAGCTGTCTTAGGACAGTTGGCAAATGGGCGGGCAGCGGAGGAGTTTAGAGGTGCTAAAGTTCAGGCAGGAGCGACGCAGCACCCTGTGTCTTGCCAACAGCCTTACAGTGGCGCAATTCCTGACTAAGTTGTTGACCCATGGCCCCCACCTGCCTTGACCATGCATTTTGTAGGGGGGGGCATCACTTCCCCTCCTATGCTGCCTACCACACCAGAAGGCTTTTGACTCATGCCCATCTGTGCTGGTAGTACATACATTAAGTGAAAGCCAAGATAATGGCACCCTGTCCAACTCAAATGTGCCTTTATGACAACAAATCAATATATGGTGTGTGAACAGAATCTTTACCTTAGCAACAAACATCTCAGTAAAGAGAATAATTTTTAGTAAAGAGGTCACATCTAATTGTTATCTTCATACTGCAATGAGATGGTACTCAAGTGTCATGATGCACACATTTGGAAAACTATTTCTTACTATAACACTTGTGTTATTTATTTTTTGTGTAAATATATTTTGTGTATTGTTGTTAATGCAATCAGCGGGTTGTCAAAACAACTCAGAGTGTAGTTAGTGGCGGTGTTGTGTCATAATGTATAACTTTTATGAATGTTTAAAATGTTCTGATACACATTAAGGGGATATAATATGAGAAACACCTCTCAGTTTGCATGCCTATGCCATTACCACAGCAACTGAGGCGGACCGGATAACAATGCTTGAAAATACAAATGCATCCTAATCACTTGCAAATGTCAGTGTGGACAGTCCTAGTCATACATCAGATTTGCCTATCTGAGCACATTCTAGGAACCGGGAAAGAATTTTAATGTGGAAATATGTCAGGGGTTAAATACATTCTGTTCTAAATGACAAGACATAAAAACTGACATTAACTTCCTTAACAACATCAAAAAGCTTGCACAAATAGAAAAGATGCGAACATACCTGACCTGGCTGGATGTCTAAAAAATGAAGCACCTCTTTGAGCATGACAGGTGTGTGAAGAGGCTTTTCAGTTGGAACAGAAGACAGCTTTTCAGACCTGCCCAGAGAACCAGGGCCAGAAGATGCGCCAACCACAGAAGAGTGCAGTAACTTCCATGACCTCCATGACCTCCATGCCCTCCACACAGTCAGAGGTGCTTTCTGTAAGAGTAGGTTGGAGCGCACTGACATGTGGAAGATCATGATGTTAATAAATGATCTATGGAGCAAATGAGAGAAAAGGTGCATGGTAGTATAAGCAGAAACATAAATTGTTTTAAGACAGGCAAAGAATTTCACGTTATTGAATATCAGTGAATATTTTGAAAGTTAAAGAAACAAGGGGATATTGTTATGAATTTCAAGTGTATATCACATGACTACACATAGTAATACTATGTAGCAACTTTGTGCAAATAACTAATTTAGTTCCAAAATGTTAAGCCTCCATCATATGTGCAAATTGACAGAAATCACCTGTTGCATTCCTCTAAAGAAGCTTTAATATTTCCAGACAGGATGGGAATTTTTAACTGACTTAGGCAGCTGGCCTCAAACCTGGGCTTCCCAACCAATACAAAAGGGTATCACAGTTTTAACATTTCAAGCTAAATGAAAGCATCCTGGAAGTTGAACCCTTCAAACAACACACATATTTAGAGCATATACAACATTGCCACCACACCCATAACCAGAGTAAGTAATCAGTTCAACATTTGGAATTCTACATGAGCAATACTGCCCGCATCAGGCACCAAAGTGAGACACATTTTTTAGAGATATTCATGTGTTTCCTGGCAACAAGATGTATTGACAATTAGAGCTGAGTTAGTGATGTATGATTCTAATAAAATTGAAATATGTGCAGGGGCTGAAGGAATTCAAAAAGTTTGCCTATGGCATTGGTGAATGTAAAGCAAATGTTCAATGGCAGGAGAGAATTACACAGATTTGGAGAGGTGGCAATAAAAATAAAGTGAGAATGCATGACTGCTGTCAGGTTGTGACAGCAAACGTAACTTTTCATATACACTGTTATTACATTACTATTGTGTTCATCTAGGTGTAAATCAAAATATCACATAGCCTATTGCATGTAAGTGGTCATTTAAATGTAAACCGAATTAAGGCATGTTTTGAGCATACTGTACATATACTACAACTTATGAATCACTTTGTGATTATTTTATCTAGATAGGTCATTGCCTCGAGATGTCATATGAGGAGATCATCTCAACTTAAAAGTGACTTATGTTACAGAGGTCTGTATATCAATTTGTCATCTCTGTTGTGTCCTACCTGGTGCCATATGTTGACTGAAAAGTTTGTGAATTCAAAGGACAGGATCATAAACACATTATTTTGTTCCCCAAGGGCCTATCATTGCGTCTTTTATTTTTGTCATGACTATTTAGCTATTAGCCATAAAGCTAGCAGTGGGTAGGAGGTCACAATAGCATAAATTTAGTTATGTTGGCAGGTGGTTTCAGTTCACAAAACATCACGTGTCGCGTTTTCTTTTTTTGGAATAACTTTAACACGTAAAAGCACTATTTTGGTGGAACGTGTAAGCAGATTCGCTAACTATCTTGCTAAAAAACACTGACGTAGAGCTAACGTGGAGCAAATGAGTGCATTAACGGATGTGGATAACAGGCGTACACACTAACCTTAAAGAAAGTAGTAAATAAGGTGTAAGTAGCACACCTATTGTTGCTCATACGTGAATATGTATTAGATATAACCGTATTCAGAATCGTAGTGACTGAGCATTTTAGCTAACCTTACACCTGACGTTACAGCAATGCAACAGATATTGTTGCTATGCCACCCGGCGTAATTAACTAGCTGTCAACGAATACACATAGGGGACACAACAATCTGTTACATTTAGCTAAAAATGCTTAACAAGATAAACTGTTCGGTAGAACCATGCTCACATCTCATTACTTTAACTGTAGCTTACCATAGTAGACCAAGACATAGCTCCACCTTCAGCGGCAGCATGCCCGGCGCGTCACCCTGCTCCGCCCAACGACCAGCGACTCACATCCAATCTGCTGCGACAGAGGAAGAGGGCTTGTTTTTGAAAATATTGGCGCTTGTCGTGGTAGCTATGACTGTATAAGCTGTACTGACGACTTTATTTTTTTTATAAAACGACCTTCTTGGTTCTTACCAGATTATCGCTTTAATGAAATGAAGGATAGCCGTTACTAACAAAAGGTAAGGCGTAGTTAATCGCTCACAGTGCTCTCGACATGACGAGAACAATGCTAACCGTTGGTGGAGTCAACGTTAGCTAGCGCTAGCAAGCATTAGCCAACCTTTAAGTTGATCCCCGTCACGTTTGTCTTTAAGTAACATTGAAGAGGTAAAAATTTCTTATTATACACTATTTGGCAGCCATATATTATGTATAAGTCTTTATCGAAGCTATATGGTGTATACGCATTGGCATAATAAACCCTGGAAACTATAATAGATTTCTTGTCCTTTATATTATATGCATTTCCCCTATAGCCTATAGTTTAGCTTGTGTTATATTTGAAAAAATACCTGTTTAAATTGCAGTTGTGTAGCTTTGAGCATTGCCACCCTGCACAACATGAATTTGTAATGACGGTTTAAGGGGTTTAACGTTGGCAAGGTTAGCCTCATTAAATGCTTTCGCCTTTTAGAAACGACACATTGCAACGTGACGTGTGTTTGAGTCCAAATATTTACCATAATGTTATACCAACATGGTAAATAGGTAACGGTATAAAATAATATACAGTGACCTATTCTGATCTGACAGTAACTACTTAGCATTAACTGGCAAGATGTTAATATATTATGTCGTTATTAAGCCTCTTTGTCGTATAGTGAGTTATTTCTTGGACTTTAATTGAAGACAAAATGCTACATACGTTAGTGCATCAGTTTATTGTACTGTCAATCATAATCATATGTTATGTGTGCATTGGTGGTGATGACAGTGTGTGAACCCATGCTCTACACAACCTGTACCAAAAGCAAACGTTGTCTCCTAGGATATGTTATTATTTTATAATGAGATTTTCACTTCAGCACCAACAAGGTTGTGCTGAGCAAATATTTCACAAAGGCTGTAGTAACTTCCTGGTTACGTAAATTAGTCAAGTCCATTTTATTGTCTAGAATAGGGCTATATTCAGTGGGTTTTACAATCTGCACAGTATATGCCTCTATCCGTAGATCCTCAACGTGATCCTGCACAATCTTTCATCTCTATACATCTTAAAACAGAACAGAACTTGGCTTGAAATTAATCCAATTTACTTGTGGATATTTAATTTGCCATATGGTGTAATCAATTCATTTGCATTGATCTTGAAATGGTACAACTAGCTTTCACTGCGTTAACATCAGCATGTTATAAAAAAAAATGGTAATCCTGTGTTTTTGTTTTGCAGGAACACTTCAGTCACTCTAAAGGGGCCACAATGGCTAGTGATGTGTGCAGCCATGTTAAGGTGGTTGTTCGAGTGAGGCCAGCCAACGACAGTGAGAAGCGGGAAAACTGTCGAAATGTGGTCCAGGTTGTTGATAACCACATGCTCATATTTGACCCCAAAGAAGAAGACACATCATGTTTTGGGTCACAAAGAGTACGGAACAGAAACATCAACAAGAGGCCTAACAAAGACCTTAAGTTTGTTTTTGACCATGTCTTTGGCGAGAGCTCCACTCAAGTTGACATCTTTGAGAATACAACTAAAGCAGTGTTGGATGGCGTGATGAATGGATTTAACTGCACAGGTAATAAATAAATACAAACTGTGTGTTAAAGCTATACCAGCTTGCAGAACATGTGACTGTTTGGCAACAGTTGTTCGCTAATAAATTCACAATATCAAATTGAAAGGCAACGATGTGTTGTGTTCGCCTCTTGCTTCCACTGCAGCCAAATGACCAAAACATCTTACTGCAGGTTCATAATACAGATGTAACATATACCCTTAGTGTAAAGAAGGCCACAATTTAATTTAGTAAACCATTTTCAATGCATTAAGCAGCCGAATAACTCAGCATTAAGATCAGATTGCATGAATCATACTTCACCTGATATAGTTTTCATTATATTTTATGTAGAGATTCCCAAAGGGTCTTGGTGGCATTTTTGTGTGTGTGTGATCCGCTTTTGAGTTCTGTTGCCATACTTCTGCATTATCTTACAAAACCTTTGCTTTTCCATGCATGTCAGAATTAGCCATAACAGCAACTGATTACAGTAACAGTGTTGAGAACTAGGTTAGCTCTGCTAGTTGTCAATCTATTAGCAATTTAGCTTACATAGGAATTTAGCTTTCCCTCAATTATACCAGGTAATGAGGGTAGGATTTTTTGCAACTGTTGCATTTATTTCAGTGATTGTTGTGTTAGACTGTACACTCATTGGCCACTTTATTACGTACACCTATCACTTGCACCTGGTGTGCATCATATGAGGAGCTGTTTCTTATGTTTTTATAACCCTATTTACATATTCATGGTTTCAACAAAAACTGAGAAATTTTAGACTTGACTTTATTAAGAAATTTTAACCTTGTAAAATTAGAGTTTACGGTAGAGCTGCTGTATGGGATTGTATTAGATTGTACAGGTCTACCTAATAAAGTGGCCAGTAAGCTCATATACATACATATTTTATTTTAAGTTGTCTTTTAAATTCTTTTCAGTGTTTGCCTACGGTGCTACTGGAGCAGGCAAGACACATACTATGTTAGGCTCACAAAATGACCCTGGGGTCATGTATCGCACCATGAAAGAGCTGTTCAAACGCATGGATGATGCCAAGGAGGAGAAGGAGTTTGCTGTTGCATTCTCATACCTTGAGGTGAATGTTTAAATCTTTATTGTTTTGTGTTTGTTTCTTTCTGTATTAGTACAGAAGTTGTTCTGTTTTATATATAGCATGTCCTTTTCCTTATAACACTTAAGTACACTTTACTTTACCATACATACATTTGTGCTACATTGTTATTTTTGTTTGTTTGTTTGTTTACAGGTTTACAATGAACAGATCAGAGACCTGTTGGCTAATGCAGGCCCTCTTGCAGTAAGAGAAGATAGTTCTAAAGGAGTGGTTGTTCAGGGCCTAACACTGCATCAGGTAAGTAGCCACATGTGCCATACACACTCCCCGATAGCATCATAGAGTATATTAAAGGTAAACACTGGTCTAACAGTTAATTTATTATAGTTGGTCTAATTTAGATTTACCTCAGTTAATGTAATTTGTAATTTCCAAGTCTGTAGAGATTCGAGAGGTGCAAGTATAAATGGGGTCCAATAGATAAAGTAATGGTTATAGTTTTAATATTGTCCAAATATTGTTGACTATTACTGGGTTACATAGGTATACTTTATGATGTGGGGCTGCCTGACTAGTCTGTTGCTGCCATGTGTAAATTCACTGTCGTGGTTCCAACTGGGGCCTTTACTGGATCACATAACATCTATGTTGTTTTCTTTTGTTTTTTTCTATATAGCCAAAATCAGCAGAGCACATTCTTGAGGCTTTGGATTCTGGAAATCGAAACAGGACACAGCACCCCACTGATATGAATGCCACCTCTTCCCGGTCTCATGCTGTGTTTCAGGTATTTAAGCCCAGTCTTATTGAAACCTTAGGGAGAGAAAATTAGGTTGTAGCATGTTTTCACAATTTGGAACGAGAAAGCAACATAAAAAGGTAATTAACAAAAGAAGAAACATATAATATCAACATATAGGTACTGAAACATCTAACAGGGCATCACAATTTGCTTCTTGTTTTTATTGTTTCCCGCAGATATATTTGAGACAACAGGACAAAACTGCCAGCCTCAATCCTAATGTCTGCATTGCTAAAATGAGCCTCATTGATTTGGCAGGCTCAGAGAGAGCCAGCGCAACTAATGCCAAAGGGGCACGTTTGCGAGAAGGTGCTAATATTAATCGCTCACTGCTTGCCCTAGGAAATGTTATCAACGCTCTGGCTGACCCAAAGGTGAGATTATACTACTACACGTACTGTATACACCTAGACAACATACCAAGTCGCTTAAAAATAATATTTCTACACAAAGGAGTTTTTTTTTTTTTTTAAAGATAAATTTGAAAACGGAACTACTGTTGTTATTGTTTTCCATTTCCATTTTTTTAAGTTATCCCAAAATAAGGGCAATAAAATAAAGAAAATAAAGCCCAAGATTAAATTAACCAGGATAGTGTTGATTATGGTATTTATATCTATTTAAATTTGTCATTAGGTCGACTGAATGCTTTCATTATTCAGTGTTCAAGGGATATATGTCCGCATTTTACAAGACCAGCCAATGCTGCAAATACTGTTTATATTTCCTAAGATGATCATGCCCCAATGCAAAGGTGCCCATTCGTTCTTAGAAAATCAAAAACAAATGGAACTTTAATTTTTTTCCCCAAACATGTGGGAGGGAGCTCTTCTGCAGGACTCACTTTACTAGTAGTAGAAAAGTCATGGAAATGGAGAAGTTGGAAAATTTGGCCTCCCTTTAAATATTTAACACATTTTGTGTTTGGTGGGAGCAGTCTCTCTCATGTGGCAAAGACAGCTGGATGTTTAAATTAGTGATCTGTTTACACAGTGTTGTATGCTTGCTGTTGCAACATTCAGAATTTTTAATGCGCAGAAAACATCTCGTGGTTAGTGGCGACGGCATATGACACACAGCAGCATCTGTCAGACTCTAGAAATTGAACAAAGTGTTTGGTCAGCTTAGGAAAAAAATGAAATGCTACATTTGGATTTACACATGCGGGGTGGCAGTGTCTCAGTTGATAAAGTGGCCACCAATTGACTTTAGGGTCAACTGTTTGAGGCCTGACTCCTTGTGGCCGTATGTCGAAGTGTCCCTTGACAAGACACTGAACCCCCAAGCTGTCCAAAAAACCCTAGCCTCTGAGGTTGTACCAGCCAGTACACTCCAGGTACAGGTCCCAAGCCCTGCATCCGCCATTAAAATAAAAGCCTGAGCCAAATAAATTTGCGAACCAAGAGCCACTGTAGAAACTCCCATGGCATAAGCCCTAAGAAAAAAAAATTGATTCACAGCCTAGTAAAAGTCAAAAACTATTTATTGAGAAATCTTTGACATAATATTACACAGTGATTTACGAACAAGGCAAAACCAAGGAAGACTGAACCATCTAAATCAAGAGTTGATTTAAATGGAACGGAATTAGGTGGCACCAATGTGATACCATTTACATCACAACAACTTTAAAGGAGTCATATGCTTTTTGTGTTCTGATGTTACATATATCTTTCTGTGAAGCTGGCTGCCCATGTTGCACATAATCGGAGCCTCAGAAAATAAAATTAATTAAGCATAATGTTGCCACCTTAATAGTTGTCAACCAAGTGGCCGATTAATCAGGTGAGTCTTTCACATTTCTAATTAATCGGCATTGGCCAATGTCTGCGCTTATGCTGGCCTGATTATTAAAATGTCTGCAGACATATCAGCAGCCTACGCTGAGAGAGTTTCACACACACATACAATTGTAAATTACAGTGTATGAATGTGAAAAATTATTTGGGAGCACCAGTGCAAGTCAATCTCGGGATGTATTTTATTAGCACATGAAGAGAGTAGTGAGTGAGATTAACAGTCACAGTGTTTATGCTACAGCCTCTCCTTCAGTGTCTGCTCTCTGTGACTGAGGGTGGGGCTTAGCTCCTCCACACAGGCAGAGATCAGCCAGAGGGAGCCCAGGTGAGGTGATATTTTACTAGTTTAAGATGCTATATTGTCACACTTGACTTGTTACTGTACACTTGACAAAAGTGGGTAAAAAGCAAATAAAATGGTTATAATCAAAACACTTCTTAGAAAAACACAAACTCTCAGAATATAATATTCTGTCTCTTAGAAATTCTGAGAATCTCCCACATTTTAATTGTGGCTCCCTGACACAAGCAAATTGTATAAAATCTGTAAGCGGGCTTACTGAACACAAGAGTACATCCTGTAGTTGTATTTCTCACATTTCAGGGACAGTGCGTAGTGTAGGTCATCTGTGTTTCTAAGACTTTTTTTATATTTAGAAACACTTGAAATGATTCAAATACTTAAAACGAATAATACTTTCATAATTCACATATTTGTGTCTCATTTGTAATTATGAAATAGTATTTTATCTGATGCAGGGAGGGGGAGATGTCGGCATTACACATCGGCTCCCAGCCTCCCTGCTTTCTGATTATCAGCATCGGAGGAAATTTCTACCTGACACCTTTTATCATCTGTGTTATATTTTTAAATTAATCTAATCTAAAACCTGTATAAGGCTGTGATGTGGAGACATCAAAGCTGCTCCTGCACAGACGAACATGACAATATTAGATTCATACCTGGATATGAATAATCAGATTATGTTCTATATGATGCACATGATTAAAATCAGTATCATTTATATCAGGAACTAGCGTGCATGTAATGTACTTGTCCTGATTAATCACACATTAATTTACAGTACTTTAACACACACAACTAATGATGTGTTCACAGGCATGCAGAGAAGTCGAAAATGTGACTATCAAACTGTACCGTGAACATTATTGTTTATTAAAAGAAAAAGAAAATAAATTATTCATTCAAATAAGTTCCAAAAATTGGAAATTATTAAACCTTTTAATACAATTATTTATAGTTTGGGTTTGTTATTATTTTGTTGTTGTTTCAAGTCCATACCTATATTAGTTGACCACTAACCTTTAAAAATGTAGTACTTGCAGATACTGTATGTCCAGAGATATGCACTGATACAGTGACTTGTAAATACAGCACACAAAACAGCAACTTCACAGATCACAAACTGCTAGTGAGTGGAATGTTTTGCTTTTAGTATTGTTTTTATACTTTTTTTTTAGAACATTTTTAATGAGTTTAAGGATACGATGGTTATAGATAAATGGCGTTAACTACTAGCCTCCACATGAAACAGAGAACCTGGGAAGTGTAGAGTCAACTGAGTATTTGGGTATTATTTCATTCCAGTTGCATACATTAACCTGTCAAGCAGTCTTCTCATTTTACACACCCGTCTCAAGGGATGAGGTGCAAGCAGGCCACATGCATTTAGGAAGTACTGTGCAAGTGTACCACAGCCATGTTGAAATGCAATCCTTCTTCAACATGTTACTTCATTCTTGGGTTAAAGCTGTTCTTTGATGGATACTGCCCATTTAGTATTCTACCCTGCCCACCATTCCTGAGTGTTGCAGTTGCAGACTCTAGAATAGTTTGATCTGCTTGGGCCTCAACACCCACCACTAATCCCCACTCCTTCCCCACCCTATCCTCATGGTTATGGTGCTCCAGTGTTTATTGTTGGCAGACAAGGAATTCATGTTGTGGCCATTGTTTACAGGAAAGAATGTCCCCACTTGTGTCTGTGCTGACATGCCATTTGTTTGAGTGAGAAGAATGTCTGCTACTTCTGTTTTGGGCTGTTCAGTATGTCATCTTCATGCTATGCTGCACAGAGCTTTTTGTTGTAAGTTGTTTGCCTTAGGCGATGTGCAAACTAATGCAGATACATTTTATGACACATCCTTTCTCTCCATGTTAGCCTTCAATCCACACAAAGCCAGCATTTCTCAACCATGAATATGAGACTTGAAGACGTTGTAAGTAGTGAATATATATGATCTGATGTGCTATTTGAGTCCCAGTCTTCCTGAATGGTGTGAAGTGAGGTGAGAAAAAAAGACAATGCTGATGAGTTGATTACATTTTCAGAAATAATCATGTTTGTTCCAACAAATTCCTGTCATTGTATTTAAGGTGGTGGCCATATTATGCTTCATTTAGGGTTTGTATTTTATTCTGGGGCTCCAGTGATTTTAACTTCCAGTGAAATTAATTATCCTTCACAGCCAAAAATCACTTTTTGTGAGACATGTTGAGTTCTGCACAACACTCGAACTAGCACTTGCCAAGAGCAGAGCCATGGCAGCTAACCTTAGCAGGTCGGCAAAACGTGATAGGTGTAAGAGCCCAGAGCGAGTTATAGATTTCCACACCGCTTGACATCATCAGATGCAGCATTTTGAAAAAGCTCTTGAGAACAAAGTGAATTGGCCAGACTGAAACCTGGGTGTTGCACTACCAGCAAGCATGCAAGCATACGTTCACATCACGCTTTGGGCCTCTGACTATGTGTAACTTCACAAAAGATTCTATGTATGTATGTTAACCTTGGTTAACAGCAATTGCAACTATAAATTGTAGGTGGACATTTATACGGAATCTGTTGCTGCTGCAAATCAAGGGAATTAACACAAACATTTCAGATTAGTGGAGTATTGTGTTGTTTGCATTTACATACTGACTTTACTGAAATAATACTTGTATGTTTGCTGTTATTTAAAATAGTTTCCAATTTAGCACAGCTATCTTGAATCTCCCTGAACCTGACATGAGCTATATTTTTGGATCCATATATAGGCTTAAGGTTTTTCCAGGGAGAAGTGGAGGCACAGCTGTGAACCCCAAAAAAGATCATTTTACACTCCTCTGTAAATTAACTTTAATGTGACTTTCTGTAATCCCAATGTCCACAGAATTGAGACCCACCTAAGCAGCTGTAGTTAATCTAATACCATTATTACAGACTGAGCTGTTTTCACAGACCAGCTGCAGAAAAATTCCAGGCAAGTGTTGTGGATGGATGTCCCTGTTGTAACTCTAAAATGAACATTCCATACTGAATTTTATTGGTCTCCACCAAATAGTGTAATATGACTTGGAGCTTGTCCAGATGGAGAATCCATTTTAATGCACACCACAGCAATATGGCACTTTTCTGTTCTTTAATTTTGATTTGTTTCATGTTTGATAGACATAATGGATTGCCAGATTTGGTGGTTGTGGTGTACAGTAATAACAACAATGTCAAATCACAATTTCACAAAAACTGCTCATTAAAACTACTCATATAGGGCCTGATTTACTAAAATCCCAAATAGCGAGTTTTGTTTGTGGTCAATTTGCGGAGGATCTACTAAGACAAATTGCAAATTTGACACCAGGTGCAAACATGGTGGAGGCAGACATATTTAAATAAGGTTTTTGTGTGTTTTACTGGTGTTGGCCATGGGGAGTTTGGAGAATGACCATACATATGTGCTCCTTTCTTTAATGCAAGCAATTATTTTACAAATTTTATAATGACTCATCTAAAAGCCAGACATCTTCACACTCATCTTCCTTTAAGTTGGGGGGAAAAAAACACTGTTCCTCAGAATAAATTCATCATGTACTGACCCAAAGCATTTGGCCACAACATTGGGTGTGGCGCCATTGGAGTCTCAATGATCTGCACAGAAGGATTTGTGTGCTTACGATTCCTGTACACATGCGTTTGTGGTGGGGACAAATTGTACATTTGTATCATCAGTCACTCCTATAACTCACTTGAAACCTGCAGCCGCATAAAAGCATTTGGCCTTATTCTGTGCATTCTGACTGATTGACTTGGATTGGAAAAGCTGGATTTAGGCAACTTCAGCATGTAATGTAAAAGTAGTTTGTCAATATTTAAGTGAACCCAAAAACTAAATCATTTGGCTCATTACTTTATTACATCTTTTGCTAATGTTCACTTTTCTTATTTGTTTCAGAGTAAGAAAACTCATATACCGTACAGAGACAGCAAGCTGACACGGCTGCTTAAAGACTCACTGGGAGGCAACTGCAGGACTGTTATGATTGCCAATGTTAGCCCCTCATCAAAGTCGTACGATGACACCCACAACACACTCAAATATGCCAACAGGGCCAAGGAGATCAAGTCCTCGGTTTGTACTAAAAATGTTATATTTTTATTAATGTTAATTGTAATGTAATTGGTGTGATTCCTAGACTACCATTTTATGAGTTCCTTTAATCCTTTCATCATATTTTTTCTTTTCTCTTACCAGCTAAAGAGTAATGTTGTTAGCCTTGACAGTCACATTGGCCAGTATGCGGTGATATGTGAGAAGCAACGGCAAGAGGTACCATGTAACAGTCAACACTACCATGCAAAACCTAACAGTCCAGAAAATCTCATATATAATATGTATCATATATATGTGACTTCCATTTGAATGTTCTGTTACATTTCTAAAGATTCTACAGCTGAAGCAGAAATTGAAAGAGTATGAGGAGAAGAACGTGGTGCCTGGGGCTTCTTTTAACACAATATCTTCTCAAAAACAAGCAGAGTTCAAAAGGTAAGCATGTACAGGTGTGATTCTGAGTGTAGCCTCAGATATATCGGTAATTATTTCTTTATGTCATAAAATGACTTTACTTATAAAATATAAATATTGTAATTGGAGAATGACGGATGCAAGCAGAAAGTGTGTGTAGCCTGCATTTGGCAATTTGTTATAGACTGGTGATACTTTCATGGGACCTGGGGTTTTCCAAGAGATTTCAGTGGCTTCACATAATATTTTATACAATAATAGTTGATTAGGCAATGTAAGTTGTAATTATTTATGTTGGCCTAGGTTGTAAAATCAAGAATAATATTTCTATTGACAACTTTTTTAATTGTAGTCTTTATTATTAATTATGTGTCATAATTATATAATAACAGTTACAATTACAAAAAACTTTCAGAAATTAATGTTAATTGTACCAGCTGAGCCAGTCCCTATACCAAGTGTAGTACTGGAGAGTATGAAGTACAGTAACAACTGTTTACTTGTACATCCAGCAGACAAGCGTTTTATATGTTGACTTGTCAGGCAACGCTTCTATATAGCACTTTGAAGAGAGTTCTTGTGAATAAACCATGCAGACCAAAACGTTTACTAAAATCTGTTGAAAACTACCTAGAGCTTCCCACAGAGAATCAAAACCTGGAGATAATATTTCTAATAATAGCTGACTTGATATAATCACTTTGTGATTATATTGAATGCAGTGGCTTTAGGCTACGCTGCTAAATACTGGTGGAGGACGTTTTGATGGAGCTAACAATACTACTTAATTGGCTAAAACCAAGTCTAATGATACCAAACTATTTGCTCACTGCACCTAAAAATAATGCCTGTAATTTTTCACTGACTCCAGTGACTAAAAACTGTTAGATGGAAGTTTTCTATTTGGATAGTGTCTGGATACCCTATCTACACTTCTAACATTTACAATATCCCACCCAAAGTTCAAATGTAGGTTTCAATCATGAGCAACACTTTCAACACCAGCAAAAATAGAAACAAAGCAACATTTTTACCTAAAGCAGTTCTACATGCTTTGATTGGTAACTCACGGTGTCAGAGTGGATGTCATTAGTTGGAAATGTCAGCAACTGTTTGTTTCTGCTGCCATGCACTAACAAGACACTGTATAAATGGAGTTTTTGATAGGTGATCCACTATACTGAACACAAAGTGTCCATATTGATAATTCAGAGCCAGTGCTGCTAAACTGGTAATAAAAGCTTTGATTAGTTACCGTATCTTGTGTAGAACAGCTCAAAGCACTCTGGGTTTACCTGTATATGTTTTTTGTTTTTTTTAACCACTTGTTTGTTTTACTATTGTGACTGTGTTTACTCCCATGAAATGCTGTCCCACGAAATGTGCTTGAACCTTCTGGAAAACGGTGCATCTTCATTGGTGGCATCATGCTGTACTAGTGGGTATAAACAAGAAAGTCCAAGTGAAAAACTCGCATAACTCACAGATGTTTTTCAGCATTTTCCTCTATCAAATTAAACTGCTTTCTCTCCATAACTGATAGCCCATTGCTTTACACTAAAATAGACCGTTTTCTGTCTAATGTCTTTTTGAAACATAAGTGAATCACATGAAGAAACTTCATATGGATTTTTACTGGCAAGTTCCTGTTACTTTTATTTCCTAAGAAGTAAAGTCCAGGAATAAAAGTTTATTTTAAACCGTATATGATTTGCATTTCCACACAGATCGAGGAACTTCGTTTCTCAAAAGGTTCATTGTCCATCGCAGGTGAAGTTCCTGTGGTGGAAATGGGCCTTATTACCGTTTCCTTGAACTTCAGATAGAGAAAAAAATATTTATTATCCTCTACATTAACTCCTGACCTGTGCTCTATTCAGAGGACCTACATGGAGAAGCAAGATGCTAAAATATTGATGAACACTGTCTGTAATTAATTAATTAAATGTTCAGTCAAAATGAAGGTGATGAAAGCATTATTGTACTCATTATACTATGAATAAGTAACTCCTTTTTGTTAAATTGTGCAGTATTGTTAGGTCTATTTATACATATATTTATCTTAAACTGTAACTTTAAGTTATATTCCAATTGATTACAAAGGACTAAACACAGGTTTTTTTAAAAACATCTTATGTTTGTTTAATTATCTTATCAGGGGCTGTTTTACCTCTTTTTGTGCTAAAAGTACTAAGATTTGAGTATTAATTTTGTGTTTGCAACTTAATTCAGATCGTCAATTCAGATCTGCCTAATTTATGTATGCTGGGTACTGTATATAGAAGATACTTATACTTATTATATATAAAGGTTTTCTATTGTTTGCTATACTCAGCAATATCTTTCTACATTTATTTATTTAATTTATTATGTTTTTATTTTCATAGGGACCTTAGCTTTTATTTTCATTCAAATAATATATACATATTTCTTTTACATAAATCAGATTAAACACATATCATATAGTTGTCTTTAAGTCATACAGTGGCATCTTGTTGGGGTATTTGGGTTGAGGGCGGGGTACAAAGAAAAGCTGAATGAATCTCACTCCCACACATTTCATTCACTAGCATCAGAATTCACAACTCGCACAGTGAGAGGCTCTGAATAGAGGCTGCACGCTTCTCACACTATTAAAAATTCAGCAGTCTAGCAAGGCCATGACGTCTCCTACGTCACTGGAGTTACATTGAAGAGTGCAGTCACATTTCAGCGACAGCTCTCCAGTCTATTTACCTGCATGCCTCTTGTGTCTCTCCTCCTGCTGTAACGCAACACAGCCACCTTAACTCTGTTCCTGGAATACATATATCTCTGTACATCATATAACTGAGGATATCTTTCTGGCGCAGTCCAAACTAAATTGGCATCTTGTAGAAACTGTAGAATATATTAAAAGCTTAACCACTTGACCTAAAAATGAACTCTAGCTGTAAAGCATTGTTAATTGTGATAAATAATCAATCATGTAAAAATGTTATGTAATTAATTGATATACTTTTACATTGTCATTGTTAGTGGTATTACTGGATAGAAATATCTTTTACGGGTTTAAATCTGTTGATCAACTATTAAATGCCTCATGACCTTTCCAGGATGTGTTAAATACTTGAACAAGTGGGTTGTAAGAGCTCTTGGCACAGCAGTAAATTAAATTTGGTCCTTACATGTGGCACAGCAGCTTCTAATCACATCTGGCTTGAATCCCTGTGGTGATGGTGATGTTTTATTGAATTGCAATATACTAAGAGGTGTTTCTAATATTCTGTCTCCCTCATGTATGTGAGCCAGGGAAAACATAACCTAAAAAACATGAATTAAAACAATTTCGCATAATACAGTGGCCAGTGATGAAGTAACACATCTTTCACAATATCAGCAAAAACTGAGTATCACAGCATCATGAAAACATTATTGATTGTAAGGTTTTTGTAATTACTTGTTAGGCTAAATGTGTGTAGCTGAAAGGGGCCCCTTTCATTTCAACCATAAGAATTACAAATATTTTTTTAAATGTAAAATTTTGGTTTACATTTTAATCACTGATCGTTCTATTTAATTACACAAAAGTTGGGACCACAAAAACAAGCCCTTTAGTTAAATGTAATTGAGTTTTTTTTTTGCCAAAAAGTTGGGCATAAAGCTGTCTTTTTAAGATAGAGTTTGTAACGTTTGAACATCACTCTTTTCTCTTTCTCTGTCTCCCTAGGATGTCAGAAGCTCTGCAGCAAATCTTCTCAAGCCGGGCCCAAATCAGGAGAGAACAGCTGGATCTGGAGAGGCAACTGAAGGAGAATGAGCTGCGCCAGCGCTATAGTGAGGAGGACAACCTGCAGGTCCAATATTTCTGTGCCAAGGAAAAGACTGAGAAGGTAGCTGATGCTTACACTGCTATCCACAGATTCCATCATCCCCGCAGAAAAATAGCTGCTGAGTCATCATTTCACTTCTCTGTTCTCTATAGTTGTCTTAGCCTTTCATTTACGCCACTACAGGACAGGGTCACTGCTCCCCAGTTCCTGGCTTTTCTCTGCCAGTTAAGTCCCAGTGTTTTATTCAAAAAATATATTTTCAGTCTTAAGATAAATTCTTAACATTTTTTTATAATTTGGCAACTTCAGCGGCTGCTCACAACCAGTTTTGTAGAGGAAAAACTGTACATGGGGAGCGGCTTTATTTTGGTCTTCTAGGTGGTTCAGTGTGTCTTGTCCAGGGACACTTCAACATATGGACAGGTGCAGTTGCTCTACCCACTGAGGCACAGCCGCCCCAAATGAATTCTTAACAAATGCTGATTCAAAATTAATTAGCGTTGCCAAACTGAATCCTGGTAGCCATATTGTTGTATCCAGCTTTAATTATTGTTATGCACACCGCATAGTATGTAATGTTAACAGTATGCAACAGTAATAGTAGCATCAACAATGGGCAATTCCTAATATTCACTTAAATCACATTTTGTTGTTGTTGCTTTCAATAGGCCACTTGTAAATTTGAGCGCAAGATTGCCAGCTTATGCACCCAGCAGCAGCACATTTGCAAACGTTTGAAGGAAGCAGAAACTCGTTTCCTGGACAATGATGGCTGGCTTCATCGTGTTGAAAATGAGATTAAGTTGCTCAAGTCAAATGATCAAACCTCAGAAGTAAGTAGAACATATTGACCGATTCACATTTACTAAAGCAAATATATTGTTTACCTTAATCCTATATTGTTTTGTTTTTGTTTGTTTTCTTTTCCCTTCTAATTTAACAACAGCATGTACATGTTATTCAAATTCTAATGGCATTGCTAATTATGTCACCTTATTTAATAATGCACAATGATATTTGAGTACAGAAATTTTTGGAGTACTTTGGACAAAAGATCAGCAGAGGCAAACAATGAGTAAAACTCTAAAACTAGATAATTACATAATTTGTAGACAGGATGAAATAGGGTGAGTAGTTTGAGTTCATGTAAGAAGACAAATAAGCGAGTAAGCAATGAGTAGCTATGGAGAAAAACTTTACAATGTGGGTTACATCCTTCAAAACTCATTGCTTGGTGTTTTTTGTTTGTTTATTTTGGAAGGTAGGCTGTGTCTCTACTGGTGTCGTGACTGTCTTTGTTTTCTTCCCATCTGTTCTCCCAGTAATTAGAACCGTGCTCATTTTATTTCTCCAGCTCACTTGTGCATCACTGAAGAGAATAAATCAATACTCTTTACTCATCCCTCACACAGCAGCCAGTTACCTAAAACCATGTCCATGTTATTTTTTTTTTTTTCTTCTTTATCCTTTCTTCCAGGAACTGACCCAGAACTGTGACGCACCCACCGGTCAAATGTTCTCTCTGCTGTTGTTTCGTAGTATCTTTACGTCAGAGTTTTTTTTCCTCCTTTCCTTTACCCTGGGCAGACAGCTTTTCTGATGAAACATGGATGAAAACAGAACTTTGCATCCCAGCCCCGACCACATTTAGATTCTTCTAATTCTGCCCATCAGAGTTCTAATTCAATAAACTGTTATGTTAGAAGCTACTACCTTATCATTTCTGTTCTCTCACCTAACTTCTGCCCCTTTTTCAGGTGTTGGAGAAGGACCTGCAACGCCACAGACTGGAGCTGCAGGTAAATGATCTCAAGCAACACATCAAGCAAATGATCGAGCTCACTGCACTCCAGGATCAGGAGAACAAGCGCATGCAGAAGTAGGTTGAGAAAAAATATTCCCATTGAATGAAGTGATTTTTTTGGAAAACATCTCAGTATTATTTTTCTGTTGCGTTCCAGAATGATGAACATCTTGTTGCCGGCTTATAGTCGGCAGTTCTCTGCATTGCGTGGGGCTGGGTTAGTCACAGCAGCAGATGAGATGGAGAACCATGAGCTAGAACACCTTGTGTTGAGGGAGAGAGGTGTGGTCTGGGCTGACCAGGAAGGGGTGGAGCTGCAGCTGAAAGGTGAAGGGATTGGAGTGGAATCACAGGAGATCAATCATGCGGGAAATGTTGGGCTCTGCAGCGAGTTGGCACCTGTCCTGTCTTTCTCACATTTGCTATACCACCAGAGTAGCCCCTGCAGTAAGTCATCACACTCTTTATCATCCTCAGCCTTATCATTTGTTTCTCTGTTGTTTTTTTATTCAGCACATTTTTAGATGTTTGGTTTAATTGCAAAACTACCAAAGATGGGAAGGTTCGGCTGCTTACTCTTATTCAATATTGTAATGTTTACATTATCAATCATTATCAGTATAGCAGTTGTTTTGCAGTGAATTAATCACCCATTTATCCCTCTTGTGTAGATTTTAGCTGATTTTAGCTAGATAATGTTTGTGAAATAGCCTGCTAAGAGCTTTATTTTGATATATTTAGTTGAATTCAGCCATCAGGCGTGATGCACTGCAACTAGCAAAGATTAAACTAATAACAGTAATCTGACAGGAAAAAACAGTAAATATGATTTTTAGAGTTTAGAGTTTACTGGGCAACCAGCTAAGCATTAAATAGCTACATGTATAAGGCAGGGTATGTAGGAGGTTACCAAGCCAACACTATATTTCTATATCTATACTGTACATTATACAGCTGATGCTCATTCTCTCTTAAATGAGTCTGTTACAAATATTAAGCTTTAAATGAATACATTTTAAGTAAATATTAGTCAATTTGATTACAATTTTAGCATAACATCTGTTTTAGCCTAAGATGTATTTGTACCACTTAAATTAGTCTTTCTTTTTACTAATGACCACAATTGTTTACATCATAATCACAGCTAAGACAACCATTTTTCCCAATTCAGTTTTCAGGATATTAGGTTGTGCTAAGAGGTTACATTCATTATATGAGCTACATGTTGTGTGTTGCACTCATAAATAGTAATCCATTAAGCACATGCTATTTTTGATGAAAGCATTGAAAATTGATTATAATTAGTGTATTGAAAACTTGCCAGTTTGTACAAACTTAAGTTGTTTTTCAATGTTTCTGTAATGTGGCAGACCTCAAATGTGAGATAAAATGCGAAATCTGTAACATCAGTTTTACAACCATGTGAAAATATTCAGCAGGTGTCCTGTAAGGTAGATCTATAAGACTCAGAGTTTGGCATTAGTCCAGGTAAGTGTATTGTGAGAGCCATGAAACGGCTCAGTTCATTTTTAACTGTCATCTCTGCATGACCTAGCAGCACCAGTCCCTCATGACATATAAGACATGACAGACTGTGGAGCATGAACCAAAGCTGGCCAATACTCAATTGCTCTGATGGTGTCATAGCGTAAACCCTGCACCTGCCCATCTGTTCCACTGCTGGCTTATTTCAAATTGTATTACATTTAGTACTAAATTGCAAGTGTTTTTGTTGCATTTCAATGTTGTTGTTTTTGTCTGACTTCACATCTCTTTTGCGCTGTATGTCATGCTTTGGCTTCAGTTTGAGATTTCATTTTGAATTAGCCAGTTTATTCCATTAAAAATGACAAAATCACAATTAGTTTAGCTGGTTCAATGTCTCAGCAGTGAAAACTACTTTAAAATGAGCTATTTAATTGGCATAAAGGTGTTTACTGACTCCAATTTAGTAAAAGTAGAAACAACAAAAAATAAGCAAACACTATTGAAAAATTCAGTAGTAATATAACGTTTTACTATAACAGTTTGTGTTGTTGTAATTGTGATAATTGTGTTGTTGCTTCTTGAATCTCTTTATGATTTTATAATTTTCAGGTGCAGAGGGGCGCACAAAAAGAACATCATTGTGTAAAGCAGCTCCATCACCAAAAGGTAAATCTACTCTCCCCCATCATACCCTGCATACTCGTTAATCCCTCCTACCACTCAGTCATTCACCTTGTCACCATTCACTCAGTCCATCATATTTACACAAACACACTTTAAGAGAAGCAGACCACACCAATCATAAAATTGTTTTTAATGTGCCATATAACTTTCAAATTGTCCTGCGTAAGACTGTATTTTCACTTAGCCATGTTGCATTTTATTTGCTGAACATGTTTTTAGCAGTTTAGCCAAAAATGACTTGTTCAGAGTAGTAAAATGCACTATAAAGATCGGACATGTAATATAAATAGATTTATAGTTGTGCTGCAGACATTTTGGCCCGGCCAAACCTAATAATGAAATGATGAGTGTACTCACAACCAGTTTTATAGAGGAAAAACTGTACATGGGGAGCCTTTGGGGAAATGTAACACAAAAACCTTTGTGAAATATTGCCGTTCAAATTGGCGATAATGATATTTACTGCAGGTGGTCTACATTTCATTGAAACTTATTGTGGGAAATTTAACTTTTGAAGAAAATGCTTCTGCCAGATGACCAGAGTTCCTTGAGTAGAAATGAAATATGAAAGCACCAGGGAGATTGTCACCACTGCTATTAAATTTCCCAGAAACCCATTATGATAAGTGAGTATTTATTTTTTCTGATATAAAAAGCCCTACTTTCTGTATGGTATGTGTACCCAGCCTTCTTTATATCAGTTGTTTGATTACTTTTTCCATTTGGTGATTTATTGTTATTCGCTCAAAATTGTACTTTTCTTTGCCAGTACGTTAGCTATCCACATGTGTCAGCACCTGCGAATGCTCTAATTTATTACTATAGTGAACTTTTATATTTGGACATAAATGTAACTGAGCAAACTTTACTTTCATTCAGTTTAATGCTGCATTTCTCTCTCACACACACACACAAAGCTAATTAATACTTTTTTTTTTTCATTTCAGTAATAGAAAAAGTACTTTAAATAACAAATACATCGAATCCTGTTACTGACAGCAAACGTAACTAAGGACAATAAAATAATATAGTAAACTGCAACCTTCTTTAAACTCAGAGTTTTAGATGCTATACATAAAGTAAAAATTTACCTTCAACACTTTTGGACTCAGCTGTAAAATATAGCTAAATGTACTATAATAATATTTATGTAAATGTCATCTTATTACTTTGTGCCTGTGCATTGGAATGCACAGACATGGAATGATTGTTTGACAGTCATAGCCTAATCTTGCAGCAGGACCTTATAAAAAAAATCTTCAGATATGCCTCACATTTTAGTACAGTGACATGCATGCCTTTTGAAGATTAATAGTGAAATACCAATTATAATCAGTATAAATTATTCAGCCTTGAAATAACTATCTATGGATCAATGAATCAGATTTTACTATTATTACAAATATTGGAATCTCTATAATAAATTCATAACTCTGTGCATCCTCTTCTATTATGCATTCACTCATTTTCACCTGAATCCTTGCAAACCATCTTTCCCATATACATAATAATACATAATATGTATGTATGCACACACACTCACAGACAATAGGTACAACCTTATACAGCTTTTCAGCTATACTAAATAAAAAATGTATGTCAACGTCCACATTTGTTTGAAGTAATGCTTTCATTTGACATTCAGACAAACTGCTCTTATCTTACTCTGACACTGTCAGTCCCTTACTGCTTTCTCAGCTCTTAATGGTAGTCACTGCAGCACGTTATGAGAAATGGCTCCACCCTGCACTTTGGAAAGCCAATCAGATCTCACAGGTTTTAGAGAGGGTTGGGGTTTTGAAAGAGAATTAACTCTTCATGGACTGCTTAATAAAAACAAATCACACAAAAATGATCACTGTGAAGGGACTTTTCTTCATTCCACAATTCAGTGTTGATTATAACATGTCCACACATGCATTTATTCACCATTTAACATCTTCAAGATTCTTCATTCAGCTACCTCCCACTGCCCTATTTATAACGTTCTGTTATTTATACTGTTCTTTTTATATTGCAGTTCAGTCTTCAACCCTCTTTTTCATAGATCAACATAGATTCTGCTGTCCCGTTTGCTTCGGTGCCTGTTTTTTTCCCCAGTCTACCTTTCTTTCCCTCCTACCTTCAATTGTTTTTCTCTGTCTGTCTAGCATCTAACCTTCCCAATCCCTCTTGAGCTTCATTCATGAAAATGCAGATCCACACCGGGGCAGGAAAAAACGTCAACAGACGTAAACTCTCCTGCTCCACCAACCAGAAAAGGCACACTATAAAAAACAGGCAGCAGCAACCAGGCGACCCTAATTCAGTGCAGCTCCACCAGAAATAGCAACTCATGCATGTATTAATCCCCTACAAGCCAAAAATATGTGATTGAAGGAACTGTGCTGCCATTTATTGTTAGGGACAACTCCTCTGCCACAGAAAAGGAATATTCATTACTATCTGACTCATATTTGCTAAATATTGCTTTTTCATATTTAGACTAATGGCAGTCATTCACTTTTGCATTTAGTGATCTTTGTGTGGGTATACACATTTAACTTTCTTTGTAAAGAATTTAACTATGCAAACTGTCTTAAAAATGAAGCGTAATTGCTTCTAATTAATGGAAGTTTAACTAATTCCTATGTTGTTTACAGAATGCAGTGCATTCTGAAGAGGTCACTGTTAGCTGTCTGTCAACACTTGTCTTCAAGGCTGGAAAATGACTCCCTCAGTCGGCTAACATTAGATCGTTTAGTGGTGTTTCTCTTTCTAACAAAGTATTTTTGGCTGAGTGTTCAGACACCAATTTGCAACATACATCTCATGAATTTTAAAAATTAGAAGCTTGCTTCTACTGGGACATTTTATGAATTTATGGGAGTTGTTCTTGGAATAGCACACTTGAGTGTCATTGTCATTTTATCTAATTCTTACAGTATCTCAGCAAAACAACTGTAAATATGTTTACACATGTTGCCAATCAGTGCCCCTTTTCCACATAAAACAATTTAATTTACAACCCTGTTAAAATACAATGCAGCTGAACTTTGAAAACTTTCAAACAAGTTCCCTGCCAGTTATGTGTGCACATTGCTATAACTACAAGCTATTATTTGTACACTGGACACATTGTAACATAGTGTGAGGGGCAAACTAAGAACTACCCTGTGTACTTTTTTTAAGTAATGTGTATAACTACAGCACCTACATGTTCTCATTTCAAAAGCAGAGGTCACACAGGGCTGCTGGCAGATAAAATCCTTTTTTCTCCTTTTTTTTGCATTTCACAACTCAATTCTGGCATTGTTAAATTTTGGTTCATATGTGCGTAGAGGACACTATAATGTTTAATTGCCTTGTGCCACGCATAATTTCTCCAACACTACTTATCACACTTTGATGTAACTTAAGGGAACGATCCATCTCATTTCTCTGTTGTGACATTTTTTAAATTGCATTGTTTTGCCTACGGCTGGCACTTACTGATTGAGTACAGGGGACATTATCATTTGGGGTGCAATGTGTTTGTTGCCCGGCTTACTTTTTAAAGTGGTTTGGTTTGCTTTCACTTTCAGTGCCCTTAATAGTAAACAAAGCACTGATAAATGCATTTCAAACATATCTTGTTACAGATGCTGAAATCTGAAAAGCTTGAAATAATATATTATGACTTGTTCTTAATTGAGGTAGGCCAAAAGCTTGGTTCTAGCCAGACAAAACAGTCAACAAACATGGTGACTGTCAAAGTGACATTTAGTATTCTATTTTAGTGTCTATCAAATTGATGTAGGTGACATGGCCTTTCCATGCACCTTTTTATTGCACCTTATGGGTATGTGACATTGTTTCCATACTATACCAATGTGACATTTTGACCATCACACTAAAATTTGGACCCCTAAACACTGGATACACATATTAGTTTGCAGAGAGAATTAATACTTTATGAAAGAAAGTGAACATACAGTGCATGTCGCACAACACAGGGATGTACCCCTTTCAATCAGTCAGTGCCAGGCATAAGCAACAACCCACTACTTCAGTCAGATCCTGATTCAAATACTGCTCAACGCTGTGCGTGGCATCACCTTTTTTTGACCGATTCACGCCTACTTCATACCAGTGAGAAGAGCACAGGAAAAAAAACACTGACATCTTTAGTATGAAAATAACCAAAACTATCCTAACTTTTGCTGGAAAATAACAGACTCACAGATACTAAGATGTTAATTGATGAAAAAGTGTTAAAATGTTGTTTGTTTCTGTGTTTATTTTCCATGGGTTGTTTATATTGTGCATTTATTGGATTAATTGCATTTTATTGCTGCTTTGTTTGTTAAATTTTTATTAAATGTTTTTTTTAGGTCGAGGAAATACGACAGATATGAAACAGGAACCACTTCCTAGAATGCCCATCAGGAGAAATCTGTCTGCGTCACTGCCACCACAAAGCCCCCGGACCATTGCTAAGACCCAAGTCTTTGAGGAGGGCATGTTTCCTCTCCAGTGTACACCAGAACCTCCTCAAAAAACTCCTCAGGCCCTGTCGCTGAACTCCTCCAGCGCCGTGGATCCTAACATGACCTTTGAAGTTCTGGATATTGACGATAAAGTTGCAAGTAATGCAACCATCATAATAAGCAGTGGTAGTCCCTGTCAAGCGTCAAGGTCCACAGATGTCTTGTGTTCCAACCAACAACTGCACCCTCCCAAAACAAACGAGGGGAACCAGATTCCTACCAAAAGGTGAAAAATTATTGTTTTAACTTTTCTTTTGATTTTAAGATGTTTAACAATGTATACATTCATTTAAAAGTTATGTTTATGACCAAGTCTTTTTATATGTTTAAAGTGAACACAATTCATGTGTTTTCATATTATATACCAGCTAAAAGTTACAGTATGATTACAGTTCTCTTGACTCTATACATCCTTCATGCAGTCCATATGTCACAGTCCTTTTACATGTTGAAGCAGTTGAAAGCAAATGCATCAGTACACTTGCATACTACCTACTGCACTCCTGTGGTCACTCTAACATTACTGCCACAGTTGTACACTTCTCTCCACATAAACAGGAAATGTAGTAAGAGACTTAAGGAATCCCTCCTCTTAATGGGAACTGAAACTCCAAAGAAAATCCTGCTGTGATGGCAGAAACCACATAACAATCTAACTGTAGACATACATTTTTATAAATCAGCTCCTGGGGAAAAACTACAATAGCTGTGACAGTGTATCAGAATTGCTTTCTTCCGTTCTGTTCACCAACAAGTTACCTCAACATGCACTTTTCAGCAATGGAGAGTTAGGAAGTGTTTCTAGCTAGCCCTTTCAATTTAAGCATAATTATATCAATGAGCAGTTTTAGCATCATTACAGTTAACATCTATGGCAGAGCAGTTAGTAACAAAAACAAGTTTCATATTCTCCTTGAAATATGCTATTGATTCTTAGACTGTGTTACTAACAAATTTGATGTAGCAAGTGACATATGCCTCTATACTTCTGTCTTTCTGTTTTTCACATGCTTCTTAATCTTTTGTCTAAGTGGAACTTACAACACCCAGACGTCTCATGCATCAATGATTAATTTGATACAATATTGTTAGTGCCTTTCCAAGCTAGCAAATGACCAGTCAATAGCCAATACCCTAATAGCAGATTTTATTTTTAATCACTGGGATCTTCTTATTCAGTGACAAAAGTCAAGGTGGGTAAAGGTGCATAGCATAGACATCATAGATATTAGTCTTCTTATTCATATTCTATTATTGTTGTTGTTGTTGTTATTACACTTTTCTGCTAATATGTTTTTGCCATTACTTCTTCAACTCTTTAGGAGTCTGTCACCAGTGCTAATCTTGGTAGAATTAGAATTTTACAACAAAACCACAATCATTCAGCAAGGATTCAATATTTATGCCTTTTAAACCATGGAGGCGCCACACTTTTTGAGTTAAATATTTCTCTACAAATGCATTCATTAGCATTTAAGAAATACAAAAGGAAAAAAATATACTTATTCAAAAAGCTGTATTGCATTTTTTAAAAGGTTAAAAGGTTCAGAGTCACTAAAGCAAAATGCATCACTCAAATTAGTTCCATAAAAACAATCAATAGTTTAAAAACTGTCTGAAAAAAGATCCCTCTGACTGCAGACTTAAAAGTTTCAAAGCAACTAAGGTATTCTGTGTAAAAGACACTCTTTGAGGATGGTAACTAAACCATTCAAAAGTGGTAAATCTCTCAAAACCTATTCAAAACAAGACAGAGGCTGGAATGCAAATAGTATAAGTATTCTTGCCAGCAGCATGTTTCCAGACTGGAACATTGGGCCGAGAGCTTAAGTCAGCTGAGCTGAGCGGCGTCTTGGTGTCTTCAGTTGGAAGTGTCAAAAAAATTGTAAAATAGGAACCATTTGAAACTATAGCAGCAGAAAGGGTTTTTTGTTAGCAAGTGAAGCTCCCAGCACAAGAATCCTCACATTAATACAGTGTGTAATATTTTACTTGTTAGACAAATTTGTTAATATTTCTCAATTCAAAAACATTGAGCGTGGTTGGTTCTAGGAATGTAAACTTAGTGAAGAGACTCAATGAATTTGAAAAATGAATTAACTACAAAAAGTAGTTTTGCAATTGCAAGATGGGTGAGTGGCAGTTCCCTGAATGTGGTTCATGTAAAGGTTAGCAGACAGGGACACTAGAGAGTCAACTACAGTGATGTTGACAATTTTAACTTATGTTTAGAAGACATTTACAGCAATACCAATAGAACAAATGAGAAAGACATGTCTGAGTGATAAATCCGGAAGGTTAATTGACTACATACAAGGAAATATAGATTTCACCATGTTCATTTGCAAACATGTTGTCTCTTTTTGTTTTTAGATTTCACCAGCAGCTTGTTGAGCTCACTCAGTCACATGGTCATTTTCAAATGACCTCATGACATAGTATTTTTAGGTATAGCTTACTGCTTAAATATGTGCTTATGGATAATTAATGTAAAGATGCTGAAATCAGGATGATGTGATCTCACCGCTCATCAACAGACATACATTTTCATAACCAGATTCCTGCATTAAAATAATTAAATTTAATACATAGTCTGATCAAGCTATTTTATTTTAATCTGATTTTGAATAAAAAGACCCCACGTCTCCACACAGCAGAGATGTCGAAGTAACATGATTCTTGCTCTATAGGCAACAGATCCCATCTTTACAAGAAGTGAGACGAGCCAACCCGACCTATATGGACATGACGTCTGCTGCACAAGGAAAGCGTAAATTTAACCGGTAACGTGCCACTGGCGTTTTCTCTCCTACTGTAATGTGAATCATCTTATTTTTTAATAACCGTAAATTAAACACTCTGCTTCAACATATTCATGACTAGTTGAGGCTGGAATAAAGCAGTGCAGAACTGTCACAAAAATAACAAAATTGAATGTTATCACTGAAGAGTCCAGTTATAGATGAGGAGCTTTTGATGGTTTGTTTCATTACTTTTTTCGATTCCCCCTGTCCATTTTATTCACAGCATCAAAGAAGACTTAACACAGGGTCTCTCTGCACCGAAACGTATAAAGAGAGACCCCTTAGTGGCCCGGAGACCACTCAGAGTGCATCGGTTTGCCGGTAAGTGTCGGCAGAAAATGCATATAGATATTAAGGATAAAATACCTATATAGTCCTAAAAATCTGTGCATTTAGCTTAAGTCTTAGTATTCTGATGAAAATGACTTTTTACTTAAATTACTTTTTTGACAGTTTGTCATTGTTGTTTTCAGTGGCTACTTTTTGGTTTAGTTTTAGTCATGTTATTGTGATGGAAGATACAGCTCTGGAAAATATTAGTGTATTGATAACATAACTCCCAAATTCCAAATTTGATTTCTGAACACTTTACATTAGTAATGTGTTGTGTAAAAATGAATATGAACTTGTTTTGTTTTTGTTTTTTTGCATTATTTGAGGTCTGAAA
>JAUMHL010000018.1:10844125-10862428 GCA_032362345.1 Sandelia bainsii
TTTAACTTAGGAAGTGTTCAGAAATCAATATTTGGTGGAATAACCCTGATTTGCAATCACAGCTTTCATGCAGGGGTTTCTTAATTTTTTCCAGAGCTGTACATGCTTGTTTTGACAAAGCCTGCTGAAGCATCTTGTTACGTTAAGATAAACTTACGTTTGCACAAAACTGTGATCTGTGAGTGTTTTTGAGTATGCGTACATTTGTGCGTACGTTTACTCAGAACTACCAGAAATGAAGTGTAGGTTTGTTCATTTTTGATGTTCTATATTTGGTGTCTGTCCTCAGGGTCAGAGGAGAACAAGCCTCGGAGAGTTGTGAGGAGCATTTCTGAAGGAAATCTCAATCTCCTCGAACCTCAGAAATCCAAGTCAATTTTCTATAAAACGTCCCAGCAGCTGAAACGAGTGGCCAAGCGGATGTAATATACCACTGTGTTTAAACCCTTGGCCTTTATAGACATTTTCATTATCCACTCTTTTCTGTTTGTATTTATCTTTATCAAACCCTTATAAAAGTGTATGTTATGTGGGCTTCTCTGACACAAATCCTCAAGTAATCTGATGAAAAGTAATGTAAGTTCCATTATTTTCTTATGCTTTTCAATTCAGCCTTACACTGAAGTGAAATCTTACTTGACTGTATATAAACATTGTATAGTTATAGTGATGTGTTTTTGATTATTCTTGTCAAGGTTTAAGGACTGATTTTTATCATTTCTAATCCTACCTGTAGATGTTAGTTTTAAAAACACTCATGTGAGCACTGACAGGAAGAAATAAAATGTGTGAATGTGCTGTTGTACATTATATGCTGTAGCTATTCTTCTATTCAGTGGTCTAGCAGGCAAACAGGGCAGCTAAAATCACCTATGGCTGCAAAAAAGGGAAAAAACTTTTTAAAAAGTTCTTTTGTACAGTTACAACATGGTGTTGTACTATAGATACTTCATAATAAAATTCCTAACATAGAATGTGCCTGTTTTGTGGCAAAGTCCTAAAACAAATGTGTCCACAGGTGGTTTTCCATAAAGTTTAGGTTACAAGATGTTCCACTGATAAAGTGATGTAGTTCAGTCCTTGAGAAGGTGAAAATTATAATGGCAAGAAAAATATTATTTAGAAGAAAATCTTAAAGATAGCTGAATTATTGTCTTATCAAACAAGCAACTGGAAAAATGGTTAACTTCGAGTGCAGTGATCGATGGGACACTGTCTCTACCAATGCTGTGTAGGGATTCTGTATTTTACATTTAGTCTCAATACATGAAACAAACTGAAAGTCTATTTACAGCATGTTTTTTCATTTTTTTTTACTGTTTCAGGTTTGACTGGTGCCATTTGAATTAGATTCACATAATGGTAGTAAATGGAAATGCACATCAATTGACTTTGTCTTCTACTGGTTTTCTGTTATGATTTGCACTCCACCTCTGCAGTTAGAAGGAAAAGTTTTAAAAACACACATTTTGATTTGACTTAAAAAAAGCATAGTCCTCAATGCTGGCTAAAGATTGTTGCTATTTGAACTCAAGAGACAAACAGAATGACCCATCTGTGCAATTCTGTCAGTACATATGGCCCCCAAACTTTATTCATGTGCATTGCCATAGTAACAGTACTTGCTACTTGTGCAAGAGCTAATCCAACAGATGTGGATTATCACATAAAATCTTGTTATAAAAACAGAACGAAAGCAGATAAAATGCATAAGCTAAAAATAAACCAGAGTACGAAGTACTAAAATTATCTGTGACCAAATGAGAGCTCAAAGGGTTAACTAACTAGAGTTGCTGCTACAGACCTAACCGTGGCATTCAGAGGCACCCCAGCATAAGAATCACTCACAGCTTTCTCCAGTTGCTATAACTAATGTCAAATCTAGCAATTTAGCTGAATGCCCCCACACAGATGCGTATTTATGTCCAACTCTCTTTTTTTTGGGGGCCTTTGCAGTAATGTACATTTCAAAACTCTAACATACCAGATACATTGGCCTGTTCTTCCCGCCCACCATCTGCTGTTCATGAGGAAGAGGGGTCCTGGTGCAGATTGGCTATTATTACCTGGTTCAAGTCACTTTGTTTCCCATTTACAGAGTCAGTATTGTATGCAAACACCAGAGATTTTTTTTGAGTGTTCATATTGGACAAACAGCTAGAGGAATGTGGATAAAGGCAATGCATAGTTTAAATATATAGCTAAATAACACAAACACTTGAAATGGCTACACAAGCTTAGAAATCATTCAGGCATCCAGTCTCTGTCATTATAAGTTATACTAACATCAATCCAAACTTCACAAACCAACCCAAACAATGACAATTCAGTCTCATGAAAAAAAAGTGTTTCATCATAAGCTGTGTTAAATAACATTCATTAACAAGAAAATGACTATTTTCACAATGAAGGGGTACTTGAGCTCATCTAAAAGGGTTGTCGGGTACGTTAGACAAAAAAAGGATGGAAACCACTTCTAAATACTACTTTTGAGTCGTATTTCAAAGATATTTTCGGCTTTCCTATTGTGCATTTTTAGCCTGATCAAATGTGAAGAATTACTGTGTGAGCTTTTATTAGAATTCAATACAAAAAACGAATGTCAAAAAATACCTCCTGGATTTGTGATGAGGGTGGGACCTCATTGCTCTGTCTGGAGAGAACTAGACTTGTCACTTTGAATTCAGTCTTGCAACTTTCAGTGGCACAGCATTCAGTGTGATCTTTATTTTTAGCTCAGGAGCTCAATGCATATATCAGCACTGTACTGCGCAAGCACTGACACCCTCTTATGCTCTCATTCACAAGAATCTCTTCATTGTGTGTGTGAGAGAGGGAGAGAGTGTGTGTGCGCACACAGGGAGGCAGGTCTTGGCTAAAGTTTATTAACTTTCTCTTAGCCAATGGGGCGCCTTATGCGTTTTTCCTGCTGACCAATGGGACAGATTGAGAGGTTGGAGGTGGGTGTTGCTTAGCAACTGCAGGTAGAATCTCAGATCATGTCGGACCCATTGTTTTATCTTGCCTCCCTGAGAGACATTACATGCTATGTGTTGTGATTTGTTAGTAAAAAAACACCTCTGTGCAAATGCGTCACAAAGTTGTTAACTCTATTTTTGTATTGTTAAACAAAGATCACAGTGATTTTAATGGCTTTTCACCCTCAAGACAGACAGAGCACTTTTAATTGATTGTCATTATGTTACTACATCTGCTGTCTTATTTTCACTGCTAAGTCACAAGCGCACATACAAGGAAATTTTGATTTTATTGTTTTACGTTTTGCTCCTGATTACAAAGATAACATGCTTTCCTGAACCTCCTGCACAGCTGGAGATTAGTGGATGTAAACAGACAACAGGCAGTGCTGCTAAAAACAAAGATTTGACATGATGAAACATTAAAAGTTGATTTTGAAGCATTTACGATATTTAACCTTCCATGTCTCCCACATACCTTCACACTAACACATAAATACTGGTGCAGTTAATTACAATTTTTTCCTAAATAAAATTTAAAATGTGAATCCAGTGTTTGAAACAATCAATATTTTTGCAAGGAAAGGAAGAGAGAGACAGAGCACCACATACAAATATGAGCATATGATGCCTTCTATAATATTTCTGACTCGCACAAGGTAGCACGTCACAGCTGTGAACTTTTCATCCCATCTAACTAGATGACCTTACACCTGTTGGACAAAAAATATATGTATATGTCACATGAAAATAGACATACATGCTTGATGCATGTGCACAGATTATTGTGTCTGAAGTTGATGTGACCACGCTAAAACATAAAGATTAATATTTCTGATTTGAATACTATATACCGAGCAGCCTCAGTATATATTATTTTGTGCTCCTCCACTTTTCCTAGCATCCTATGCATTTGTGAATATTTTAAGTAAATAAAACATAAGACAAAAAAGACAAAAATATTTTTCACTAGCATTATTTTTTTCCTTTTTTCACTCAAAAATATAGCATCATAAGCAAGGCTCCAAAGGGTTGCTTTTGCTCATTGCCCAGTCCCGTGATGCTTAATGCAAATATTTAAATGGGGGTTATGGAAATTCCTGGAATACACCATGGATTTGGCATGTAAAGCAGGGCCGTGAAGATGTTGTTTACACCATGTACATTTGTGTCCAGTAAATCCCTCTGCAGGAGGCAAAGGAATAGACATATAATTATAAAATAAAGTCACTAAATTGGAGCACATTTGGGAGATACTTCAGTTCAAAAGGCTTCAGGTCAAACAGTGATTCCGGATAAAGGTAAGCCTCAACAGCTTACACCTTTACAGAGGTTTACACTGGTACTTTAACAAGTACTTAGTCATCAGAAACTAATCACCAATAGTTTTGATAATATGTTTGTTTTAGTTGTTTATATAGCAAAAATGGTTGATTCCTTTTACCCAGATTTTAGAATGTGGTGCTTTTCTCAGTTTTCCTCCTTTTAGACAAAACTTTTTGTGACAGTTCTTGAATTGATGGTGATGGGCATTTTTTACTCCTTTTCTGATATTTTATGGACCAATTGAATAAACAAATAAAGAATTAAATCAATTGTTAGCTGTAGCTTTATGTGTTTGTTTTTTTTAAACCAAAGGACCAAATTTTGCATAAGCATTGGTAGCTTTAGGTGATGGATTATTCTGCATGATAACTACTACAGAACTTTATCTAATAACATAGGTTGTGTTTGTAATTTTCCTCAGAATTGTTTCATGTTATAATACCCCCCTATGTATTACACAGCAAACAAATTTTGTGAGGGGACACTGTGGCCACAAATACCTGGCTCCCTTTATCAATACACAGCTGACTGTTGACAGGATCTTGTGCAGTGGTTATGGCGGGGGATGGGTGAGATTTACAGTTTCCTTTACCAGGTAATGTCTCCTGTTGTGAAATAATGTGACAGAAAATCAGTACAGCTGTGATGGCTCAGCAGTGTTCTTTGCCCCTCTACATTCTCCTCCAGGAGATTATCTAAAGCCCACCTCAAATGTACTGTATGTAGCCTGTGGATGACTCATCCTCAGGAGAATGAGCTGGATGGTGCAGGTAGCCTTGCAAATAAACATTTCACAATTTGCAGAGTCTATTAAAGCACTTTGCTGACTTAAATCTG
The DNA here is from genome assembly GCA_032362345.1 of Sandelia bainsii. Taxonomy (NCBI): domain Eukaryota; kingdom Metazoa; phylum Chordata; class Actinopteri; order Anabantiformes; family Anabantidae; genus Sandelia; species Sandelia bainsii. The sequence continues at coordinate 10,849,267 of JAUMHL010000018.1, forward strand.
AAGCCACAGACTGCAAATACATACTCTGACAAACCAATTCTGTTTTATTGTGTCTATAAAGCTCAGTGTAAATGATCCTCCTGGTTTATTATGTCCCTTCTGTGTCACACATGTAATGATTGTATAACTAAAACACACAACAATGAAACCTCAGTTAAGCTCCAGAATTTTTAGTCATTTTGTTTATTGAAAAAGCAAATTTGTCATCATTGCAGCAATTGCCATGGAGACATGGTTAAGTCCCAAACCTACCTTGGTATTATACAGTACATGAGTGTTTGCTCATTACACTTTACAGCAACTTCTAGGAAACACTGCATGGTGAGTGGATGGATGAGTCCACATCTTTAGGATGGTTAGGGATTATGTGAATATTCAAATGTTTGTTTCGCAGCAGGAATTCACACCTTCAAATATTTTCTAAATCCTCTATTGTTCTGCTTGTGTTTTTCTAGTATAAAGTTTGTGACTTTTGGGGAAATTGTCCACCTAATGATGATGTAGCTTTATGGATACATCTATGACAGCTATGTCTACTTAAATTTAATCATCCCTGTGGCGAAAATTGCTTTTTGCATTTCTCCAATTCTAAATAATGACTACCAATATTAGTTACTGTAACTTAAAAATGTATCAAGTTTAGTGTATTGAAATTGTCAAATTTGCCACAAATGTACAATAAAAAGCAAATATGGGAAGAAAAACCTCCCAATATTTGTGTAACCGCAACATAGCACATTAGATGTTATCCTTTTACCTTTTAATTCATTTTAGAGCTGCTACACATTCATGTTACACCTACAAAGGTGTTTTACCAGATTAGACCTCCTCTTAGGACTGTGTAGGTGTGCACAGACTGCTTGATTCACATGAACATAGCTCTGAGGTTTGTTTTATTGTACCAGTTAAGGCAGCACAACTTATTAGTAGGTACTGCATAGTTTGGTCACCTCAGGTAAAAGGCTTACAAGGTTTGATCAATATTTCCCCCTCTGTGACTGAGTTGGTAAGACAGTTGTCTACAAATTCTGGAGTTCAGCTCCCAGTACCTTGTGGCTGCCTGTCCACAACAATTTACCCAATTGGATTAATAAAATATAAATAATTATTATTCTTTTTGGGAGGACAGTCTTGAAAACAGTTGGTGCGAAAAGTTTTTCTAAGTTGAATTTATAGCATTCTGGGATCAATAAAATCATTGCGAGGATACCAGCAGAAATTAAGACGTTGTCTTGATGACTGAATGACTGTCCTTCCTCTTTTCCATCTTTTCTGTTACAACACCCAGTTCCTAAGAGCCATTTAAAAACTGTCAGAGCTCAGTTTTCATTAATTTGTGTTTCCTTGCTTCTTGTTTCTATCATCAGTTCTTAAATCACTTAAATATAGCATATTTTCCACCAGACTTCCTTTGACAGGTTTAACTGTGTTTTGTTTATAGCCATGCACCTTGCTTTAAGGTAATGCAGTCAGCTCAGCTTATAGTACTGCCAATAATCACAAAACAATCAAACATCACTGTAATTTTCTAGTATGTTTTGATTACAAATTCATAACCTGTTGCCTTTCTGCATGCATCTACCATTTCACTGTCATATAAAAAGTCTTCACTTAGAAGAGTACTCCACTGACTTCGCATTACATTACAATAACTAGTTGGATTCACAATGGGCAGTTTTAAAAGTAGCTATGTATCAAAACTGATGCAGCAGAACCAGAGATGTACTTTTTTATTACATGCATTATTTTGTCAAAACCTGATCCCTACATTACCCACACTGCAACTTGATCATTGACAATTCAGTTAGAGATTCAGGTTTGTTATGCTATTAGCAAGCAATGTAGCCTGAAGTCTCATGTCAGGTAAATGATCAGATAAAGTGTGATTGTCCTTGCAGTGTTCTTATGACATTTCATGAATTATTTTCTTGCTGAAGAGTTTAAAGTTTTATGAACATATAATAACATCATATTGAACTGTCTAAATAATAGTGCTTCTAAAAGCTCAAAACATTTCACAGCTTCTTTTCAGACTTTGACACCTTTGGGTGGGACAATTATGAATTAAGTGATGATTACATGACAAAGATTATAAATAATCATGAAGATTTAATTAATGATAATATCAGTTTTCGTGATAGTATGCAGCCAGTTGTATGTGCACCCTTTAAAATAAAGTGTTACCATGGATATTATAGTACCTACAGGCTGAATTTCTGCAGATAGAGCTTAATTAAATTTTCTCCTGCCTACTTTAGCCTTTAATTTTATAAACCTGTAAAAAATGTGCGTCTGCTTTGGAGAGATGAAAATTTTCAATTTAAAACTAGTCTTCATGAATTGTGTGAACTTTCAGAAATCAAGCAGAATGCGCAACCAAGCACACTTATCATATCTCCTCCCACTTTTTGCGCGCCTGTCCGTCAAATCCATGTGGAAGAGAGGCATACTTCACTGCTGACACACAGAGGACTTCTCTGTCAGATGACAGGAAACAGAACTTCCAGGCTGAAGCGCCTGCTTGATAAATAACACGCGTGGCTCCGGGCACACAATGCATCTCAAAGACTCAAACTGTGGCCCTCAGTCTTTTTCTCCGTGACACACACTCTTTCCTGCATACTGTACACACGAACACAATCACAAACACTACGTCTCTTTTTCTCATCCTTTCTCTCTCTCTCCAATGATTAAAAAACAATATCCAGCTTATAACTGCAAGTTAGTCAGACACCCACACTCATTTGCAGTGAAAGGCAAATGACCCTGGTGATGAGTCATTGCATTCACTCAGAGATTTACTTGCTTTATTCAGCACACTGAAATCTCCTCAAGAGTGAAGCAGTGGTTCTCGCCATTGTGCCTCTGAGTAAGCTCAGGTGTGCCTTGATGTTTTTCTCAAATGCAAAAGAAAAAATTGTAAGAAAAGCGCATAACATCAATAAAATGCAGTGAAATGAGACTATGATTTTCCACAATGAAAAAGGTCTCCCTTCTGTTATCATCACACTGGGATTTATAAAATATTTCCAATTATTAATTATTGGTTGAAATTAGTTTTATGAGTAAATATGTCATTATAATGAAAAGAATCAAGAATTTAAATTGGCAGAAGGAATAATTGTTACTTTAACTTTGCTGTGATAAGAATGGCAACTGTATTTTATTCATTATGCTTTTCATTGCATTTACAAAAATATCAATATTCTCTACTACATTTCTTCTTTTGCGCAACTAGGAATTCTTAATAACTTAAGAATATTTCACAATTATGAATAACAAACTGCGAACATAAACAATTGATCTAGACCTACAATGTTTTGCAAATAATTCAATATGACATTTTAAAATTAAGTAACTTCTACTAATAATACTTGTTGCACATAGTGAGCAATCTTTCTAAAGTTGTTTATTATGTTTTGTATTTTGTCTTGCTGATTATCTCAAGACCAATCTAATTTAATTTTTTACTTCTTTGAGGGCTTCAGGGTGGTATTAATGTATCACACTTCTTACAAATTATTGTTAGGAAATATTTAATTTGCGGGAAATGCATTGAAATAAACACTATTAAGACATTTGTACGACTACAATAGTGCATACATTAAAAATACTGAAATCATTACTCAGTTATCTGAACAGCAGGCCATTAACTGACAAAAATTCTTCTCATCAAAATTGATTGGTTCCAGCTGCTTTTCATTGTTTTCTGCAGCAAAGCAAATGTTTTCTGTAGCAATAAAATGAATGTCTTTGGCGTTTTTGCTACTGATCAGACAGCACGAGCAATCTCAAGACACCAGCTTGTGCTATCACATGCAATATATTTCACAAATGATTAAGTGAAAAAATGATCAGCAGATTAGCTGATGATGAAATAGCAAGTAGTTGCAGCCCTAAAGCATTATTTACCTAACTAATTAAATATTTATAATATATAACACAGTAAACTAGAGCATCATATAAACTAGATCATCTTATAAATACTGTTGATGTCTGTTTAATTTGTTTTCATTTGAACTTAGATGGACATTGGTTGATGAGAGCAAGAAAAGGAGCAGCAGAGTTGTATGAGATTCAGGTGTGTGTGTGTGTGTGTGTGATTGTGATTCGTGTCAGAGTGTGTGCGGGCGGTAAGACTACTTTCTTCTTCTGCTTTCTGCTTTTTTTTTTCTTGGCATGGAAACATGGAAAAAACTTCATTTAGTTGTATAGTGATTTATTTTATAGAAATGCAAAAGATGCAGGTGTTTAAAGAAATGGAAAACCAAAACGGACAAACACTTCCTGAGGCAACGATGAAACATGTCCAGTCTGTCTGACCACAGCCTGTACGAAGGTTTTTGGTTAAAAAAAATGAATGAACCTGAGACTCATTTTTGGGCATTAGGCCTGAGGGCTGCAAGTGTTATCTGGCTGCATCAAGTTTACTTTGTTTAAGAAAAGAAAGAATAGTGGAGTGTATGGGGGAGGGTGTGTAACGGGAGTCTTTAACAGGGAGTAAAAGGGACGGAAAGGATTTTGATCCAGTGATATTATGTATCTGTTCTGGTCAAGGCAGACAAAAGCACACAGCAAACCACCAGAGAGCAGAGCATGTCATCTGAATAGTATGTCTTTGCAGTGTTGCACATCCAAAGGCTTTGTGCGCCTGAATTTGGCTGGTAGAAGGCACAAAGGAGGCAGTTTGTTCGCCCCTGACAAGTGTGCTTTTATTTGCGGAAGCCCTTTGATGTATAGAGAAACTTTGGCTAGGATACCCTTGCAGACAAATGCATGAGAAATCCCACTCCTTTGTATTATCTTAAACAACTCCATCACCATTCACTGCAGAGCTTTTATCCCCTTTAAGACCTTTATTTTAAACTTTGTGCCTACTGTCTGTCTGTCAACTGTAATGGGGAATCTGGTTTGGCTGTATTGTGCAGAGGGGGTTGAAAGGGAGTTGGGGGCATGTAGTTCAACCTTACCTGACCATATGATGTTGTTTATGAGGAACTTAACTTAATATTAGTTCAGTACTTTTAGACACATAAGATATGTGAAAATGATATATTATAATAGCAGACCAAACCATTAGGTTTATTTAGTAGCTTTTATGTAGCTTTTACACACATCACCAAATCTTCTTCAGCAGATGAAGTTCGCCTCATTGTAATGAAATTGTAGAGGCTTGAATTACAATTTTGCTTTGAATAGTTTGACATTTGGGAAAATATCTGTGCAGTAAATGTGAATCTACAGCTGGCTATAAAAGAAAAAGATAGCAAAATCCACCTACAAACAGCTCTAGTTCACTAATTAGCACATTATATCTTGACATTTAAAACAGTTAGTTTATTACCTTATTTTCATTCATTGCCTTTCAGCACGCATGCGCAGAAAACTCCAAAAATCATTTAGACACTGGTTCTGACTGTCACTGATGAAAACTCCATAATAATATATCAGCTAAAAATATTTACTTACACACATAACACAAAGAAACCTTTTCAGTAAGGAGTTTTTAAAAAAAACTTGTGACCAGGCGAGACATATTATTGTAAAAAAAACTACTTGTCAGTGCTGGTGGACAAATCATGTAATGGTGACACTGTTTGTAATTACCTCAAACAGATCTTCTGCACCTCAACGTCTTGTTAAGTATTAGCTGCTATACCAATATATAGTATCTGTGATAGTCTGATATTGTCTAGTTTTATTTCAAACAGATGCCAGATCAATCATTTCTAGTGATTTTTCTTTCAGAAATACATTTAATTTATCAAATACAAAAAAACTTCTAGTGGCATTAAGATGTTTCTTATCTTGTAATCAAATGCTATTTCATAAATTGAAGATTCCTTCAGGCTTCCTTTTTTAAGTTCACATTGCCATCCGAAAATGTAACAACATTTCATATATGATTTTGTTTTCATACAGTAAAGTTAAAGTCAGAACATCCACTAAAGTTTACAAGTTTACAAGTTCAAGAATGAACTTTGGATCTCAAATTTTTATTAAGGAGTTTTACTTTTTCAATTTTGAAATTCATTCAGTCATTTACATTTTAACAACTACATTTAGCTTAAAATTACCAAACTATCATCTTTGAGTGTAATTCAAAACACACACTTGATTAAAAACAGTGTTTTAACCTGACAAAATGGAGATAAAGTTTACACAGTCACACGTGGGAACTGCCCGGTATACTGCAACAATCTGACACTGTTGTTACTGAACATCTGGGACTACAGTGACTCTGTGCAACAGCACTTTGACAGTTGCTGCTGAGGCTACACAGCTTTCGTCTGTCAGTCCAGGGATTTGAACTGCGAGCTTCCAAGTCACGAGCCTCCACCTCCTCTGCAGGCTGCTGCTACTGTCTTTTACATCAGACGATCAGTAAAACTCTTGACCCCTCCATTCCTGGGCGCCCACAAGTGTTTAAGCAGATAAAGATTGTTTTTATCACATTGGTATTTTAGTATCGGGGTCAGAAATGGGGCGTTTACATAAAAACAGTTTTGTTTTAATGCCTGCGTAATGCTGATATGAGTTTTACAGGATTGTTGACCTTGATATATTTTAAGTTGGCTTATATAGGATTACACAGCAAGGTATTAACAACGGTTGGTGGTTATACAGGAAACATACATGCTGACTAAATATCCTGGCAAACTTTACTATAACAAGAAAACCTATGTTTTCATATGCAAAGTAAAAGAAGATGTGAACTCAGTGTCCAGTTCATAAATCCCTTATAAGATCAACATAGTGGGGTGCTTCAGTCCACTTCACTGGTGTCGGAATGAATTACACAAAATGAATATCTGAACTCACAATCTACCACCATACCTCCGGAGTATGCATACAGTATTGCTGTACATCTGCAAGCTGTAAAAATAACCAGACATTTGGTCTTTTACTGTCGTTGTCGTCTTTTAAATCAGTTTTTGTTACCTTGCAGTGCATTAAACTTACTTGAAGGCAGGTTGTCATGTAAATAGGACTGAAAATTAACGACCAAAGCCACCAAATCAATCTGAACCATTTCATTCCAAATGCAAATACACTTAAATACATTTTATTGTTTTTCCTTTCCTTGTAGAGCTCACCAGAAAAACTGGGAGGGAGAGACAATCATGAAATGTGAACATCTCTGTCAACATGTGTTACATATATGTGCTGCATTGAAGGTCAGTTCCTCACAATTCAACTGTGCAATATTTGGCTGATCATAAAGGGGCTACCATTTGCAGGGTTGCTGTGCATGCAAAATTTCAGGTCACTACCACTGGGAACCAACAATGCCTTTGGCTAAGCAACAACATGCAAATACATCTATTCAAATTTGCACCACTCCATACACATTCAAGCTTACACAAACACACACACAATCTTGTTTCAGCGTATCATGCTGCAGAATTAAAATACAAATGCATTCATTTCAACCTTGAATAAATCACTGTCCTGGGGTGCTATTTGATCTGAGTCAAGTTTGGATCAATATTTCTTTATTCACTTTTCTTGTTTTCTGAGAAATTAAACTTATCTAACATATTCTAGATCATTTAAATTCTTTGCGTGTGTGTGTTTATCCTCCTTGTTGTTCACTGTAGTTTGGCAGCCTCTCAGTCCAGTGGCAGGCCCAGATTACCTGTCTCACCCAGGCAGTCATAAAGCTAATGGCAGACAGGCAGCATCCTCCACTCCAGGCTGTCGAGCAGACAGAGGTTAGTCAGAGTTAGGAGATCAATGCACTTATATGTCACACCCAGAGCTCTAGATTTCTCCCCTCAGGCACTAAAGATGGAGTTTACATAGTCACCTGGTGTTTAACTGGTAAAAGGTGGTCAGTAGGAGATGGATGAGATTGTATGGAACAAAGCCAGATAGGAACCCTCAATTTCCCAGTAGCACATTCAGTTCAATTTCAGTCTGCTAAGCCACCAGGGCAACCCAAATATCATCCATCCCGACACTGTCCATCACACTATACATAGAACGGCAGAATTAGCACAAATGCTGCGCTCGCCATCAGTGTGAAGTATGGTGGCAGTAGGGCGATTATTTACGGGCTACATTACTTTCTGAAGACCTGAGCTCTGAGTCACCAACCAAGCCTGATAATTAATTCCACACTCTACAGAAATATTATGAAGCTGCACGACAGAATGACAGATGTACAGCATGAAGCACATTGTCAACAGTGTGACTGGATTAAGCTATTTTGACTTCTTCATAATGAAAGATTTTTCAAAATATATTTTTATGTAAATGAAGGAAGATTTTATCTAAGTGGCAGTTTAATTTTTACACACTACACTTTGTTTGCCTGTAAATAAAAAGGACATGCAGTACAGTAGTTTGATTTGCTGGTGTGTAATCAGAGAGAGATTTGTTGTTTTCTGTCTGCTCTTTGTTTGTCCCAGAGCTCAACTTCCTGTAGATACAAGAGGTGGGGGGTAGAGGGGCAATACAAAGAGATCTGACAGTAAGAGATAACCTGCCATCAGCGAGCCTTCTATTTTTAACAGCAGGTACTAGTAACACATGACGTGGGGCTCTTGTTATCAATATTTATGGAACAAAGATTAAGACAGAGTAATGATACACACAGCCCCGACTGGATCCATCCTCGCTTAATAGTTGTCATTACGGCGAAGGGGAGGAAAGTGCTGATAGACTCAAAATTTTAGGCTGGCACTCTACATTTTAGTAATGATTCCAGAGGCCAGACAGGACCCAAATGTGATTAGCAGATGTAAACAGAAAGTGTGAAAACTGCAGTGTTAAAATTACTTTAACAATACTTCATCTGTGATTAATTTTGTGCTGTTTTTGTTTGATAAGGAGGAGCTAGGATTCATTTTCAGGCATCTATAGGCAGACTGCTGGCAGCTCCTCAGAAAAAGGTTGGATTAAATCACACAAGGGCACATCTTAAAGGCAGGATGCTGCTTTAGAAGTAAATACTGTTTCACAAAACAACAAGTAATCTCAAGTGGTAGTGAGCCAGTCACTAAAGAGCGATCTGTGACTATTCCTGCTATTATTCTTGCATCATACATCTCCTGTGTTGTATTTACTCTACCGTTGCCTATACCAATCCCAGGCTTTCTTTACAGACCCCAAAGATCTGTAATGGTGTCCATATATCTCCATATTTATCCCACAGTGCAGCCCGTTGGCCACACATTTTAATAACACTCCCTCTGCCAAAACATATTCCACTCCACTCAAACACTTAAAACTTCCAAGAGTAAGCTCAAAAGAGGTGAAGTATATTGGCAGACCATAGAGCAAAATGCCATACAGTCATATGCAGCCCAGGGGATGAAGTGATTGATCTGTGACCTCGGACTCAGCCATAAGATATTGTGGTGAAGAGTGCGGGGGAGGGCATGGATAGTGGAAAAGGGATGAGCATGAGTCAGTAACAGAGTCTGCGAAAAGCTGTGGGAGCAGAGGAAGTGTTAACAACATCACAAGTAGGAGCAAGTCAAGTTACCACGTCAGGAAGCAAAAAGGACCGAGAGTAGGATGATGGTAGGAGCCCGAGAGGTGATGGGACTCATACATCCTAATCATTTAATCATGTGAAGTGAATGAAGGGAATTGTTCATCCACAGCATGCAGTCCACGCCGAGCTGATATGTGTTACCTCTGTCTTAACGTCACTGCCTTTTATTAGTAGCCAGTAATGAGTAGCCACTTTGTGAAAAGCCTACATTTAGAAAAGGGTGAGTTCAAGGGTAATAAGCTATGGGTAACTCTCAAATCCTTCACTTGTTGCCTGTACATGAAAAAGTACATCTTCCTTGGTAAATAATAGTTATAATAAAAAATTCTTCTAATTTTATCTGATTATGCCATCTTGTGTCTTTGAGATAGAAATGTATTGACTCAAACTGCAAATAAAATAAGTTTTTTTGGCTACTGACTCTACAAGCAAGATGACAGAGTACATGCGTAGTCACACCAGGTTAGAAATAACTATATTTGCCCAAAAAAAAAAAAGACTTTTGAATGTGTCAGAGGTTTAGTGGTACAATATTGACAATTGGCACTGACAACACAGATAGTTGGATCTTTTTTTCCCTTTATAATCATAAGGCAGCAGATTAAAATATCAAAACACTGCATCTGTCACTAATGGTCAAAAGGTAGTGTTGCCCCCTTTAAACTCATGATTTACATATATACAGGTGGAAGGCATGCTGTGTGCCAGAGCAGCACGCCTGAATGGAATTGCCTTACCTATTGACTTTGATGAGCAGCTTTTTGTTTTGTGGGAGAAGTCCAAGGATTTGTCAGATTGGTGTTATTGTCTCTTTTCAGACGCACGCCTACAGGTTCCAATAACGCACCATCCATGCAGCGTGATTTCCATAAACTATGACAAAAAAGTCATTTATACCACAAGAATGACACTCTTTTCTTACAAACACTCTATAAAGTTTGGGATGTTGGCAGAGAGTCAGGCAAATATCACCTATTACTCATGTTACTTAGTACATTTGGGGCTTCACTTTCAAGCACAGCGCTTCGTCACTGCATAACAATCAGATGGCTGAGTGCTGGCAGTGCAACTGATGGAATTTTACTGAAAACAGATTTCGCCTTTGAACTTAGAGATATTCCTGATCGAAAAGTACCATTCCTGGCTTTAAACGCTGCGGTAGCCTCTCTCTGTAAAATCACACTTCTGGAGGACGTGGATTAACTTTTTTTGATTTCTGTTATATCTGTCCGAAAAAAACGCAGCACTTTAACAGAATTTGACAATGTAAGTAGACTCTGTGTGAGTGTTTGGTCCAGCAAAAAGCGGAGGGGGGTTCTTTTTGAGCAGCAACAAGTTCCTCAAGAACTCGACAGGCAGACACAGGGGCGCTATTAATGTGGTATGTGTTTTGTAAAACCGACTTGGCTGTGCATCGTCCGTGTTAGAAAAATCTAAATGACCAGTTGTGCGTATGCGTAACAGGCCTTTGGCCATTCGCCAAAGAGGGAGTTAACAGTCTATAACACATATGGATATGTCTCAGAAGTTTTATGTCTCTGTCACTGTTGCACGATGCGGATTTAAAGATTTGAGGCAGTGAACGAGCGATCAGCCAGGAACTAGTATCCCCATAAACTTGGATTGCCGTCGCTTATTTCAATCACGTAAGACCCCTAATGGCGTTGTCCGGGCGAGTGTGTTACGTATATCTGTACAGGCTTTACTGACAACCCAGGCTTGTTGATATTTGTCTTTACTGTAGAGCCACCAAGGTGTTGCCTAAGAGAGTTTAAGCACGCCGATATTGCAAAGGGTTATTAGATTCATAAGTCAGCGAAGTGGTGGGCGATCTACTGAGCACAGCAGAAGTTCTCATATGATGACTTCAAACAAGACACATTACCTACCAGCATCTGTTGGAGTGAGTGGATATTAAGACACTTCTATCTCCAGGACAGCGTAGGGGAAAATGGTAAGTTCAATGGAAACAACATATGAGGGATGATTACCAGTAAATAGTCGTGCTTGCTGTTTAGTCTGGCAACGCATTGCTGGAAGGGTTGGACTCAGTGGCTACTTGAGAAACTCAGTATCGAGACCCATGTTTGATGAGGCTGATGTTGACAAAGCTTGTGTGAAAACAGACTGTGTGGCATTTCTCGGCTCAGGATATGCCGGTACAGTGAGAGAGGTAAGGAAATATTACATTGTGTCTGCGCACAATGTGTGGATGTGATCTAGGGTATTGACTGTCTTGGAGAGCTGTATGTGTTGGCAGTGAGGGCTTTATATTTTATGCATGTATGTATGTTCTTTTTGAGTGCGGTGCCCATGTTTAAAAAAAGCAACATGTGCCACTTATCTGTCACACTTGCCATAAGCATGACATTACGAACAATAGGGATCAACCCCAGCGTTGCCAGTAGTAATTTTGCGTAAGAGTGAAGCCTTTTAGAGGCGACTATACACTGAATTGAACCGGCGTTTGTGCTATAGGTGCTGTTATCTGGAAGGAAATGTCCGACCAACATGTGATCAAATATTAACAGGACTGGTTTGGCAAGGGGAGGAAATTACACGTGACAAGACCCGGGGAAGCAGCAGAGTAAAAAAAGCAGTTTTAAGTGGGCACTCAAACAAAAGTATATAGATATTTCTTGGCCCATCATAGTTACCCTGGCTGTGTTATGCTTTCAGCACGTTGGACAGAGGCACCGGAGTCGTGCATGGACTAAAACGCCGAGTGGACGCCAACTCTCTTTCTCTCTTTTCCCAGCCCCCCTTTGCCAAACCTGGGATTGTTTTTTCAACTTTTGGTAAGCTTATTCAGAGGAAGCCTGTGGTCTGTAAACGGAAAATAAACGGGATTCTAAAGAAAAAAAGAGCTATTTAAAAAAAAAAAGAGCTTGTGCTTTGGGATGTGTTTTTGTAGGGCGCTGTGAAAGTTTAAATGTTAGGGCGTCTGGTTTTTTTGCACACCACATTCTCGGTACCTATAAGCCCCCCCACACTGCGTTAAACTTTGGGACATGCAAGTCTTGGTCGCGGAGATCTAACCACGCACATTGTGGTTGTCAGCCCTTGTAAAGGTAAGAGCACAATCCATTGTTTTCATGTCACTCTTTTGTTCCTGTCGTCTTTGCGGGCTTCTTCTGGTTTTTCTCAAATGAACTTCGCCTTAAAAACTACAGCTTGCAGCCTTCGCCTTGGCACTGTGTCAAATGTGGGCATCAGTGACCGAAATAAAAGCCGATCCAGGTGACCAACATCTCGTAGGATGACATTTTTCCTTTAAAAAATGAACTTGTATTTATAAAATATTGACATGTTCACATTCGTAGAACCTCTAAGTCATGTGAAACGTTTAAACTGGGACTCGTTTGTGCTTGGGATTTTAAAAAACAGACCTTTTTGAAGCGTTTTTGGAGTTTCCGAACACTGCCTGCTGCAACATAATTTGCGTAATCGTTGCGTTGTGCCTAATCATGCTCCCAATATGGGACTAAGACGCTGCAGTGATCTTTCTAGTCTGCACGAACTGGAGTACTGATGCTGGTGCAGATCATACAACTGTCTGGAAAAAGATCTATCTATCTATCTATCTATCTATCTATCTATCTATGCTTATTTTTCTTGTTTGGTCTGCTGCATTCATGTTTTGTCTTGATGTCAAAC
>JAUMHL010000018.1:10862484-10891500 GCA_032362345.1 Sandelia bainsii
ACCCCCCTCCCCCCCCTCCCCCCTCCCCCCCTCCCGTCATCGCCATCAAATCACTTGTGTTTTTACTACGACCGCTCCACGGTTTCATTCATAAGGTGCTTTTCACTTCACCTGCTACCCTACCCCCTCTTTTGTCCATACACGGCTCTGTGTCGACCTGTCATACGCAGGCTACGAATGAATGATAGAGAAAAAAGGAGGAAAATGATGAATTAATTCGTAATCGCTTTGATTCGTGTATTTTTCCGGGTTTGCCAAAGCGAGGCTGTTTAACAGTACACAATTTGTGATATTATTCCTGTGTGAAATTATAATACAGATGGGCGTGGTCAAAGTGCATCCACTGACAGATGTTATGGCTGAATGTGATGAGAGAGATAAGATGGCTTGATATGCAATTGTTAGGGAGGCATCGATTTTTCTTTCTTTCTCTTTCTTTTTTTTATTTAAAATTCAGGCATGCGTAAAATTTATCACGTGAGCTTGTTAGATTCAGGTGATAATCACACAAAATTGTTCTGGGATTTTATTTTTCTGCTCCTTTAAAGGACTTGTAGCCTAAAAATCCGTCTCGCACCGATGCAGAAGCGGTGGATATTGTCTATTTCCCCTCTCTCTCTCTGTCTTTCTCCTCCTCTCTCTCCCGTCTTCCTTTTCTCCCCTCTGGTCAAAGATTTAAGATTTGTGATCCAAGACGAAGCAACTGCATGGCAAAACAACAGCAAGGGAAGAGAAAAGCCCCAACGCCCACTGGCAGTCCTATTCCTTTAACTCATCAAGACTCCTCTTGCATGCTGTATTTAAAAAAAAGACTCCAAAACGAATATATCAAATAATTCCCAATTGCATTTGAATTATGTGACTTCTCCGCTGGCATTTTCGGTCATTTTTGCTCAGCAATACAATGTGCGCAGACGGGTTGCTACATATTACAGCATATTACTCCTCATTTTATACGACAGTGACACCAAAATAGATCAAGTTACTTATCAGGCTGCTTGACATTCATAAAAATGCTACTTTAATAAAAGCTGCGTCTCAACTATAACAGCCACGCTTCAGGCTTATCAATACCACAAACCCGTTTATTGCACAAATTATGACCAATCCGCAATTTATCTAACGAACCGACAAAGGTTTTTTTGTTGATATAAGCTCAAGAAAATTGTGATACTTTAAAGAAATATTCGGCCTTTTATTCACAGATGATATAAGGGAGTTAGATTATTTTCATTGCAGCATCTTTTCCGGCTGTGTTTGTTTATAAATATTATGTTGTATTTGCAGAATGTCTATTTTCTGGCCATGTAGCAATATTTATATTATTATTATTTTTTTCTACTGAGACATGGGATTATGGTGTGGGCGTGGGCGTGTTGGGTGGAGGAGGAGGGATGAGCGGAGGCGGGTTAGGAGGGGTCTGTGGGGTGGCACGACACACTTTGTATGTATGAAGGTTTTTTTATAGCACTTTTCTGCAATGTACGTCAGCGGATCAGTCCATAAATGGGGCTGCGTGTGTTTGTGTGCGGGCGTGCGCCTGCGTGCACTCGTGCCTGTGTGCGTGCGTCTCCGCGTGTGTTATCTTTACCGAGAATCTCCCCTCTCTCTCTCTCTCTCTCTCCCTCTCCCTCTCCCTCTCTCTGCACTCTCAGCTCTGCAGAGTTGGGGTGGGCGTCAATAACAAACCCGATGGTAGGTTTCATTGCAAAAAAAAAATCAGATGAAATTCTTTCGGTAGGCCTACTTATTTAACGAAAAAAAACATTAATTCTGCTGAAATAAAGATAACATTAATAACAGATTGTTTCGTACAGCTAATGTAAATACTGGCCTTTGTGTGTCGTTTTTTTCCGTTGCGGTCAATTAATGCACTTTGGGGGTTAAAAGGATTTGGCGAAATCTGGTTTTCAATTAACGACGTTCATTTTTCTCTTAATATAAATAATAGGTATTTATTTTTAATAAAACTCGACTTCGAATTGTGCTGGTCCACTTTGCCACGGCGTTTTCATTCATGAAATGTAATAATCTGTCTATTTATCCAAGCTGATGCCTGATATAAATTATAAATAGGCTATTGATTATTTTGGGCTATATATGGCGCAAATCTCGACTCACGGCTCGGCGGACGTCACGATATATTTAGAGCGAAAATTAATCATCTTAATCATTATGGAAATGTAGGCTACACCGCCCGCCGCCGCCGTCGCTGCAGCTGCTTTAGTCACCACCACCATCATCTTCATCACCAACACCTTCATCCAATTAACAGGCTTGTTTAAACAAGTTCTTTAATTGTCACTCATTCGTCACAGTGGCGTGATTGTGGTTTTACAGCGATGAAGCCCACGATTAGTTATTAATACACAGTGGATATAGTTATCCTGGCAGTAAAGACATCTTTGGGCTGGATGTCGGACCACTGCGGGACTGCAAGGACTCATGATGCTGTGTGTGTGTGTGTGAGGAAATGTTCGATCATGCCGGCAAACCATTCAAGTGTGTCTCTCAGCATGTGAACATGTAGCACATCACTGAATTCAAGCAACTTCCCCAAATAATAAAGCATATCTACTTGCATTTCCTCAGTGAGTCAGGTTTGAACTAAACTATGGGTTTATTTTTTATTTCTATGAAGGAAAATATCTCATTTCTGTCCCTCCTTATGTAAAAGATGTATCTGTAGTTGGATGTGGTGACAGGATATGTCATATTAAACCAAGCAGGAGTCATATTCAAGCCATTGATTTAGTTTTCTACAGCCTCATTTGTGTAGCAAATGAAAAATGTCTGCTTTTGGAGTTCTACTCTCGTAACAAATATTTCAGCATTTCCAAGTAATTTTGTGGCATGATTAGTGTGTTTTCATTCAGCAGTAAACCATGCAAAGGTTATTGATGCTGTGCTGATATTGGATTGGGGGGAAGTAAGAGGAGAGAGAGGGAGGAGGGGGGAGGCATAAATGAAGAAAAGAGACAGACAGAGACAGAGAGAAGCTTAATAGGCTATGGAGTGATTTACAGTCTGTACCACTATGGAAATAATGTATCTGCTGCATGAGGATGTGGATATGAAGCTTAGAAGACTGGTCTTCTGTGTCTGCCTGATGATTACAATAAAGGTTAATGTCATCACAGGGGGGCTGACATTAACTCCTCACTCCAGCATCTGATTATAAAAGGCCTGTTCTGACTTTACCTGTTTACCAGTCTGGAGTTTTCTCAACTGTTCTCTCCATCTCACCGTCATCTTGTTTGACGTCATCCAACCTCATACAAAACGTTTTCTCAGCTGACGTGCTTCCTTCTCGAGGAGGAATGAAATTTCACAGTGATCAAAATACACTCATCGCCCTCCTTTATCCCCAGTGAAAATGACATTTCACAAAATGTCATTTCATTTTGTCATTTTGTCATTTCTTGTGCAAGGAGGCATAATTCTACTTGTTAAGCAAAGCTTTCGGCAGTGCGGACCTGTCAGCGTTGTGCTGCATTTGGCAAGAGAAGCCTTGAAAGGTTATACAAGTATGTCGTGTTGTCAGCTCCTGTGGTTGTTTCTTCTTTCTGCTGCACAAACAGGCAAAAGGTTGTGAGCAGGGAAGATGTGAGGAGAGAACTGCTCAACTGTTACTGCAAATCATATGCGTTTAACCATGAATGGCGTGATCAAGATCTGTTGAAATTTGCCAGATACCACGCAAAGACAAAGGGTTTCATCCAAACGGTTTACAGTCATTGTTCCCAGCGCCGTATTGAGAAATCTTAAACCCGAAGAAATCTTACACCTCAGTTCCAGTGAAATAGTGGTTTAGCAGTTTTCAGAAATACTCCTGGTGCCTTCTAACGGGTCAGCGGTGCCATGCCTCAGTTTGACCAGATGAATCAAAAAGATACTAGGCCTACCACTGCTCAGAACTCTTTTTTTTGCTCCTGGTTATTAAGCGTTTTATTAATTTCCTTCAGAAATTCAGTCCTTAAAGCCTCAGACACATGCAAACCAAAAGACTTCTCTTGATACAACACTTTCAGTTGTGCTGCATTTGCAGAATGAGAGAGACCATGTTGTTGTTTTTGCTCTTCTAATGAGATGCCAAGTGATTTATTTATGAATTACTTGTTTGGAACAGCCCCCTTGTGCAGTGTGCATTTTTTTATCCTCTCTGGAGTCATGTCGCTCAGTGATTGCTGATGCAACTCTTTGTCATCCAGAGTTTGCCCTCACCTCCTGTGAGCCTTCAGGGAGGGCTATATCTATCTTGGCATGTCCCCGGGTGTGTTGGAGGTGGGACTGACTCATTAAGCAGGTGTGAGCATCCACTCCCATACTGCTACATGCCAAACAAGAGCTCTCCAGCTCATAAGCTCGTGCAGGGAAGAATCATGATGGTAATACAGCAAACACATCACAATAAATCTTTGCACTGGACCAGGTCCAAGTCACAAGGATAATGAGCTGCTATTTCCCCATTATGCTCACTCGTGTATTCATCAGAGGTGGAGTTTCCAAATGTTCATCACCCATTTAAAGGTTGGGGCTCCACTGACATCTTTATTTGGATTCTGTATTATAAAGGAAATGAATTGTTCCCAGTTTGTTCCTAGTGAGGGGAAACGGAGTATCAGAAAGCAAAGCAGTTTCATTCTCTGAGTTTGCTCTGTGTATTTAATTTAAACACGTTTGTTTAGCTGACATTTGGTAATAATAACCTGTGAAAGCTGGTTACTACACTGCAGAGCACTTGCAGGGGAGTCATCCATCTGTTGTGGAGATGGCTCTCTTTAAAAGCAAGAAGAAGCAGAATTGTTTCCAATAAGTTTACATCTTTGATAGCCTCCAGCGACTGTTGGCAACACAACTAACATTTCACGATGGCATAACTGTAAGTCTCCTCTATACTCAGGGGTTTATAATAGAAATGACTATTACACAGATTACATTGTACGAGAAGATGGTGACGTCAAGCGTGTACAAGATAGATTTAAGATGCTTAAGATGGATTAAAAGGTAAAAAAGGCGTTCAAAAATGTAAAGTTGCTTCCTAAAGTTTTCAGTCCCCTTCAGATTTCTTTTACATATTTAATCGTAAATAGATAAAATCGACAATTTTGCCTGGAAATCTACACACAAAAATCCATAATGGCGAAGTGAAAATGTGATTTCTGAATTTTTGCTAGTATCACAAGACTCTTAATTCAGTACTTTGTAGAAACATCTTTGGCAGCAATAACAGTTTTGAGTCTTCTTGGGTAGAACACACCTGGATTTAGGCAGTTTATCCGATTCTTCCTGACAGATGCTCTCGAGCTCCTTCACATTGGACAGAGACTGTCTGTGAACTGCCACCTTCAGGCCTCTCCACACATGTTCAATAAAATATAAGTCTGGGTTTCACTTGGTCACCTATGGGCAGTCAAGAGACTTGTCCCAAAGCCACTCCAGCGTTGTCTTAAATGTATGCTTCAGGTCGTTGATGCAGCCACCACCATGCCTCAATGTACAGTATTAGCAGGTGATGAGTGCTGCCTGTTCACCAGACATAGAGCCTGGAGTTCTGCCCAAAGAGTTTAATTTTGTCTCATCTAACCAGAGAACCTTTTCCCTCATGCTTTCAGAGTTTGTTAAATACCGTTTGGCAAAGTCCAAACAGACTGTGGCTTCCATCTAACCACTCTACTATAATGGCCTGATTGATGAAGTGTTGCTGAGATGTTCATCCTTCTGTCAGGTTCACACATTTCTGCAGATGACTTCTGAAGCTCTGTTAGAATGACCGCTGGGTTCTTGGTCATCTCCTTTCTTAGCCAGTTTAGCCAGACAACCAACTCTAGGAAGATTATTGAGTGCTCCTGGGAACACTCAGAGCTTTAAAAATGATTATATACACTTGCCTGTACACCACCATGATTGACCATTTTATGATAATGAGTTGTTTTTTTACAATCAAATGTGTACCTTCCTAAACTGTGTCCAATCAATTCACTTTGCCAATCATGTAACTTAGTGTATCCGTTTATAATCAAACCTGTAACACTATAAAGTGTGCAGAGCGTGAAGGGCTCTGACTAGTTTCGGAAGCAGCTGTGCACTTTACATTTAATCCCTTCTTTCTTAAAGCTTATTTTGATAGAAACAACCCACTCTCCCCGCTGTCTGCAGACCAGCACAAGAAGTTCTTATTTTTAATTATATGAAAATCTAATTTTACATAAATAGGCTACCGCTAGCTGGAATGTAGTGAATCACGAATTGCTGAAGACGCGCTGTTACGCAAAACCTTAAAAAGAAATATGCCACCTCTTTGGCTTCACCGAACAAAATACGGAAGCGGAGAAACTTCGGTTGTGCTTTAGATTTAGCAGATGTTATGGTGTTGATGCAGGCTGCACGGCATGCGGACAAAACAAAAGCACATAATGCACACTGGAAGCGCATTAATAGTTCCGCCTCGAGGCTGTTTGAACAGGAGTTTGATGGCGACCAGTCAGCCAGCGGCAGGTCACATGTTGCAGCGTCATTGTGTAGTAAAGTTACTGTAGTTGCAAAGACGCTCCTCATTTCAGCTCCAGAGGTCTCTCATCCCGCGGTGCTGTTGCGGCGTTTCAGCATGCGACAACTTCAAATTCACACTATCTCCAAAGGAGCCGCGCAGACATGGGAGTGCATTACCTCATCCATGCAATTTCCACCATCAATAATTTAATCTATTTGCTCCAAAGCTGAAGAGATATCCTGAAGCTTGTCGGGAGAGCACAGAGAGGAAAATATCGCTTAAGTAATTTACTCAGGGAGTTGTCCAAAACATCCCAGATGACACTACTGTGCTGTTGAATGGTCTGTTTTACGACTGGGCAGTAAAAAGGTATGTGTCTGTTTATTTTTCGATAAGTTGCTTTAAGCACTTTCGCTTTGTTTGATGCTGCTTGAGAAAAAGATAGAGGTGTGTGTGTGTGTGCGTGTGTGGAGTGTGTGCGGGGGGGGGGTCTAAAAGTAGCTCTATCAAGTCCGGTTATCCTGCGAACAGACAGCGCCGCAGCCCGAGAGGGGATATGTGTAACCGTATCCTCTCGTTCATTAATAAAAAACGGAGTTATTATGTTGATTGGGTTTCCAGTGGAGAGCACAGGCTGAGCAGATGTAATCTCGAGAAAAAAGGCTGTTGTTTCATCACGATCAGAGCAGCCTGTGCAGTGTGGCTGGTTATTAGTATTTCTCGTAACAAACTGGAAACAAATCCAACGTGTCTGTTTGAAATCAGCCACGTTTGAACATTTTATCGGCAACTTTATGCTCGTTAATAGCTCAATAAACTCTTTACTCAGGATGTTTGACTACATTCAAACCTTGGACCTCCTTCACTGTGAGCAGACAAAAAAAAGGAGAAAAAACTATATGCAGGTTTTGTATTGTTGTTTTGGAGGGGAAAAATTTTGATGAACTCATTAAGACTTTATAGGAAACCCGAGACCTAAACGCCCTGCTCCGTCGGCCAACATACACTGTTGGGTCTGCTCCTTGGTGTTGTGTGCTCGCACAGAAT
The DNA here is from genome assembly GCA_032362345.1 of Sandelia bainsii. Taxonomy (NCBI): domain Eukaryota; kingdom Metazoa; phylum Chordata; class Actinopteri; order Anabantiformes; family Anabantidae; genus Sandelia; species Sandelia bainsii. The sequence continues at coordinate 10,870,025 of JAUMHL010000018.1, forward strand.
AACTCCAAATTACTGGCCAGAATCAACGCGGATTAGTCCTATTTATAGAGCGGTGGAAAACTGGCTCATTTGTGACAGCTTCATGTGAAAATGTCTTATCCAAGAACTTATCCGAGGATCATAGTAGTACAAGAGCTGGATGGAAGATTGTTGAATTGGCTAATTAATGATGTACTTTCCAGAAAATGCATATTAGAGCCAAATTTTTTGAGTGGTGACTAAATAGCATAGAAGTATAGTTTATTTACAATTGCGCACAACAAAAAGTGGTTGTGCGTAATTATAAACATATCTATCTATCTATCTATCTATCTATCTATCTATCGTGTTTCACAGGACGAAGGGAAAAGGAGATGGGAGGAAGGTAGCGAGAGGGAGAAAGAGATGGAGCTTTTACTATTCCATGGTCTCACATGCCATCTAGCGCACAAAGTGGGGAACTGCAACGCTGCTCATTTGGCGCTGTAGTTGTTTGGTTAGATTAGGTGATTCATGACTTAAAATTAATCATGATTTTTTTATTAAGATCACACTGAGAAACAGTTAAAAGCAGAGTTTTTAAAATGAACATGTAGCCTCAGTTGCTACTTTGCTGTCTTTTATATACTGTATGTGCTGCTGCTCTGTTCTGTTCAAATGTCCACTGTTGCTCACGTTGTGGGAGGGAGGCAGCAACTCATTTGGAGAGTATAGATCACTCAGCAGCTATTTGAATGGCGGGCTTTCTATGGCAGTGACCGGGTTTGGCCTGGAGGCCAGGTATAATCCCTTAGTGATGCTCATCTATTACTAAACATGCTCTGAAACTGTGTCAGATTGAAAACAGATCTTGAGGAAGCAAGCTTCCGCATGTGTCAGCCATTACTGCAGACAAGTCTAATTGCCTTTTTTAAGTGCTGCATTGTGGCACACAAGGGGTTTTGTTTTTTTGTTTTTTTCCACCTGAACATTTGGCATTATGTGCATTACATGTTGAACTTGACAAAACATGTTGCTAGGTAAATAGCTCGAGTCGACACTGTTCTTGAGGAACTCAACAAAGCCGGATGCCCACAAGGGAGCCGTGGTAGAGGCAGAGAACAAATGTTGCTACAGGTCATACATTTCTATTCAAATGTAGTGGGCATATTCGCCTCTTTCATCTCCCCTGTTTGATGTTTATTTTCCTTCCTAACGGTTCCTAAGATATCATGCTGGCTCTTGGTAAAGATGAAGCCATAAAGTATGCTGACATGTGCAGGGAGGCCAGTGAACATTACTGAATGTGTAATAAAACCAGCTATGCTAGTCCTTTCATGCTTTGGAGGAACTTTTCAGCATCTGTCAAAGGAGACATTTATCACGTTAATCCCCACCTGGCTCAAAGAATAAATGTGAGGGTAAGTTACATATCCCTGCCATACAGCTATGCACTCAAAGCAGATGAACAGGTGGTCATCCAGAGACGCCAAAGCCAAACAGTAGATAGAGTCCACCCAGTCACCTGCTGCTATTGTTCTGGGTGTTTCATGCTGTAGATGTGTTGTCATGAAGAATGGTGTGTTTGATCAGTGGTTATCGAGGGCTTTATGTCCCTCCACTCAGTGTTATTGGCTCTGTGCTGAAGTGATTTACTTTTTTTGCATTATATGGTGCTTAGTTTATATTGGGACACAGCTGGATCAGTGGAGTGTAGCTGGATTTCATGTAAAATCATTATATTAAACAATTTGTATTGAAATTCCGCTCGACTCGTCTCCTGAGCAGAGTAAATCACCGAGCTCATCCAACAAGTTGATTTTATTTCGAACATTCCCCCACATGTGCTTCCTCTCCTGCTTTATTATTCATGCTCATTATGTTAACTAGCAAGCAGCTTTTTATTAACTGCGAAATCAAGCCGTGCACATAAAGTGTTCCTTCACTGTATGTATAAAACAAGAGCAAACCAATTGGTTGTCACATTTAGCCTGTAGTAGATATAAGTCAGAGATTCTCCGCCAGTCCCATAGCAATTAAATGATTCATTGGCTTTATCGCATTTTAACAGGATGTTGATTGAGAGCATAAGCCATATTGATTGTCCTGATGGAAACAGGAAATCATGGAGATAGAAATAAAATCATTTGTTGTTCCCGGTGTGAGGATACCCGGGGGAACGGCATGCAATTGCGCACTGTTGAGTGGCATTACCCCCAGCAACCTCCTCCCCTCCATTCTCTCCCCTATGGAGACCTGGAAGAGACGTCATCTGTGGTTGTTATGCTGCGAAATGACGCTGGCACTCTCTCCACCCCCTGCTACTGCAATATTACCCCTGTGGTCTGTTACAGAAGATGCAGCACTCTTCGTCTGCACCATTTCCAGCATGAAGTTTGACGCCTAACAGTAATCAGCCCTCAGCCTTCATTTCCCTTATGTGGAAGTGGAAAAGTGGAACCATTTGAGTGCGATGCTGATAATAATATCAGCCTAAATGCATCCTACACATAAAGCTCGTGACTGGCCTCAATCCCGTAAACCTACACGATTCGCTGTGCTGGGAAGCCTCACAGATAATTCTTATTATTGGAACCTAAACCTTAACAATATTTAAGCTTACTCATCTTAAATTTGCCTGTTAAACATGCTTTTATTAACAATATTTAATGAAAAATTTAAATTAGCTCCCTATTTTTGGTTTTGCCCTAATTGTTGTTTTAACTGCAAGGAAAAATACCCTAATCTCCCCGCAAACACATGCAAACCAGCCCCTCCCCATGCCCTCCCCCTAACACACACACTCACACACTCTTGAGGAGCACGTCACTGAGCTTGGGGAATGAGTGGCTCATTAAGAAGAAGGATGTGATATTCTGAATAGAGACTGTGAGACTCCCAGCACATCTATTTTTAGACAAGATATCTCTATGGCAGTCACCGTGGTGTTGGTTAATTGCAGCTATGGCCCCAGATACCAATTAAGAATGAAACAAAGGCTTTTAAGGTGGGGTTTTGCTCCTTCCTACTATAAAGGTCCATTCTGAGTGCAGGCAGGAGTGGGTTTGCGCAGCGTGTTTTCCAGTATCAGGTTGGGACATGCAGAGTGCAGTCAAAGCCTTGGCCAGGCTATTTTTAAATGAGCCCCTGTGGAAATCAAGATCTAGATTTTCTTTTCATTATGGTTGCTTTTATATCTCTGACTGTTGGATGTCCACCAATTCATTGATTTGCTGTGCACCATAGAGCTTCTCAAAGGTAAGAGATACGTGCTCAGGCAATTCGCTGGATATCTGTACAGTATTTTGGATACACCTGGCTCCTTGTGGCTCTTTTTTTTCCCTCTGGCAGTGCTTTGCTTATCTTGCGAGCTGCTCTCTGGAGCCTTGAGATTGGTACTTTACAGTGCAGGGAGGATGACACATCTTTCTGTCATTCAGCTTGCGTATGACGTCCTGTTAATTTATCCTGCAGTGCTCTCCATCCACCTGCCAAAAACAAACAGTGTCCCTCAACAAACTCCTGCTTCCCATTCATAACTATAAGATTTAGTATCAGATCTGTGTTACAGGCCAGTTTTTTTTTTATTTAATAAATAATACTGCAGCACCTGTGTTTGTCAGAGCTGAGACAAACACAACCTTTCCCACTCAATTAGTCAGTAGGTGATGTCCATGTTGGACGTTTCCTGAGTGTTGATAATGGTGATTTTCCGAGTTGGGTAATGTCCAAGTCAAAATATAATACATGCACTCTTCAAACAAACAAAACAAACAACACCATATCCTTATGTCAACACTACATCAGCTATAGAGCATTTCATCATTTTGTCTGTTCACAATAGACCCTCACGTGGCTGGAGCACAATATACATCTATTATCTGCCACCTGTTCTAACAGTTGTAAAAGTTAAGGTAACTACTTGCCCTAATGAACACAAAGTTTAAGAATATGATAAGACAACATGTCCTTCATAAAGCTTAAAACGTAGGGGGAAGGTACGAGGTTTCAAAACTGTATAACACAATGATTCAGGCAGTGAGGGATGAACAACAGGTTCAGCCACTCAAAAACTACACATCTTTGCACACTCTAGAAATAAACTGTAAAGTCTAACAGAAAAAAAATGCTCATAAATAATAACAAGCCTGTAAGGATGTAGTGACATCTATTTGTGTGATCTTATCTCATGTAATAAGTGATCTCTCTGATGCTCAGCACAGCTTTTGTGCATTACTGCCAACAAATAAAAATCTAAGCCAGACCTCACATAAGAACAGAATGATTACAGTTTGCAAACAATTTGAAAACACTGATGACACAGCGCCAGTATCAGTTGAATAAAAACATTTTGTGATGATTATTCCAAAGCTACTGGCTCTTTTTTCACTTGCAAATAATGAGTAGAGGGCACAAGTAAGAGCAGAGGCTTACATGGTGCATTATGGATCAAGAATAAGCTAACATAATTGAAAATGCTCTTAGACTAACTGTTTTGTTTTCTCTCCCCCTTCCTTCTTGTTTTTTGTCTTTCTCTCCCACTCCAGTTCCACCAGGTTAGAAGAGTGATGACCATCCTGTTCCTTACTATGGTTATTTCATACTTCAGTTGCATGAGAGCTGCGCCCCTGAGAGACGCCCCGGGCATGCGGGGCCATCGGACGGAAGGCTACTTGGGCGCTGCTGCGACGGCCCCACGGGGCCATGGGACTCCACAGAGTGGTGGTGGGCCAGGCCAGCGTGGGGAACTGCCCTCACTCACAGACACATTTGAGCAGGTGATAGAGGAGCTGCTGGAAGTGGATGGAGAGGCGGCACAGCTGGGACAGGGGGCTGATAAGAGCCAGGGAGGTGGGGGCCCGTCCTCAGTAGTCACCACAGAGACCAAGGATGTTGACCTGTACGACTCACGGGTGATGATCAGCAACCAAGTGCCTTTGGAGCCGCCGTTGCTCTTTCTTCTGGAGGAATACAAAAACTATCTGGATGCCGCTAATATGTCCATGAGGGTGCGGCGACACTCCGATCCCTCGCGGCGTGGAGAGCTCAGTGTGTGTGACAGTATTAGCCAGTGGGTGACAGCTGTGGATAAAAAGACGGCAATAGACATGTCTGGGCAGACAGTTACCGTCATGGAAAAGGTCCCTGTCCCCAATGGCCAACTGAAGCAATACTTTTATGAGACCAAATGCAACCCCATGGGGTACACAAAGGAGGGCTGCAGAGGAATAGACAAGCGGCATTATAATTCCCAATGCAGGACAACTCAGTCCTACGTGCGAGCACTTACCATGGATAGCAAAAAGAAGATTGGCTGGCGGTTTATAAGGATAGACACTTCATGTGTATGCACATTGACCATTAAAAGAGGGAGATAGTGTATAAAATGTATAGATTTTATTGAAGAGTTTAAAAAAGAGAATAAAGAGAAAATATCTATTTGTATATATACATAACAGGGTAAATTATTCCGTCAAATGAAAATTTTATGGACTGCATGTAAAAAAAGATGAAGTTTATACAGTAAAAGTGATATTACAGTCTATTTATTGAACATATTCATGACCTTGTAAACAATTAAAAATCTGATCAGTCATTTGCGCCCAGTTTAAATTACTATATCACATTCCTCAAGACATTGTGATTTGTTTACGTTGCCAAGAATTAGAACATGAAGGAAAAAAAACAGGCAAGGAATGAGAGAGGACAGCTCCATCTTCAAAAGCTTGCATGCTGCTTCAATTGTGAAATGAGAAATTCTCCACTTACAAAAAAGAAAATGATGCTGACCAAAAAACATTCCATTTACATATTCAGCAGAAAACAATTTTCCTCTCGAGTAATTTATCTGTTTACTGTTCTAAACTTCTCAAGGTAATGTTGGAATTACATACTATGTCAAGGTGCTGTTGTCAAAGCTTTGCTGTTTATTTTTTTATCCCCACCAGAGGACAAGGTATATATAAAAAAGTATATATATATATATATATATATATAGATATATATATATAATTTATTCATTGACATGTTTCTGGGTTAATATTATTCATTTTGTATGTTGTGAAGTTGTTTGCAATATTAAACTGAAATATTTCAAGAAATAAAAATGACTATAGGCAACTGAAAACAAAATCAATGTCGATAAAGTTTCAACAGTGCACTTTCAGGCAGTATAGACTTTATCATACGGACAGGCAGGCAGGGAGGGAGGAAGGAAGGAAGGAAGGAGGGCAGACACACACATACACAGATACATGCATGTGTGCAAACTCTGCTCCATAAACAAAATGGAGTTGTTTTTACAGGCTGCAGGAAAATAATATATTTCCAGTAACAGAGAAGTCAATGCATTGGATAATACACAGTGAAAGAAATAATGACAGGGTACACAGGTGTTATTTACTTAATTATTACTCCAGCTGCACATGTGATATTTCACAATTACTAGAACTTAACATTGCAAGGAAATCGCCTACACATACAAGTGTAGACTAGTACAACTAAGCTACAGACGCACATGATACATGCCTCAGTTTGACAGTGATGGATACACCCACCCATACTGTTGTGTACATTAACATTATATACACCCAACATTTTCTTACTAGCTCTTAGTAATCCCATCTTTGAATCCTCAATCATTGCAGATTTTATTATTTTAAAGTTGTTCATTCATTGAGATCAAAAAGAATCTGGTCTAGGTAACTGGTTTGGTATTTGGATGAAAAGTCTGATGCAGCTTCATACCAGTTTTCCCTCCAGCAGACTATAACTCAATGCATTACACATTGTAAGTCTCCTTGCTTGCCAATTCTAGATGCCATAATTTAAGGCCGTAGTAGGATACTAATAAAATTTGTTCAACTTTTCATCTGAACACCATAAAACACTCATATAATCACATATTTCTAAAGAGAAGGTATTCATATAAAAAGCAGGTACAAAGCTTCATCAAAACATCTTACATCTTATGTTTGTGTTACCTGGGATCCAAACCACCTTACTTTTTCTTCATCAACCTGAAGGTAAGTGTCGCCTCTGAAGAGAACCTGATCGGGCATTTTGAGATTCGAGAAACGTTTTGCTGAATGGAGAAAACTTTTCACGAACAGCGAACGGATGCTTCACTTCATTCTCTTCATATTCTGATGGTCCAGAGGATGCTGAGTTACTTTTACATCACATCTGACAAAAACAGCAAGCATAAAGTGTTGTCTCTCAAATTACCCACTATCATGAATCTACAGCAAAAGGTCAACCTACTAAGGTTTCTTGTCAAACCAAGTGCGAATTAAAATTATGAAAAGTAATTCTAATATCTCATGCCATGGGAAGAAAAGCAGTTGTTCTGCCTTGCTCTTCTAAGAAAATCCACCTTAATATCGAATTGGAAGGATTTAGTAAGATTTAATGAACATGCCTGAGCACCAGCACATCCTCAGCATACAGGGCAATGAATCAAACCTTCTGGGATACATTTTAGACAAGGTATTCTGAACTGCTCCATTTATCACGGGCCTTGGGCTTTTTATGTTTAACAAAGCTTAAGTAATAGAAAACTTCCATCCGCCAATCACACAGTTTAAGGATTGGATAATGTGACTCTGAATCACCAGATGTCTTTGATTAGAGTCAGCGTGAGCCAGACCATGTTTGCAGAAAAGCCAATATATTGTCGTGTGTGATCGTAAATCATGCTTGTGAAAGCATTTTGTTTAACCCAGATCTGTGGCTGAAGCTTAAAAACAAAAACAAAGGGAGAGAAAAACAATAAGGAAACAAGTTAACATTTTTACACAAGCAATGCACCTAAATTGCATCAAAAAGACGAAAATGACTGCTGATCCACTAAATGAGGATCCCATCCTCATGTGTATCACACTCCAATCAGTTATGTCATAGCAAGTATGTTTCATCAGTTGTCAAATATTTTGTGTTTCATCACCAGCTGGGGTGTGGCCACAAAGTGAATAGTGCATGAAAGTTTGAGCGATTTTCTGCAGTCTCAAGATGTGCTGCAACCAACCAGCAGAGGACAGTAAAGAGCGAACCTCCCAGGTGTCAGTGTAAGACGCTTCTGGGTGGTCTCCTGTCACCTGTCACGGGACATAAAGTAATAATTGCGTGAGCTTTGACTATTCGTGTGTAGAGGCTGAGAACAGCCATCAAATAAATGATGCTCTAACCCGCAGGTGACTTCTGACTTTGCTGATTGCGTGATTGTTAGATACTGATTTGGGTGGAACCTTTCCTCGTATTTTTTCTTGGATGCTGGCCAGCGAGATCCACTACAGGGCTAAACAAAAGGTATACAGTGATTCTCCATATATCATGTCAACAACAGACACAACGTACACAATGACTTATACTTACAGTTAAAGGTAAGTCACAGCAGTAGCCTACCCAGTATTTAGAGTTTGAATCAGTACCAAAAGTCGAACATGCACCTGGCACGTAGGTGTAACAAGGAGTAGGCTACGAAAATACAAATAGTTTCCGTAGCCCACTACACTAAGCCATGGTCGATATATTTTCACGTGTGCTTGTCTATACTATGATAATTATATGATAAAAAAAAAAAAAAGTAAGATAATAAATAAATACTTTATTAATTCTGTCTTTAGACTTATTTTAAAATTATTTTGAGATAATATTGTAAAGGTAATTCCCAATACTTAGGGCTGACGCCTTCACTGTTACCCCAATCCAAGAGGACATGCCGAATTAATGGATGGTTGTTTTTCCCACTGTACGAACATCACCTGAACGCACCATGACACTGGCAGCTAGCCTAGCCGGCTAACTTTGCTAATCTGATTTACCGTCTCGCTTAAGCAGACGTAACGTTAGCCAGGATTACTAAATTTAGTTTTCCATATCTAGCGTCTAACGCAGCATCTATCGCACATCAAATAGCCACTAATTTCAAGAATGGCATCGCTTGGAGAGCCTGTGCGATTGGAAAGAGGTAAAGTTAAAAGGCTAGCTAGCGTTAGCTTAGAAATATTTGTTGTGATGCCACATAGATATCTATGGTGTGCGGAAGACATTAACCTAGCCTAGCTGGCGTTAGCCAAACAGAACCGGTGATTGTTTTTGTCTGTATAGTTTAATGTTTAGTCGACCGACGTTGCATTAACAACACCTTGCATATAGATAATGTTTGAGAGTTGGATGTATAAGTATAAACTGTGTATATTTTCTGGCACTGAGCTATAATAACGACCGTTTACCGTTCCTAGCTAGCTAATGTAATTGACAACACAGCTTGCCTCCTCAGCATATGTTAGCATAGAAATGAAGCTTCATACATTTCATTAGCTGATGTTACACCAGCTACATCGCTATTAGCATCAATAAGGAGGAAATATTTGTTTAACGTTGCATTACATATATTTTTTCTATCTCAGTCTTTCTTTCAGCAAAACGGACCTCAGTGTTTATTGTTTAACTAATTGAAGTCAGCTAACGCTACACTAACGATGACAATAAATAGATTAAGGGAATAAGGACATAACATTTTAAGTAAATACCACAAATATAAATCTCTAAACATAAACATAAATGCTGGTGGAAAACGTCGTAGATGTTAATGTTTGTCCCATCTTTTCTGTGTTGGCAGAAGTAATTAAAGACCTGTTTTGGAAAACAGTTAATGAAATGTTGGCAGTGAAATTTACTTTGTGTAGTATATCATTAGCACTGATTCTTGCTCTTGAGTTAGATATCATGCTCTATTGACTTATGCAGCTTTTTTGTAGATTTTTATTTATATCAGACCAACAGAGTTTTCTAAGCCAAGACAATCTTCTTCACTGGGACAAAGTATTTACAATCATAATAGATACCATGTAAGTTAAACCCAGGTAAATTTAATCTTAGATTAATTAGGCAAAAAGTGATTCCTATGTGAATTATTCCTAAACAATAATAGCTTAATACCAAACATTTAATAAGCGTATTCACAGTTTCTTTTTAACATTATTTTAGTGCAGCTTGGGTACTGACATTCCCAAAGGTGTGGATGCTTCCATTTCCAGTTATCAATGAAAATCTTGTATGTGTTCTTGTTGACAGACATTAACCGTGCTATTGAACTGCTTGATAAGCTCCAGAGGACAGGGGAAGTGCCTCCCCAGAAGCTGCAGGCACTGCAGAGGGTGTTACAGAGTGAATTCTGTAATGCTGTCAGAGAAGTGAGACATTTTGTTATTCTTAAAATGTTTAACAGAAATGGCTTTAGTTAATCTCTTCTCTTCTGATGTTAAACTTAAATGTCTAAAATTTGACTGTGGTTTGATTACTGTTTGTTCACCTTTTCAAATTGTAGCCATCTGTTGCTGAGGTGTAATGGTATATTGTCTCACAATGTATCTTCAGGTTTATGAACATGTGTATGAAACAGTGGACATTAACAGCAGCCCTGAGGTCAGGGCCAACGCCACAGCTAAGGTAGACCCTGGTCAAATACCATCTAACACAAACATTTGGCTTATGCACATTTATTTATTCTGTATTTATTTATTACATGTTCTCTAGTTGAACACGTCACTTGGTTGTAATAAAGTGGTGTATTCACAAAGATTAAACAGCACCACTTTATCTGTAGGCTACTGTGGCAGCTTTTGCAGCAAGTGAGGGACACTCACATCCACGTGTTGTGGAACTGCCAAAGACCGAAGAAGGGCTGGGATTCAACATAATGGGTGGAAAGGAGCAAAACTCACCGATTTACATCTCACGGATCATCCCAGGAGGCATCGCAGATCGACATGGCGGCCTGAAGAGAGGCGACCAGCTTCTCTCTGTTAATGGGGTGGTACGCTCAATTCACACAATCAAGACTTACACAGGCATATTTTAAGTTAAATTTGGAGTTTTAGCATTGTACACATTTCAGTGAGACATACTTATTTTGAACAGTTTATTTATTTCGAAATATAATAATATACTAGTGTTTTTATAAACTCATCTTAATTATGCACCAGGTGATAAACACAACCTCTCTAACCTACTTGTTCAATTCAGTTCAATTCAACTTATTGATATAGCACCAAATCACAACAGAAGTCACCTCAAGGCACTTTACGTTGTAAGGTTTAAGACCTTACACAATATAAGTATATACAGAATTCAATTTATACAGTCCGATATTACAATGTTACAAAGAGGAAAAATACCTACTTGACTGTGAAAAACATTTAATAGATTTCATGTATAGATCAATATAGAAAATTGCAATGTGGACATCAGTATGCCAAAATAATTGATAGACATATGTGGACAGATAGAACCCGAGCCACATGATCTTCTCTCCACCATGAAATCCTGAAAAAACCCCATAAAATCTCACTTTGTAATTTTCATGTATTCCTCAGATGTGTCAGAGATGTGTCCAGAAATCAGTTAACAGAGAAATGTTTTCATTATTATCTTGCAGGCTGATAAACAAATGCCCATTTGCCAGTTTAAGTCCCCTTGCAGCTGAGCTGTCACAAAGCAGCTATCAGAAGAACTACATTTAGCCACCAGTTGTGCTATAGAGCAGTGTTTTTAAGAGTTGTCCTCAATTTGTCACTGAGGACACTGAAGCATGCTCTCTGGCACATAGGTGGTGCATATTCAGAACTACGAATAGTTGAATGTTATTCCACACACACAGATAAATAAATCAATGTGCTATCAAAGGCAGGGGGAGAATAATATGGATGTACGTAAATTATATAGGTTTCAAATACTTCACAAAATTGGCTCTGTAAGTGTTTATGAGGTAGGAAAAACACATTTTTTACGCCTCAAGGATACACACAGTGTATTTTTGTGAGAAACAGTGAATGTCAGTTTATTTTTGTTTGTTTACAAAAACAGGCTCTTCTTGTTCAGCATTTGTGATTGCTGCTCTGCTTGTGTAGTTAAAACTTCCAGGATCAGCCAAAGACAATCATCCAATTGACTTTGTTTATTGCTCAGTTTGTTCGCTCATGAAAATGTCCAAATTACAGGCTTTTATATAGTAAGTTGAACCAGACAAACATACTACGGTCATTGTTTCATCCAAAGTTACAGAATACCTTGTTCAACTTGTTTTTAACAATTGCCCACAATAGATTGGTTTTGGGTTATAAACCTATAAAAAGACTTTATAGACCCTTTTTGTGCTGTTTGTGATAAAATCTTAACACTGCATTTCTGTGTTTTTCTACCAGAGTGTGGAAGGTGAGCACCATGAGAAAGCTGTGGAACTCCTCAAAGCAGCTCAGGGCACAGTGAAGCTGGTAGTAAGGTACACCCCCAAAGTTCTAGAGGAGATGGAGTCACGTTTTGAGAAAATGAGGTCGGCGAAGCGCCGCCAACAGAACAACTTTCCCAAGTAGGATCCGTGTTGATGCCCAGCTCCCATGTGTCTCCTCCTCGAGCCTTCTGGCCATCTGTTCTGGTCTCTTCCTTAACTCCCTGCCCAAAAAAAGGAAAAAAACATAAACATACCCAGGTTTAGTTTCAGTTCCCACCCACACATACTGCATATTGTGCTTCTGTTCTTTTCTGTAGCATTTTTAATATTCATCATTGTTACTGTACAAGACACTACGACTCTAGATGAACACTAGATTGAACGTGATTGTCAGTGTAGGTGGTCACTCACACGTGTGCATTATTTTTGAATTTTTGACAGTTTGAATGCAACTGAGACCAACTACAGAGCTCCTTTTACTGGAAAGGTAGTGGTGATTCTCTTATCACAGCCACTGCCAAGTGCCTCAGGGCAAACACGTTTATCTTATGTACTGTGTTCACTTTTTTATTTTCAATGTAAGGATTTAAAGACAACTACTAGTAATTGAATTGTCCTGGCAGAAATTACTACATGCTTTGCAATTGTTATTCTCAAAAGATGGTTAGATTTGATTAAAAGAATGCATAGTTAACTTAAGTAAAACCCTTTAATTGTGCAATCTTTAAAAATGCAGTTTTATTTTAATGGCCACATGCTTGTCTGGAATGCTTTGGGGGGATTTCGAGGCGTTGATGATAGTTTGAATTAGTTTAAAAAGAGACATATGTTTGATAATAAGGGAAAATGCTAAATAAGACACTTCAAAAAAAGTGGTTGTTTATCTCTGGCTTTCTACGGGTTTTTTTTATGTCATACCACCCTATAAAAAGCTCAGCAGGTACTGTGGGGTTTGACGAGTGCAGCAGATGCTGTAAGTGATCTAATGAGGTCTGAGCATCATGAACTAAATTCCTGCCTCTGTTATCAATGTAATAGACCTTCGTAAACTCCGCAATCAGCCTGACACAAGAAAGCTGCTCAGCTTCTGATTAATTTGTCTTGACATAAATCAGGAATGTACTATATATCATGTTTGCCAGTACAGTACTTCATCAGAAGTCAGTTACTTAACATTCGTCTTTCATCTTTGCTTGAAGCTGCTTGTTAGTATTGTTTGCATCACATAGTGTAGAAAAGTACAACCTATCTTTTCATGCAACAGTAATGACTAATGTGAGCTTTCCTCATCAAACAGTAGATGTTGATATCACACATACTGTATATGATCACTGCATATTCATCAAGACTACACAGTGTTTAGGGACATATGTTGGGTTTTTAACATTTTGTTACTCAATGTTTGCAGAACGAAAAAGTGTCTTAAATGAACATTCACTACTTCTGAACTTTTACATCCTGCTATCACTGAGATCTTAGAGGGTTAACTGTACTCATAATACCAGGTTTGGCTAACGATGTATAGAAAAATGTGTTGAAATTTAAATAACCTTTCATTTTTACATTGTAATGTACTTCATTCGAAGACACAAGTGACAATATTTCAATAATTTATTAGAGCAATAAGTTGTAACATTTTCTCACATCACCATGAAGTTATTACCACATTTTACCTAGATGTTTAACCATTATTTTTTATTGTTATTATTATTATTAGTAATCATTCAATTAAAGCCAACATTTCTGTGGCACCCATGTACTCTGTATGTATTATACACAGCATGTTAAGTGTGACAGTGATGAAAATCTTTTATTACTGGAAACCACAAACCGTCAAGTTTATTTTGTTAGGGTTTTGAAGCAACTAATATCAATATCCCCAATACTGTATATGTAGGATTTACACATATTAGTCATTTATTGTTTTAGATTGTTGACAGAATGCATGTTTAACTAATATATGGACGTCCCTCATATAACGAAAAACATTTTTACAATGTGCTTAAATTCCTAATTGATAAGTCCAAATCCTACCCTGATGACTATATGCAACATGTCAATCAAGCCAGTCTACAAGTCATGATTTTCCTTAAAATACTCTAATATTAGATATAAAATAACAAAGCAAGTACTTATTTAACTTATTTAAAGACTTTTGTGGCAAATTTATGTTGATTTCTGTATAGTGAATGTCGGTTCGAACCCCCTCAACATCCAATCTTTCAGTATGTGATCCCCACAACAAATTTATTTTCAGAGATTTATTCACAGCAGTGTTTGTTTACATGGTAGATGCAATATCATGCATATAGCATAATGTAAAACCAGGGTTCAGCTGCATAAGCCATACTATTGTCCAGTCTCAGGATCAACACATCATTCGAGACAAGAAGTTAGTAACAATGAGGATAGTTGTGATTTATTCAACTAGTGTACAAAATAAATGGATGGTGCATAACGTAGCAGAAGCACATGGCAGTGTATAAAAACAGCAAAACTACCTTCAGGGTAGCTTCAGTCTGTCTTTGTCTTGTACTATTTGTACTCTGATGCTGAACATTAGTTTAGCATTAAATTAATATCTAGTTGAGTGCAAGTGCCTGTGTTGTCGTGACAGGTCATCTAAATAATTCTGAAATAATATTATTGTTTTCTTCAAAATACGCTGGTCTGCATTCAGTGAAATATGCTTAAAGTGGAAATTTGTCATCAAAACAGTATACTGTGCACCACTAAATGTACTGCAATGAACTCCAAGCACTAAACAAAGATTGTTGACATCAGATTTTTTTTCCACAAGAAGGTGGTTTTCTGATGTGATCATTTTTACTTAATACTTGGAACTAAAATTGCAAAAGTACAGGTTAAAGTAAACTAATCATTCTTTTGCTATTGTAAAGTTTTAATATGTCCAATATGACCTTTCGTGTCATGTCACTTGAAGGTGTCATTCACTTCACTTTTATTAAATAGTATTTTACTTTAGCATTGCTTTAAATGTTGCAAAAAAGTTGTATTTAGCAGGTGTACTCCCTGTAATCCATTTATCTTTCTGAAAAATGCTGAATTTTAGGACAAAAATGAAACGGTACTGAAAAAACTGAATGCAAAATCAATTATCTATGCAAGGTTATTTCAAAACTTTGGAAATACCCTGTATTGGTGCAAAATAGCCTTTTACTACAGAATGTTATAGAAAATCATACTTTGAGGCTGTGTGAACAGATATTTAATGTAACATGACATGTTCAACAATTTTGGCACCGCTGCACTTAAGACACATTGGACTTACAAAATGTTATGAGATGTACACATTGCAACATTCTCATATTTAGCCACCATTAACAGTGGACATTTCCATGTCATATTAGCCTTGCTGTCTAATTACTGATTGTCAGGATGCATGTAGAACAATAGGTTTATGTGAACGTGCAGTTAGCAGTAGACCATTTCATAGGCTACTTAGCGCATACTTTTGTTTTGGCAGGAAATAAAGCAGAGGAGTTGTGGTGTACATAAAAGTTTAAATGTCTTATAATTAATAGTTTTTCTCTCAATGTGTTTTATCCAGTAGCTCAAACTCATACACACATGTCGTAAATCAGGAAAAAACGTAATAAGACTTGGTATTGATATTGCACACTCTCCACTGAATGTCACTGACCACTTTCTAACTTAGTTGCAAGATTTTGTGAAGTACCTTCAACTTTCTACCCATTTCCTTGTCTATATTGGCATGGTCAATAGAGTATTTTTTATAATAGTTTCCTTTTGATATTTTTCTCAATTTTTATAAGTGATTTTCCTAAAAAATAAATACCGGAAATGATTGTTACTTCAATTTTGACTCGGTACCAGGGCCATCTCTGAAAAGCAGCACTAACTAACGGTTCATTAGATCAGACTGAAGAGATAAACTGTCTTACATCAGTGCTTCTTTTCTGAGATCTGTACTGATTTTTCTTTCTGGTACCAAGACCAAACTTGCAACATTTGTGAAAATTTTGATAATGTTTTGAAATGTTTTAGTCAGAGCTTGTTTATGGTTATTACCTGTAGACTGTGTTGTGTTATTTTTTTGTTCTCTAATTTACTGTGTTACATTAATGTGGAATGTAAAATGTTGTGGTGTAGAACATGATATTAATTAGTTGGACTGGAGGCTAAATAAACTACATAAATGTATGAACTTTCTTGAGTGATCCCATTACTTTGAAAATAAAACTGTGTGTGTATACACTTCATTTACCATTTATTTATGTAAAATTTGTCTGTTTTGTAGAATATTTACTTGCTGTTTTCTGCAGGCAAGCTGAGTGTCTTTAATCTTAACAATAAATATAATTTAATATAATTTTTCACAGTATGGCACATATGGCAGAGCATTACGTCCCATGACATGCTGCTGTATAACACATTCAGAACTTAGTGTTCTACAGTTAAATACTGTGGAAAAATAAACTTCCACACTCAGCTATTAAAACGGTTTGTAATTTCCTAACAAATCTGCCGTGCTGACCTGTACAATTGTCTACTGCAGCCGATTTACCAATAAATGTTTTCTTCAATGCTCTACTTCACTGTACCACAACTGTCTCTGTCTCTCTCTCTAATATGAGCAACTTGGTGGTTTCAATATACTGAAATTGATGTGACAGTTGGACTCTAATCTGAACTAAAGTTCAAATAATTCTCTTAAACTCACAATTGTGTGGTTGAAAACCATGTACCAGGAGTAAGTGGTTAACTACACAGGGATGCACAAAATGACAGGAACGCGGGACAATAAAAGTTTCATTCTACATTTTTCCTCTGATCATGTGCATATCTCTGTAATAAATACTGCATTCTTAATGTTAGATTGTTGTTTTTCAATCAAACACATTAACAATCTTTTAATTTTAGTGTTTCCGAAAATTTGTGCTACTGTCAACGCTTAAGTCTTAAAGCATTCCCACACTATATGTAATTGTTTAAAAGGTGTCTTCACCCTGACACATCCAAGCACACAGTAGATGCCTGAGAAGAGCTCAAAAACCGGAGCACAGTGGTAAATCGGGGCCAGTTTGCTGGAACCAGACAGTGACAGCGATTCATTAGAGCTGGTTATTCACACTGCAGCTTTAGACCAGAGCACAGCTGCTAGTTTCCATGATGTGGACCCAATCTGTTGCACAGTCTCATGCGAGGATGGTTCACTTTGCCTTTTCTGGCAAACAAAATCAATCACACCAAGGAGCATGCGCAGCATGAACAGCAGGGGCTCAGGACGAAGGAGGCTAAACTGGATCAGGAGCCAAATCAGCAGCAGGAGAAAATGAGGAAGAAGAAAATGATTCATGATATAACGCATACATATACACTTGAGAATCGTTAGATAAATAGAACGAATAGAGTAGCATCTGATAAGATAGAAACATGTAAGCTTTACTTAGAGATGAGTAAACGGTTGTGTTGCAAAAGCACCAAGCTGTAATTGCAAAACATGCATATAGGTTTATTATCGTGTTAGTCCATATGATCCTGACCTGATGGAGAAGAGCTGCACAGGAACTGGAGAAATGCTCATTTCTAAACAACTTATTAAACATTTAGTAATGGATTACCAACATTTATGCCAAATAGAAGGGTTAAACAGCAGACAAAAAGATTTGAGCAGACAAAAAATAATATATGACTTTTAATTAATTAAGTATTTGAAAAGTGTTGAAGAGATTCACCAGCACTAGATATCAACATCCGGTAGGTACATTTAGTTTTCTTCAGTGACACAGACACAGTGTCCATATGGGGATATCTGAATTATCCAGATTAAATGTTGACATTTTAATCTGAGTCTTGATTTTCACTTTGAAGCTGGTTTAAAATGTATGTGAAGCAGTTGTCACAGCAACAAATCCAAATCTTTGCAGTAATAAATCAACATCTGAAATTATGACTGAGCACTGGGCTCTGATGTTGATGTTCGACATGTGCTGTGTGGGATTGTCTGCTCTCTAAGCAGTATAAAGCATTTATAATGCTGGATTTAATAATTACATCTCCGTTTTCATTGTGAACATCAACATGTGCTGCTGTAAAAAGCTCACGTTATGTACACAGAACATTAGAGGCTGACCCGGAGTCAGCAGGTGGCGCCTCTGCGTTTCTTGTTTTTTATCACTCACGAAGAAGAAACGAGGTTTCTTCCGTTTTCGTTCAGTGACGTAACTTCCTTTCTGTCTGCGCCAACCTCGACGTGAACACGCGTTCGCCTCTATAGCTCAAGTAAGTGACTTTTTATGATGTAATTAATGCTGTAATAACTGTGAAAAATTGTATGGTATAGCAATAAACACGTACACGTCCAATCCCCGTAACTTAAAACCCACAAAGAGTGGAATCTTAGCAGTTTTAAGTGTTATTAACCGTCGCAGCGGTTAGCTAATGTTAGCGAAACCAAAGAACATGCTGTCACATGTCTGTAAAAAATGTTTTGTCTCTTCTCACGTTAAGCGTTAATCCGAATAAATGTAACTAGATTTCTGTAGGGAAATTTTGCTGTAGTCTTGTTAAGCTGCAGTTGGTAGACTAAAAAGATGCTTGGATTAGGTGATGAGAAAGAAAATCAGCATTAAACCGTTGTATTGACTTAAAATCGACCTGGTAACTATTTAGCTCAACATAATAATACAAAATATTGCAGATGTATAGTGACTTTATATCAATACATACTATGTACCTGTGTGCAGTTGGTATTTCAGTAAGATTATTTCTGCTAAAATGTGAGATGAATCCTAAATGTGTTAAAATTGTGCAAAGAGAAGATGCTTCTTTTTTATTGCTAGACTAAAAGAAGGTGAAAATATTTTAGATTTAGCCAAAATGATGGAAGAATTTAGGATGGCAGAAATGCGGAATGATTTAGTGCACAGTTGTAAGTTATACAGGTTTTGCCTTTTATAGAAATTCAAGTAATTTGAAATGCAACCAATCTTGTGTCTCTGTGTGTTAGCATTGAATCATTTACTCAAAGTTTGAACATTAATGGTTGTTGTAGGATGCGTTACGTTGCTGCTTACTTGCTTGCTGCCCTGGGAGGCAATGAGAACCCAGAGGCCAAGGACATCAAGAAGATCCTGGACAGTGTCGGCATTGAAGCCGATGACACACGCCTGGACAAGGTACAAATCAGTGCACTTGTTATTTTTCCTGGTGTCGTAGCTTCAGTTTTACCAATGGCTTGTCACTAATTTGACCATTCTCAACAGGTCATCACTGAGCTTAAGGGCAAGAATGTGAGTGACGTGATTGCCACAGGTGAGTTTTGCCACCATGCTGTTTGTCAGTGTCTGTATGTGGTTATTAGATCAACTGAACATTAAGAATTGAACTTACTCATAACTTGCATACCAGTTTAACTGTCCTTAAAGAAAATTCAATATGAGATTTTCTGGACATCCTAAAAATGCCGTAAACCCCTAATCTGTTTATACCATGAGCACAAGACGCTGGTGTTGCTAAGTAAGGTGATAACAGTCCGAATAAGAATACATTATTCTTGTGTATATAGAATCTTCCCTGTATATCTGGATGTATTGTTAACACTTTAATTTTTTAATGCATATGAGTAATGATGCTTTAACATTTACCTCAAACATGGAGTGATATGACAGGCAGCAAGTTTTCAGTTGACTAAAACTGAAAAGTCAACAGTACCAATTTAAAGTCAGGAGAGACACTTTTTGTAAGGTAGTACGACTGCACTTAAACTGCCAGATAAAATCTAATCATATCCAGACACAGTTTCTAACCTCTATCTTGTTTCTGGCTGCTGAGTGTTAATATTATCACCTGTGCTTTATGTCTGCCAACTCTTGTCTCCTCAGGTTACAGTAAGCTGGCCAGCGTGCCTGCAGGTGGTGCCGTAGCTGTTGCCAGCTCTGCAGCTGCTGGCTCAGGTGGAGCCGCAGCCCCTGCAGCTGCAGGTGAGAATTGCAGCTTAGCACCTTGTTTGTCAGCATCTGTGACACCTGGCACATAGTGCTTTTGTCCTTGTATGTTAATATTACATGTAACCAGATCAGATAGTCATCATGAGATGCTTAAAGGACATAGTTTACCTAAGAATGTACATGATGGGTACAGATCAGGTAACTAATGTGATGTAGATTTTTTTTCCCCCATTTATGGGCCATTTTTTTGCTAGGTTTTTATGTCTTGTAATTTTGTAGAAATTGGTGACATAATGTATACATTCATGAGGAATATCACAGTGACTTCCCATTAACAGTTTGTCATATAAACCCAGTAATGGTTGACATGGATTTTTTCCTAATGAATGTGTTGCCTTAGTGACTTCGTTTTTGAATCTTGTAGCATAGCTCAATCAAGAATTTAATTTAGCGCTATACCACAAATCGTCTGTTTAGGAATATAGTAAGAAATAATATCAAATACTTTTTGTTTTACAGCTGAGGAGAAGAAGGAAGAGAAGAAAGAAGAGTCTGAAGAGTCCGATGACGACATGGGATTCGGCCTGTTCGACTAAACTTTTTCAAAAGATAAATAAAGTTTTTAAAAGACTCAAACTGTTGACTCCTGTGTCATTGTAGAATGACATTTCAGTGGACTATTATTGGTCTTTAGCACGGTAGAGAAGTTGTTTTATAAAAGCAGTTATATCCTAAGATTTTTAAATGTATAAAAGTTGAAATTCATTTGACTAAATCATGCACATTTTTCTATGAAGTGCTACATATGCGGCTGTGGTTCAGGAGGTAGAGCAGTCACCTGCTAATCATAGGATCGCTAGTTCGATTCCTGGCTCCTCCTGTCATGTCGAAGTGTCCTTGGGCAAGATACTGAACCCCAAGTTGCCCCCGAGTGTGTCAGGTCAGCTGCATAGCAGCTCTGCCATTGGTGTGTGTGTGTGCCAACAGGTGAATGAAGCAAATCAAATTTATTTATATAGCACTTTAAAAACGAGATCCTGTTGACCAAAGTACTTCACATGGACATCATAAAAGAAGGAAGCAAAACAAATTGAGCAGTCAAGAGTAAGAAGAATAAAATTAGGATTAATCACAAAATAAAATAAACAGAACAGTAAAACATGGGGGCAATTAAGTATCAAACTCTACTGAGCATTAAAAGCCAAAGAATAAAAATAGGTTTTAAGCCGTGATTTAAAAGCAGTCAAGTCCCGGGCTGTTCTTACGTTCATATGCAAACTGTTCCAGAGTTTTGGGGCAGATACTGCAAAGGCACGATCACCCCAGCGTTTGTATTTAGCCCTAGGGACCGC
>JAUMHL010000018.1:10891600-10905197 GCA_032362345.1 Sandelia bainsii
GACTTAACAACTAAATTGATCTGTTTGTCAAATTTGAGATCGCTATCAAATAAGACTCCTAGATTTTTCACAGTCGTTCTCAGATGAGGGGTCAGGGGGCCAAGGCCTTGATCAGAAGCAGTTAAAATTGTTGGGTCTCCAAACAGCACACACTCCGTTTTGCTTTCATTAAGGTGTAGTAAGTTAACCGCCAGCCAATTTCAAGATGAAGTGTAAAGCGTTTTGAGTACTAATAGGTAGAAAAGAGCTATATAAGTGTAGACCATTTACATTTTCTTAAAAACTCAAAAGCAATGGTCAGTGGACCTGTCTCTGTATCACAGGAACCCTGAGCTATTACCAAACAACTGCGTTGAATTTCTGAGTTACGTAATTGAGTTGTGTGATCAGCAGATGGCGCTGTTTTACACAGTAGAATAAAACTATGTTCTCTTTCATACATCTATGGTGTTTCCATGTCGGCCACAGTATAAAAACATTATCCACGACGACACCACGCTGTGGACCTCCTAGTAGCTACATTATTTACTGCAACACTTAAAAACAGCGATGGCTGCAGGTGAGCAGCTGGCACGTCTGCAGCAGCACGTAGGCGAGTTCATCATGCGATAACGTCACATACACTAAAGCACAAAGGCTGGGCTTACTGAAACGCATGAATGCACATCAGTGGTGAGCCGAGGACAGAATTATGTATATTCATCTAGGTCTTAGATTTAAGAAGATATATCGCACTGTTTGAGTAGCTATAAACAATGGATTGATGGAACGATTTATAATTTTAAAAAACTTTACCTAGAATGGTTTCATAGCAGTCCAGTTATAAAAGTATAAAACCCATAACCAACACCTAAATCTGGTGAAACTGATGGGCAAAGACAAAACATTAACCTGTTTTTCCATTTCATTAGGCTCAGAGGCCTAAATAATCCTTCTAAATCCACCCTGATTAGGTTCAAGAGTCAACACCCTGAATGTCAATTATTTACAGAGGTATCATAACCTGTACATTGCTTGTCTGCCTAAAGTCCCATCTCTTGTAGTTAAATGACTTCCCCACTAAACTAACTCTCCACTATTTCACAAAAAGTGAAAAATGAGACACAACTCAGCATCATGTGCCCGTTGTTTTGTTGTCATAGCAACACCAATTTTAGTGTTGGTCCATGTGTAGTCTGATGTTGAGGTCCACTTCACTTTAACTAAAGACTATTTACAAATACATTACAAAGCGGTTTTAATACTAGGATGACTACAACACACACATTTAATTGTATATTCCTACATCTGACATTAACCTGTGAGCAACAGCTCTAATTAAATCTAAAACAAAATGATCCACTGATACAAACAGAGAAAGTGAGTCCACCAAACTTTAATTTAGGAATAATGTCTGTATGTGTACAATGTCAGCAGAGCAATAGTAACACGTCAAAACTATATTTTGAAACAATAAGGTTCAAACATCTGTTTTATGTTAGCTGAACAGATGAACCCGGGTCTTTTGGTTTCCTGAGAGAGCTGCACACTTTGCCCACTTGATAATCTCTATATGCAATAGAACAAACAAACCGTAAAATTTTATCAAGGCAGCTCATATGTCTTAATAAGACACTAAGTCATATCCTGGTGTGTTACAAAAAATCTTACTCAATCCCCAACTTTTTAAATGTTCTAATGTCATGTGAAAAAACCCACAGTGAGTCATGTGTTCAAAGCCATGGAGGTAACTATGAAGGTTTTTTGCTTTTTTATGTCAATATCTAAAGATAGATAATGTGTATGTTGTAAAGCTTGTTAGCCACGTGCTCTGGTATATTGTGTAAAATACACTGCATTGTTATAGAGAAAAAAGTTCCCAGACTTTATGGCTTTTGATCTCTCACAATTTCTATTTGGGATTTCATTGTAATGTTTCAGATTAATAGGTTTGTCCTATAAACTTCTCACATTTTAACACTTTTTTCATCCCTTCTTTACCATTTTCATTGAAGTCCTTTGGATGGGACGACGTTGGCAACAAACTAGCTAACTGTAGTAGTTAAACTGCAGCTTGAACAGCTACAATAATAAAATGCTGCTTAATTATTAATTAATGATTAACATTAACATAACATCTTAATTATCATTAATCAATTAGTCTTAACAATTTAATTTATGATGAAGGGTCAGTCACAGGCCTGATTAAATGTAGCCTACTTTGTTACTATCGACCACTATGACAAGCCTTATTATTACTAAAGTAAAAACGTGGATCCAGGATGAGCTGAATGCGCAGACTCTGTGTCGCTCCCGCCTCCGTGCGATGACGTCACGGTCGGTACCATTATCTGCGGACGCCCGGGCCTGGTCTTTCAGTTGCTCTCTCGTTATCGGACAGTGAAGGTTACCTGCTTCAACAGTGCTTGAACGGCAACCTTTAAACTGTCTTTGAACACCCCAGGACGCGAGAAATCGCTTTAAGATCACTCAGCTTTCCATCGACAACATCAGATCACATTTTACTTACCTTAAAACATCAGCTAGCTCATTTTTTTAAACACTTTTAGCTCGACAGCTAATAGCTAGCTAACTGTTTGTTTTGGTGATACGCAAGAAGCTTTTCGACGTCCTCACAAGAAGACTTGCCACTGACAAAAGGTACGTTTTTATTTCCTTTTCATTTGTATCTTTGCTTGTTGACCGCTGTCGGTTAGTGTATCTTCAGCCTAGTAAAACCTTCAGTAGCAACGGTCCTGGTGCGGTTGTTTGTCTCCTTGACACCGTCGCCAATGTGGCCTTGGCGCAGTTGGTTCTTCATCTTCTGCGGTGTTTTCAGTGCCAGGAACTCCACACCAGAGTGGATTCAGGAAAGAGGAAAATATATATATATCTCTCTGGATTTGTACCACACAGCACTGAATCGACAAACAAAGGATAATTGTCATACTTATTTCATAGTCATCGTAACTTCAGCCATCATTTGTACTGCCATGCGATGTTTGACGCAGCTGTCTTTTTTTATTTTAGTTAACATTATGTTAAATTTGTTTTATAAATAACAGCAGTCATGTTTATGATTTTCAGTCAATTATTAGCGTTTACTTCAGTGACAGGATTTTGCGTCACACAACAAAACGTAGCCGTGTCAAGCAGAGTAATCCATACTTGATGTAATTGAATGATTTCGTAGTCATCTGCTACTGTTTTTTTTTTTGTTTTTTTTGTCAAACTAAATCTATTTTGTCTACAATTTCAAGAAAAAATCCATACATTTGCTATCGTTACCATCTTAAAGTGACTGTGGGTCTGGGGCTATGATTGTGATTGTTATTCAAGAGAAAACTGAACTATTAGGTTCTGTTTTATTTGGGGAAACGAAAATAAATTCATGACATCACCTTGGGCTTTTTGAAACTGCCATGAGTGGGCAAGAAATAAGTCATGATCCTGGTATTGCTTCATTGCTGTAGATGCTAAACCATAAAGCTAATGATGTGTTTTTGTTGATACCCAACAATGCAGTGAGTTTTTTTTTTTTTATATATCTCTACTTAATTTTTTTTAGTGAGCATTTTGTTTGCTGTGTTTCAGAACAATGAGTTCCCAAGTGAGACAGAATTTCCACCAGGACTGCGAGGCTGCAATCAACAGGCAGATCAACCTGGAGCTGTATGCCTCCTACGTCTACCTGTCTATGGTGAGAGTCCAGTAAATGGAGAGAACAGTGTTAAGACAAAAATTGTGCAGTTGAGTGTGCAAAAATAAGTGGGGAAAACCCAGTGTGGGTAATACAGGTGGATACGGTTAGTGTAAAGGGAAGTGTGTGTATATCTGTTCTACTGGCAACAGTTATTATGGAGAAGTTATTTTAATTAACTAGACTGTATTTTTGTTTATGTAACTGCTGTGCTGGTTGGACTAGGTTTGTACCCTCCAAGTGTGGCCAGCGTGCCAACATTTTGCAGATGGAAGAAACTTATACATGGGAAGTAGTTGCGGAGATGAATGCTTCAGTCATACATTAGTTACAATCAAAGTAGCCTACGAAAAGTGAATGAGTATTTAGATGTTCGTTTGATATCATGGGTTTGAAATGAGGTGAAATGAATGTTGTGTGACCGCGCAATAAATCAAAGGTTGAAGTTCATTTTTGAAATTATGTACAGAGAAAGGGCAGTGAGTGCATCACCTGTCCATATAAATGTTCTCTAAGCACACATTTCACCTATTGATACCACATAACTGTATACAAGAGGTTTATATATATGTATGTATATATATGTGTGTATACAATTTTTTTAAACGTTCTCTACTAAATTGTAATTTCCAGAAATCCGTTCTTATTTTACTATTTAGCATTATAGAACAATACAATTTTTAAAGTATTACTATCTGCATTTTTAAATGGTAGTATTTGTAACATGATCTCTTAACACAGATTCTGTATTTTGACCAGAAACATTCATAAATAGTGTTCTCACTTGTTTTCAAAATTATGATGAATGAAAGCTATTAGAATTTTTTTCTAATATACATATTAAACACTACCCACGTGGTTATTTTGAGCGGTGTGTAGCTGCTAGGTATTTCAGCCACATTTCAGGAACTTTTTTGTTTGACCTGAAGGAAAATGGATAATTTAGAAAAACAATTTCCTTTCCCCTCATAACAGTCATACTACTTTGACCGGGACGATCAGGCGTTGCCCAACTTTGCCAAGTTCTTCCATCATCAGTCACATGAGGAGCGTGAGCATGCTGAGAAGCTAATGAAACTGCAGAACCAGAGGGGCGGAAGGATCTTCCTACAAGATATCAGGGTATGATTTAATGTGTGTTTGAGGAAATAAAGTTTAATGTGTGTTTTAACTTGAGCGCTGGGTGTGAGATTTTTTTTCTGGGCTATCATGAGGCCCATGTTGGGAGGGCATCATTAGGCCAAAAGATACAGAGGGTGTGAGTGTGCTGTGCTGTTTATCTTTCACAAACATGCAAACACAACCCCCAGAGCTTTGGTGAAACGTTAAACTGCAAACCCACTTTGAAATAATCTATAATAATCTACCTCTCATTAATGAGTGTTTTCCTGACCTGCTTTATTTTGCAGAAGCCAGAGAGGGATGAATGGGACAGTGGTGTTGAGGCTCTTGAATGTGCCCTGCAGCTTGAGAAGAGCGTGAACCAGTCACTGCTGGACTTGCACAAGCTCTGCTCTGACCACAATGATCCACATGTGAGTATTAAACGGTGGCTTGACAGTTGTCACATTCCAGTTGTAAAAAAAACACGTATCCCAAATTCTCAAACTTGAAATGAGTATGAAGTATGTTATCTAATCTAGGTTCTGAACTAAATTTCATCTTGTATACCCCATAGTACGAGTTCATTATAGAACTATAAAAATGCAAGTGAAGCACTTACAGAACAAATAAGTTGGTTGTACACCTGTATTTTAGTGTTATAGAAATGAGTTCATTGTAGTTGGGTGCAAATTCTGCAGGTTTCCTCTTTTGCAAGATTTGAAAACATCTGTCAGTTTCATATGACCTTTATGGCATTTAATCAGAACTGCTGAGATCTTATTCAACCGGCTTCTGACTAAACCATGCAAAACACCTTCAGAATAACACAGATGTCTGGCCGTTAGTCGTTCAGTGCAACTCATGCGTAACAGTGTGTTTTAGTTCTAATTTGATTAAACTTTTTATTTCAGCTGTGCGACTTCATTGAGACTCACTACTTGGATGAGCAGGTGAAGTCCATCAAAGAACTGGGAGACTGGGTGTCCAACCTGCGACGCATGGGTGCTCCTCAGAATGGAATGGCCGAGTACTTGTTTGATAAACATACCCTGGGCAAAGGAAGCGGCTAAATCCCTCCAGATTACATTTACAAATGCTTCTATATATGTATATTTGTATCTTGCTCCCAAATGTTTTCAAACTATGAAGCCATCTGCATGGTACAGGCTAGTCATTTAACCCCCTTATATTATGTTCTTATTGCTGTTTTCATCCACATTAAACTTAACTTCTGTGAACTATTGCATTCATAGCTCTAGTATTTTGCACTTAGCTTTCTGTTATTGGCTCATGTCATTAACATATTTGCTGTGTTTTATGCCAGGAGCTGTTAAACAAACCAAATAAATTGAACCCTCTGGATTCTGATCAGTCTTTTCTCTTTTTTCAGTGTTAAAGTAATTGTCTAAATTAAATTTGACTTGGCTAAATTGAGCTTAGAAAAATAATAATTATGGTACCAATGTTCTGTTTCACTTCTGTTACCAGAGGAACCATATCTAGGCAGTCAGCTGACACCTGCAGTATAGTTACACGGGAAGTGTGGAACAGCAGGGGAACACTGTTTCATTTGCCGAGATTAAACACAAGATCTGTCTGTTGCAATTCTTTCAAAACAGCGGAGAACAAATTCTGTGAAAGTAATGTTTATCTGAATGTGAAGAACATGAGTGTTTTTCCACAGAACTTGTGGCCACTAGAAGAAAAAATCCTAAATAAGTTGCTTTATATGAAATAGTTTGACATCATCTACAGCCTTTAAAAAAACATTTGAAAACTCACTTGTTTAAAAAGTATTTCAAATGAGTCACACGCACGCGTTAACCACCTCTGTTTAACGAGGGTCGTTCAATCTTGCAGTAAACTGCTTCTCACACCTTGTTTGAACCAGTCAACCTCACGGTCTAAGATCTTGATGGCAGTCAAACAGAGGTGGCCTTAGGCATAATCTATCACCCACTTACAATGCAGTTCTCTCAACTGTACCCAGGTGGTTTCACAGTCGTTCACACCCTGGCTCAGGTGGTCACAGTGACATACATGAAAGCCAAGGAACTAAAACAAGTCTAGTTGCCACTGAATCCTTTTTTGGGATAACCAGTTCTGAGAATTCCAATATGTGAAAGTTGTGCAACCATGGGATTTCAACACAAACTTTTTAAAGTAGCAATGAAATGTTAGGGAGTAGATGTGAATCATCAACTTCCCTAACAGGACATACGTTTTTGTTCATGGATACAAAGCAGGACACTAGTAGTAGTGTCAGTCCCTCTAGTGGTCAATAGTATCTGCAGACAGATCCTTCTCGTAGTGGTGATGTGTAAGTAAGCCACTAACAATAAAAATGTGTTTAACAAGGTCTTATATTATAAATCACATTTTTTTTTAAAGAATTTTTTTATGGATATTAAATGAATGCCCACTGTTATACATTTGGCCAGCTTTACTGCACTCCCAAACATAGTGTCCCGTTTCCAATTTGGGTTTTATCTAAACCCACAGACATTTTTTATTTTTGGACCTTTTTGTAGGAGTCGAAGTGTGACATCGCTTTTGGCCTATAAAAATTAAAAGTTTTAATAAAATCTGAAAAAAGTTGTTTTAATTAAATTCTTTTGATTTTTTATCTGCTGCAATATAGTGTCATCACAACATGCATCAGTTATTTGCATAAAAAACTGTATCAACATAGCAAATCACACTAAATACTGCCACTTCATATATCCTACTAGATGAGTTCTCTGTTTAAAAAATGTTAAAACCACTTTCTTCATGAAGCATGTAGTGATAATGTATACAGTTACCCTACTATCTGTGTGAGAACAGAGCTGACACCAAGCTGGAAGAAAAACCTTTTTGAAATGTTCTATAATCAACATTTGTTATAACAATTATCAGACCAACAGTGGGATATATACAGGTGAATTAACCCAGTCGCACTGAGGCTTTCACGCTTCTTCAAGCTCCACCAGCACACCATCACAGTCTTTAGGATGGAGAAACATCACTGGTTTCCCATGAGCACCTATTCTGGGCTCTGCTGACAGAGTCCTGATGTTCTTTGCTTTCAGGTCGGCTATTGCAGCGTTTATGTCATCTACCTGCGACAAAAAGAAAAATGTCAGTTAGTTTGCACTTTATCATACTGACTATAAATGCACAGTAAAGTGTGAAATGCAATAAACGCACTGCATTTGACCTATCAGCGACTCTGTGTCCAAAGCGTAACAAAGGTTTAAGATGTGCAACTAAGTCACAACACGATCTCTTTCAATTCACACATTATAAACACAACCACATTTTCAAATAGCACTGAAGACGAAAGCACAGCCCCATGTTATGGTTGGTTTTCTTCAATAACAATAAATAGTGAGTACTATTATTGGATTTTCCAGGTCACACATTGTTATTTGAGCTCAGCTTTTGAGATAATGACAAAAAACAAACAACATCAGTAAATCCTTAAATATGTTTTTTAAGACATGTACTGAGTGGGACATTTTACAGTTGACAAATAAAAACTTGCCAGTGCTCTCTGGTGGACAAACTATGTAACATCAACACTTGCGTTACTCATGGCTGACTACTGCCTACAGTTCTTTGACATTAATGTGATGTTTGTTGCAAGACCTATTTACCAGTAAATATATATCTGCAGTAAGCTGATAGTGGCTGACCTACTGGTTGGGCTCTAAGATAAATAATTGTTTATAGTGGTTTAGCTTACACTGAAAACCCAAATAAGAAGCAAACCAATGGTTAAATCAAAAGTAAACTTGCTCCAAACACATTAGATGTGTAAGCAGTCTTCACTTAAAAAAGTACAAGCTGGCAATTAATGAAATCCATAATTATAAAGTTGGAACCATTTTCATCATCAGAACTCATCAAACACCAGTGTTTCTAATAATGCATGGAGCATTATTAGTGCCATCAGGGTCTTAGAGTTGGCCTTGTTCACTGAAGACACGTTGGCATGTCACAGTAGGAAAAGCACAGGTTAAATAATGAAGTGAATAATGGATGAGTTCTATTTAGCTGCCTCAGTTTCAGGTTGCTGTTTTTGTGCATCCTGGCTCAGTGTCGCACTGTCTCAGCTTACTGCGACATTCACTGACAACAGAGCCATCATTAATGCAACACTTGTGCATTTCCTAGTATTGCAAGTCAAAGTGGCTGCTGTGAAAAAAGACCTGTTGTGCACACTGACTCACACACACGAATGGAACAAAGTGTCGTAATAATAAGTTGTATTCATGCTGATCTGAGTGTAAAAGTTGGTGCTACAAAATACTGACAAGGCATACCTAATAAGGAGTTCACTGAGTGCAATCAATATTGCGTGATATCAGTCTCACCTCAATACAAATATGGTGCATCCCTCCAGACTTGTTCTTCTGTAAGAAGCCAGCAATTGGACTCTTCTCCCCCAGAGGATGGAGCAGCTCCAGCTTAGTGTTGCCAAGCTCTACAAACACTGTGTACACGCCATGCTCTGGCAGCGGCACCTTGCCACTTACTGTGGCCCCCAGCACGTCCCGATAAAGAGCTGTGGCCTTCTCTATGTCAGGGACAGCGATGGCAATATGGTTCAGCTTTCCCAGCTTCCACAGAGATGCAGGAATGCCTTGATGGAGGGAAGTTGATGTTAAATGTGCTCGCAGGAGCGTGAGACGAGAACATCTGGAAAGACCTGCTACTGAATAAACACATAAAGACACAGTGAGATTAGCTGTAGCTATTGCGTGGAAATACAGTTTTGTATTTTTTTCCCTTTAAGAAGGATTAAATAAAAAATATCTTCTTCCACACTGTGTGACAGTTAATGTGAACCCAGTATATGCCTGTTACACTCCACCAAATAGAAATATTCTAGATGTCTTGTGCATTATTTTACACATTTTTAGTATTTTTGTAACCTTGTAATATATGCGGGTCTGAAACACAGACGAATGATCTTTATATATAGTCCAACGTTTGGCTGCACAACATAAGCTGAATTACTGATACCTGCAGTATTTAGGAATTAAGTCCAAATTATGTTTGTGAGGAAAACATCTGCGCATTGGTGAATATGGGGCCGAATTGTGATTGCGACAGAATCAAATTAAATAATATCCTGTCTCGTTATCTTTGAATGCATTCAGATAACATTTTGATTAAAGAAATACACTCGCTTTTAAACACAAAACACACAACTTTTGTACCCATAGACAAAACGAGGCACACAGTAGTTTATTAACGCTGCAGTCATTTGGTTATAAATCAGGTGACCAGGTGGACCTGCTGATACCTGCTATTGTAGAATAGTTACATTACATACAAGCGTGTGTTTGGTGATCAAGTTTATTTAGTAATTATTGACACAAACCAACCTGCAACCTTCAGCACGGCGGACGCCATATTTGTACCCCGGAACAAAAGAGCAGCGGAAGAGGTTCCTGGAGAGCCTGTTTACCTGCGACACGAACGGTCACACGTGAGGGTAACGATGGCTACTGGAGATGTGTTGTGCGTGCTGGAGGAGTGTGTAAAGAAAATAAATGCTAACACAGCACAGCCGGAGAACTTTCTGAGGCAAGTGTTTGCTGTTTGTATGTGTGTGGTGTTACAGAAGCTTAAATTTAAACGTTGTTACAACGTCGTTTACGCTTGTTACAAAAGAAGAGGCTCGAGTAACGTTAGCTAACTGTTAGCTAAAGCTAACTGCTTAAACTTCTAGCTTAAACACCAAGTTTCATTAAACTGGTATCAAACTTTTACTGTCCACATCTTTCACATCTTATATAGTATGAGGAAGTCCTCCTTCTGTAGTTAAATAGTATTTATGACTGGTAAATAAATATATAAAACACAAGCGTCACATGTATGTATGTTTTTAGTTTTCTCTAATCTTTGATTTTGCTGTAGATATAATATATCAGTTATTAAAATTAAACCATTTCCAAAATTCAAATTTGCCCCAATAAATTATTAAGCAGAGGTAGATGAAAGTCTAAACAGTCAACATACTCTTAGACATCTGTGTGAAATAACACCAGTACTGTTTTTTGTATGTTTTATATTAGTTAAAAAAAATGTATTACTGCTGATGATGCTTGTGTAAATGAATAGTGTTTTGAAAATAAATCTTTGAATATAAAGTTAATACTGCATAATAACTAAATCCATCCATTTCCCTAATGCTAACAGTAATTGTTGTTACAAGTGTAATAGTAGTATATGAATGTATTACATTGTAATGTTGTGCTTTGTACTTCCAATACTTCACTGAATAAAACTATAGTGCTACACCTGACTTAAACTATGCTTTTTGGACAAACAAATGCTTTTTGGACACAAATAAAAAAAGAACAACTTGCTTTTATTAATATACCAAACATGTCACATTAATTGTATGTTTTCCCCTTTGCAGCCTTCAAGATGGAGTGGCAGCAGATTTTACTGCTCTCACTAAGACCCTATATGACCTCCATAAAGCTGAGGAGCCTGCAGATTATAAAGGCAGCCCGTTGGCTCAGCTCATGGTGGAAAACTTTGATGAAGAGCAGATCTGGCAAGAGCTCGAGCTGCAGAACAATGCTGTACTGAAACACTTTAAAACTGCCATTGATGAGGCATTGTCAGATGAGAGCCTAACAGTTCTGGTACAGGAGGATGAAGAGGAGAATGCTGATGAGGAGGAGGATGAAAATGTTAATGAGGAGGGGGAAGAAGAAGAGGAGGCACCTTCTAGACAGTCTAAGAAAATGGCTGTGGAGGCTGAGGACGGGGATTACACAGATGAGGACTCTGATTTAGATTTTGATGTGGATGCTCTGGAGAAGAGAGAGAAACAGAATAAGGAGATTAAACGGCAATGCTCCAAACCAAAAGTGATTCCTTCTGAGGTTGATGATAACTTCTTCAAACTGTCAGAGATGGAGTCGTTTCTTGATGAAATGGACAAGCGAGAGGGAAAGGAAGAGGATGATGACGTAGATTATTTTCAGGACCTGCCCTCTGACGAGGATGACGATCTTGACCTAGATGAAATAATTTCTTCCAAAAAGCAAAAGAAGAACATTGTATGTATATACATGTACATTGTGTATATATATGTTTTATCATTTCTTGTCACCTATTATATCATTTCTTGTCACCTATTTAATTCTGTCCTGATGGTATAAAATGCTGGAAATGTACTGTTTTTAATATTGACAGGTAAAGAGCTCCAGGAATCTCAAATACAAGGACTTCTTTGATGCTGTGGATAGTGAAGCAGCTGAAGCAGATGACCAGTCAGATGGCGAGGATGACAGCATGGATGAACGCCAGGAAGAAGGTGAAGAACAAATAGAAGACAGTGAAGATGATTATGATGGTGAAGAGGATGGTGACGATGAGTAAGTGTGATTAAAATTATGTAAAGCCTCTTAAATATGTCTGGGAGAAGCACATTTGATTGAGCGTGATTGATTGCAGCATTTGTGTGTCTGCCCTTTGCCAGGGATGAGGAGACAAGTCAGTCCAAAGCGTCTCATAAGAAAGTGACTTTTGACCTCTCTGGGGATGAGGACAGCGAGGGAGAGGACATGGAAGACATTTTTGGAGGCAAAACTCCAAGTTCAACTAAGTCTGAATCAAAGTCATCATTTGAGAAACGGCAAGAAAAGGTAACCAGGTTTAAAATGTGTCTAATTTTATTTGTCAGTACTTTTTCTGTTTAACAAACTCATAATACAAAGGAGGATTATTATGGTATACATCCAATGAAAACTACTATGAGATATTGATTTTGAAACATTTTCGTGAACTGAAATAAAATAATTTACTAGATTAAGAGCCAAAACAAAACTAATAAAGACTGTTAAAAATATCTAAAATAAAAAAACAAACATTTATTCCTGTTATTGTTTTGTATTCCGTGTCAAAATAGATAATGTTATGCTGAGTTCTACCTGCCTGTTGCTCACTACTGCATCCAGGGATGTATGTCTCAAAATTCTATATAGTTATAGTCTACAACCTTTAGGTGCCGATTTAGTGCTCCAGGACCTACAGCTTGAAGGACTGAGGTCAATATGTCAGGCTGAAAATATATGAACCCCAAGTGGTACTATTTCTACTTGAATTATAAAACTGGTACAAGCTTATGTATTTTTGGTTGACCAGCTCCAGCATAAAAACAATGAAGTGCACTGATCAATCTATTCTTTTGGACATATGTCAACCAGATGATGTGAGAGCGCATTCAACAAATTTAATGCTGCTAATATGATGATTGTTGGGTTTCTCTGTATAAGTCAGTAAGATTTTGACCTTAATATGTGGAGTGCCTTGGGATGACTCTGTTGTGATTTGGCGCTATATAAATGAATTGAATTGCACTTTCACATTTAAAACTCTGGAGGTTGTGCACAAAGTCTACATATAGGATTGATGTGGAAAACATGTCGTATTGTTGAAGCCTATTCATAACTCGGCTTTAAGTAAATGGTTCAAATGTTTATTCTTGCCTTTTAGGTGTACTTTGCCAGTCTGTTTAGTCATGAAATGTTGATATCTTTATGATCAGTAGATGATTTTATTCTCAACTAAAATGACTAAAACTACCACTGAAACTAAAATAAACTAAAACGAAATAGAAATGATTTCATGAAATAAAAACTAAACGGAACTCATGAAACCACTAGTGGAACTAACTAGAACTAAGGGGAATTTAGATTGAACCTAAAAATTTAGTCATAGAAGAACTAGGATTCAAGATTCAAAACACTTTATTAATCCCAGAGGGAAATTATTTTGGCATGTTACAGCAGCTCTCCGTTCAAA
>JAUMHL010000018.1:10905297-10924876 GCA_032362345.1 Sandelia bainsii
TAAAGAAAGTTTAAGAAAAAGACATCACAAAGAGAGAGACTGCGAAACAGCCTGCTGCAAGGCTCGCGCCTGCGCACCGAAGATATTCAATATATATCTGAAATATGTAATTAGTGAATAAGACGTCACGTAACACCGTGACCAGGTATTTGGTACTGTGTTACCACCCAATTCACCCAGACCTACAGCAGCACACTCAGTAGGCAGCACTGTGGTAGAGAGATATTTTACTTTGTAACACAGACGTATTCCTACTATTTACCTCATAATTGCTGCAACAAAAGAGAACTTGTTTTTAACTCTCCAGAGGTGTCAGATCCTCATAGTATTTATAAAACACTGTGCTGTGTTTTCATTTCTGGCTTATTTTTTTAGTTACAAGCTATGGCTTTTTGTCATTGAGACATAGGTTATTTTTACATTAAAGTTCCTTCTAGGTTACATGACAGCAGATTAATGGAAAGAGATGCGTGTCATGATGGTGTGTGATATTTGGCACCTGGTGCAAAAAAAAAAAAAGCGGTTGAGAGCAGCTGGCTTCAGTGAAACTTGATAATAAGAGGAAAGAATACTGATCAGATTATTGTTGTGTATGAGCCTTTTGAACCTTTTCTTAGTTGCACAACAAAGAAAAGGAAATTGTTTTATTGACTGAAATGATATGAGAATGAAATCTTGGCTCTTTCAGTTTTTTTAGTTTATTAAACTGATGATGATATGATCTGGATGATAGAAATATTATTGTGTTCCTCAAATTAACAGATGTTTCACATCTCACTGGTACCTGCAACCACACAGCTCCACCACCGTGACCTCTTGTGTTAATATAACCTCTACTGTCATATTGATGCTTTAAGCGTGATTATTAATGGCCATTATTGTAACCTGCAGATGTCAACGAAGATCGAGGAACTGGAGAAAGCATCTCTAGCAGAAAAGCCCTGGCAGTTGTCCGGAGAGGTGACAGCACAGACTCGTCCAGAGAACAGCATGCTGGAGGAAGATGTGGAGTTTGAGCAGGCATCCAGGATGGGTGTGTGATTGTCCTGTGTTTGTGTGTTGCATTCATATCTTGGCAAATAATTGTAGGTTATTTAACTAATCACATCAGTGTTATGTTTATATTGTTTAATCAAGGTTATTATGAAAATGGCAAGAATATTTGTCTATGTGCTACTTTGTCTGTGTCTTTTAGCACCTACTGCCACAGAGGAAACCACACTACAGCTTGAAGACATCATTAAACAGAGAATTAAAGACCAGGTTAGTCATAAAAGGTTATTTTACATAGTCTGAAAAATGGAAGCTATTTTATTGTTGACTGATTATAATTATGTGTGCCTTTGACTTGTGTTACTGTAAGGCATTTGATGATGTGGTACGCAAAGAGAAACCCAAAGAGGAGGTCTTTGAATACAAGAAGAGGCTAACATTGGACCATGAGAAGAGCAAGCAGAGTCTGGCTGAAGTCTATGAGCAGGAATACCTCAAGCAGACTCAGGTTTGACTTTTGTCTTGTTTTCACTGCTACTCTGACACATATGAACCTGTGCTGCAGCCACTTTTTGTATTTTTTTCTTACTTTAGCAACAGACAGAAGAGGAGGAGAACCCGGCCCATGTAGAAATTCAGAAGCTAATGGACACACTCTTCCTGAAATTAGATGCTCTGTCCAACTTCCACTTCACACCTAAACCTGTAAGCTTTACATGAAAGCCTCACATTTGTCTAAAATAATGAGATTGTCTGTACTTTGTAGAAGGTACTGTGTCATTAGTAACAGAAGTCACAGGTTTATTTAACAAATAACTATTTTTTTCTGTTAGTCTAACTCTGTTATTGTTATTGTTTTTACATATTATATATTCTTGAGGAAATTGAAGGGATAGTCAGTGCAGTTTACTAAAAAACACATTCATCTTGCTCTGTCCACAGCCTGTTCCTGAGGTCAAGGTGGTGTCTAACTTGCCTTCGATTACAATGGAGGAGGTGGCTCCAGTCAGCACTAGCGATGCTACACTGCTCGCTCCAGAAGAAATCAAGGTTTGACATTAATCTGTGTTCAAGTATTTATTGTGATCTTGGTATATTTAGTCACACAGCTTCTCTAATAATACTCTCCTGTAACCAAAGGAGAAGTACAAAGCAGGAGACATACTGGGTGATACTGAGAAGACGTCAACAGACAAGAAGCGCGAGAGACGCCACAAGAAGATGGTGAAGCGCCTAAAAATCAAGGAGAAAGAAAAGAGACAGAAACTTAAAGAGGCCAGTAAAACTGGAGAGAACAACAAGCCATCAAAGGCAGAAGTCACAGGAAACCTGAAGAAACTCACAAAAGGAGGCAAAGCCACGATACTGAAGGTGAGGGTTTTGGTGTAGAGTATTGATGCTTTTATTTAGTAAAGCATCTATTTTAAGTATTCAAACTGATGGCTCAGTGTCTGCTACCACTACCCAGAAAACTCTTGGTAGACACCCTTTAATGCCAAAATAAACATGACTTCTTCAATAACATTGTGTATGTTCCAGAGGTAAAATAGCTTTGTGTTCCTCTGTTTCAGGATGAAGGAAAGGATAAGGCTCTGCGCTCCTCTCAAGCTTTCTTCTCTCAGCTGCAGGACCAGGTCAAAAGTCAGATCAAAAGTGCAAAGGATCAGTCATCAAAGAAGAAGAAACACAAAGAGGTTTCTGTCAGCAAACTCAAGTTGTAATAACTGTGATGGTTGTGTGAGATCATTTTATTGTACAGATTTTTTTTTATGAAAACACTGCAAAATATTAAATCTATCAAAGTGAGATCAGATGTGCGAATCAATGTGTGATATGTTAATCTGGTTTAGGTATTTCACAGGGATGGATGGAATAAGTTGTCACAAATAAAGGTATTAACAAATACCATGATTTTGTATTACAATATGTGAGCGCTGCTGCCTAAAGTGTAAATATAACCCCTACAGCAAACTATTACTATATAACTGTTATTTTTTATTTCATGAACTTAATAGGAAAAAATTTGGAATGTACAAACATTTGGCCGCTTTACTAACTCACTACTTTGACCTACATTACAGTTTGTAGTCTGTTGAGAGTCGTTCCAGTATTGATTTAGGAATTTTCACTAACTCTTGGATTGACAGTTGAAGAATGTTAATCTTTGCTACTAGAGATTTTATTTACACTTACCCTGACATCAAATTTGCCCAGGTCCACAAAGTTGGATGGGCATCTAGAAACAAGAAATGTATATTAAAACACTTGAGGTAGATATATGCTGGGGAAATTGTAATTAACACAGAATTGCCATAAGTTTTAAAAAACAAAAGGGGCAGCAAAAAGAGAAAAAAAATAATACAACATAGATTTGCACTATGTAAATCTAAATTGTTGACACAATTGTGCCTTCAGAGCTTTTCCATTATGTGATGAGGAAATTGTTTTTACGTAAGAGTCAAGATATTCATTAAAGTATATAGAGCACGGAGGTTTGAGCTTTTGTCATTTACATTTGAACGATAGTTAGGTTGAGTCACATGTTGGGTCCCAGCTGTGTTGACTCCTGTTTGACAGAAAGCCTGAAGGCCCCGCCCACGAGGAAAAGTCCCATAACGTCACTAAAGATCATCACGGAAGTGAACGAGGCGACGAAACAAGACAGAAACCCAAATAAGTTTGTGTGGACGTTTGACGAAGATTTACCGGTAAGTTGCTGTCGCTTTGTTAACCGTAGACCGCTTTAAAGTGATCGTACTCATACTCAAACCACCTAAGTGTAACGTTATTTGATCAGTTTGTTTTTATTTTGCTAGCGTTGAGCGAGGCTACGTAGCTAGCGCATACGACAACAGAAGACTACGGCTAACAAAGCAAACGTTAGCTAATAGTGAGATTTCATAACAGGCTGTGGTTTGGGTTTTTAAACCTACATATAGTTCTGTAGTTTACTACACGTGTAGAAAAAAGAGAAATAATACGGTTCATATGATAACGCTGAAAGCAATGTTAGCACGGCTAAGGTCGCGTCGTTAGCTGTCCGTTTTATCAGGCTAAAGCTAACTGTTTTGAGTCGTTTTAACGTGTAATACTAAATTACGTAGTTTAGTTAACAAGCTAACTTAGTGTTTTCGCGGTGTGTTGGTGTTTATTGTATTTGTTTGGAGTAAATCTGCGGAGTCATTGTGCTGCGGTGGGTTGGTCATGCTCACATGACTAAGTGACTCACTGGCTCAGAGGTGGGACGAGGTTAGATGGACAAAGTAGGCTAGTTTCGGTTGGATACCTATGCTCCTCTCATGCTTTCCTATTCACAGATAGTGTACCATCATGCTGGGAGGAGGATTCAAAGCAGAGAGGTTAAGAGTCAACCTCCGGCTGGTCATCAACAGACTCAAACTCCTTGAGAAAAAGAAAAGTGAGTTCTGAGTTGAACACTAACACCGTGCTCTTATAGTTGATGGAGCTTCTTGTTTGCAAGACAAATGCCGTTCTGTTCCTCCCTGTAATGACAATTCGCTTTTCCCTCTTACATCACAAATGTAAAATGAAGCTGAGCTTGCTCAAAAGGCAAGGAAGGAGATTGCTGATTATCTTTCATCGGGAAAGGATGAGCGGGCAAGGATCCGTGTGGAGCACATCATCAGAGAGGACTATCTGGTAGAAGCCATGGAGATCCTGGAGCTTTACTGCGACCTGCTGCTGGCTCGCTTTGGCCTCATTCAGTCTATGAAGTGAGCACTGAAGTAGTGAACATATGTACACGAATGGTGAATATGAACTCTTTTCCTGTTGTAGTGCTGATCCTTGTATACCTCTTTCTGTCGCTCAAAAAAGGGAACTGGATCCAGGCTTACAGGAAGCAGTGTCCACGCTCATCTGGGCAGCACCTCGTCTCCAGTCAGAAGTGTCTGAACTAAAGATTGTAAGCACAGTTTAACTATACATACATAAATTCTGCTGGTAGCATTTCCAACAATATGAAAAACACTCTGCCCATTTACTCTTATCAGGTCAGTGTTGACAGTCTTATCTCTAAATGTGTCTTTCAGGTATCTGAACAGCTTTGTGCAAAATATAGCAAGGAGTATGGCAAGCTGTGCAGGACAAACCAGATTGGCACAGTCAACGATAGGGTAGGAATTTATTTCCACTGGTTGCCCGCAAATCTGTTCAACAATGCATGCACCTTTAGCCTGGTAGATTATTAACTGCATCTAATCTAATATCTGTTTGTAGCTGATGCACAAGCTGAGTGTGGAGGCTCCTCCCAAGATTTTGGTGGAACGGTACCTGATAGAGATTGCCAAGAACTATAATGTGCCGTATGAACCTGACGCCATGGTCCGGGTGAGTGTCTTAAATCAATTATCACTTAGTATGAAGTCATACATTCCTTCCATTTACCTAACCACCCGTGTCTCTGGACAGCCCGAGGTGTGTCCTGGAGAGGAAGCAGACCTGATTGACGTAGACAATGACAAGAAGTCTGGAGGAGGAGGTGGTGGAGGTTTTACTGCTCCTCCTGCTGCTGTTATGTCTATGCCCATGCCCATGCCTATGCCTATGCCTATGCCCATGCCTATGCCAGGAGCTTTCAACTATCCACCTCCCAAAGGAGCTGTAAGATATTCTTTTAATAAACCCTGTTTTGTCTTTATATAACAACCTCTCCTTAAAAAAGATGACAATGGTTTGTGTTTTGGCCATTCCTATGAGTAGAGACTGTTCACCCAAATCACAAAAAATTCATACTTACTAACCCAAATGGTATCATGACATGCAGATAGTTTCAGCTTTATGTGAAAATGTGTATTGAGACTTTGGCTACCAATTCACTACCGAAAATTATCTTTTTAAAACCTTAACAACACAGTGTTTTTTTCATAAACAATGTCAATAAGCAGTCCACAGACATCACTCTGTTTTTTTTTTCTAACAGTTTTGTATGAAAGCTGCTCACAGAGAGGTCTGTGGATAGGTTATTTACTATTTATGATTTAAAGTAGCATAACTTTTACAGACTAAATAAATACATTTCATTTTGACATAAACCTGTCATTTTGGCAATTGAAACAGTTGAAGTCCATCATGACCAGTGCTGAAGGTCATTGTGACAGTATGACAATATGACTGTGTGGCACTGTGAGCTAGATGTGATTTGACAATGATCATGGCAACAAAATTTGGATGTATCTTCTGAAACAGCACTTTTGTATCTCCTACGTGGTATGAAACACATGAGGATTAAAAATTTACTGTAGTACCCTGTCTTCCTCAGACTTACATACTTGTTATTTTCCTCCAGGAACCATTTAACGCTCCTGTTGGAACCTACAACAACTTCCAGCTTCCCATGGGAGCAGGGCAGCCACCTCAGCTGCCCACATCTCCCCCTACATATGAATCTGTAAGTGAATGAGCCCCTCCCATCCATGCCCCCTTCCTGTTCCCACAGATGGACAGACGGACAGGGCAGGGCACCACTCAGGGAAGAGCAGTTTGTTCAGCTTGTTTGCAGTTTTATCTGTCTTTTACACTTTTACACTACTTCTCAGAGTAGGCCCAGACTTTGCTTTATTTACATGGATACTGGTAGCATGAAATAACTACTAACCATGATCAGTATAACTTGATCTTAATTTGGTAACTTGATCAGTTGCTCTGAGTGGGATTGACATGAGCGTCAAGTGTGTTTTGGAACAAGCTTAGGTTAAGTCCTATGTGTCAGATACTAAAGGTGGTGGTTTCTCAAAAACCCACTGCAGTTTTTCCTTTTTATTCTCTTTTGTTACTGTTTATTTTACTTTGCACTATTAAACAATATTGTTAATCCTTTTTTCAGTACTAACACACATAATATTGTTTTATTTCAGGTAGGATGATGACATGATCCCTAACACATTTTTCTTGTGTTTCAGATTGATGACCTAACTGACAAACCTTCTGTTCCCTTCCAGGTTATAGGTGAGTTTTCCCAAGAATCACCAACAGCTCAAAGCTAAAGCTGGTGCTATTTTGTATTTTTGTAACTGTCAACAAACACAGTTGAAAAACCATAAGTGCTTTGGTTTGGTGCGTTCTGAAAACAAGTAAAGTTGTAAGTAAATTGTTTGTTTTGGGGAAATTGTGGACAATATTGTAGTTCTGTGGCACAGAGGATTAAAATCAGATTTACTTATGCTAATACTCTCTCCTTTCAGGGAATAACATCATTTGTACGTGCCACTATTTCCATTTTTTGTTGTTCTCCTGCTTTCTGACTTTGTGTTACTATTTGTTTACATTTTTGTCAGTGAATACAAAGCCTCTATTCCCCACTGCTTGGGGGGTAAAACTCACCACAGTTGTATTTTTTGCTATTATTGTATAAGCCGCCTGATGCCATGTTAATCTGCAGGTCCAGGCCCTTCAACCCAGATATATGACAACAACGCTCTCCCAGAACTCCCCTCTGTTCCAGACACACTCCCCACATCCTCCCTGGGTGGAAAAACCAACACCTCAGATGACATCGACTTTGATGATTTAACGCGACGGTT
Source organism: Sandelia bainsii (assembly GCA_032362345.1). Taxonomy (NCBI): domain Eukaryota; kingdom Metazoa; phylum Chordata; class Actinopteri; order Anabantiformes; family Anabantidae; genus Sandelia; species Sandelia bainsii. The sequence continues at coordinate 10,912,833 of JAUMHL010000018.1, forward strand.
TGAGGAGCTGAAGAAAAAAACTTAATTGATATATCCCTGGTTTATACACACACACACACACACAGACCTGTGTCATCACCCACACAGCTCAGAACAGGAAATTGAAACTATTGAAGGCTCTGAATCAGATTTCAATAATTCTCCCCTTTCCACAGTGAAGTGATCTTACACAGAAGTACATACATGTATTACTTACCTCATTTACATAAATATGACTAGCTTACTGAGGGTGTGGTTGCTCACTGTTATTTAGGAGGAATCCCATTTCTTTTGGCAGTGGCAGCGAGACCACATGTTTTAATTTCTTTGTATGATATATAAATTCTTACATACAATCACGCGAGTGTTGACCCTTGTTCTTTTCATTAACACCGACACACCGACGGTCACACCGACACCGACTTTTAACTTTTGCCTGTGTAATACACTGTTTATCAAACCTAGATTTTCTTAGTTTGTTTTCCCATGGTTGAGGGTTTAAATACTTACGTTATATGCCTTGATTTTACTTTCCACATGCTGTGTTGCTGTGATATTTCCTACTTCGTCACTCACTCCTGTCTCAGACCAGTCAAACAAGCTCAACAGGTAGACCCAGTTTGATGAAAAGTTGGCATTTGCTGTAACAAAGTCATAGTGTTTCATAGGTGAGGCTCCAGCACCCAACAATATATATTTTTTATTTTCATAAAGGTTTCGTGACCGACAGAAGCCATATTTTCAGTGTCCTGGGCAGTCATGTAGTTTAGTCACTGTGGAAATGAGTTTTGAAAAGCTGAGGTTGTTTATCTAAAGGAAGGGCATATGAACCCTCCAGGAGAATCTCTTAGCCAAACCTGTTCTGTTACAGGGACATTGGGGCACAGATGCAAAGTGATAAACCAGAGTATGGACATCTGTAATATCATACATTTACACTGATATAGACCTATTTCCATGAATGGTTAAACTACAGCAAAAAGAGGTAGTAGGGAGGTGTTCCATATTTGATTAATTTGTTTTTATATACAGTATCTCCAAATAAAGATTTTTGCGCTTTTGGCTGTCAACAAATACTTGATTTTACAACTAGAATATGTGCAGACAAAGCAGTCACACCACAGCCTAATTTGATTGATTAGATAAAATACCCCGCGAGGTAATAGCTTTGTGTTGTCCTCTGTGATCTTGTGTGCACGTGACTTAAATTGTATGTGCACCACATCATTTGCCTTAGTTACCATCTCTCATCAGAGGCCTTTCCAGTCTGAACGAGGATTATGGATTCCATCCAGTCCATTAAGATTGAATATTACCTGCATTGAGTCTCAGTTGATTAAATTACACTTTGCTTCATTTGCTTTACCTGTAAACAATTCTAAAACCTGTTGATTTAACATGTTTATTAGAAAGACAGAAATGTTTCTAATGGAAATAGACGTAAATGTTTCTGTTTCCTGTTTAGAAATAGGAGTGGGAGGGTTTTGGTGTCGTTGCTGCAACCTAACCACACCCAGCTTGCATGGCAAATGCACATTGGCCTTGAATAAAATGGTCCAGCTATCTCTGGAAAGTACTTTGAAAACTTTCCAGCTGGGTAATGGACACTGTTTATTAATAGGTTTTACACTTGTTGGAGAAAGTAGAGAGATTATTAACACTACAGAACTGTGATCTCCTCAGTCTTTTCTATGTTGGTTTGTTTCTTTCTTTTGTGCTAAACTTTGAGACACAAAATTGTGTCTTGCTGCAAAAAACAGGAGTTTTTTTCCGTTGTATACTAAATTAACAATTTAATAAAAGATTATTTGGAACTGGACATTGGTAAGGTTTTTACACTACTCTTACTGCTTGCTATACTCTCTTCTCTACTGTGTAATGTTAAGCAGTAACCAGCAGAGGTCCTCAGTGCAACAGTAAACAGTTATTTCTGAAGAGAAATGTGCTAAGTAGCAGTGACCCAAACTAAACTTTATAAAGTGGATTATATATAGCTGAGGTGTATTTTTTTCACAGTATTTCATGTTACAGGAGTGTGTCCATCTTTATGCATCCATTTAGTTCTCTCTTGACAGTCCTGTATGAATTTAAGGCACATTTTACCTACTTGCATAGTTTCATTGAGAGAGCACAAATAAAGACAGCTAGGAAAGAGTGATTGACTAAAAAAACAGTACTGACAAAAACTGTTCATTATTAGCTTGATGTCATCCCCTTTTACTCAGGGAGGAGTCAATCAGTCAATTACTGTGGCACAAATGGTGTGGCTGTCGCTCAAATTACTACATAGTTATTGAATTTGTAGTTTTGGACATGAATACTAGAAGGTTATAGCTTCAGAATGACTGTTCCAAAACAAAAAATAAAATATTACTTACCTAAGACAATTTCAAACATAACCTTTCCAAGATCAAAGAACTAAATCAAAATTGCTTGCCTCCCCAACTAAAAAAAACAGGAGGAAGAAAATGGAACGGCAGCACATTCCTACTACTCAATATATTTAATAAAATACCATCTTGACTACAAGCTCAACAGAGACATGGCTGCTTGGGATGAGAGGGAGATTATCTATGCATCCTGTGCTGCACAATGCCATCTTCACTCTTTAAGTCCATTGCTGGTATCTGTATGCAACTGCACACACATAGTCACATCTGACACATCCCGCACAGACTTCATTCACTCCAGTGAAAGGAGAGAACCAACAATCCACCAATACAACGACCATGGTCATAACATTAAATCTCTACAAGCTTCTCACACCTGGATTTAGATTAGAGTTTATCCTGTTCTTCCTTGCAGATCCTCTCAAGCTCCAAGGATGGTAGATGTCTATGAACTGCCATCTTTAGATCTCTCCAAAGATGTTCCTATGGGGAGTTTTAAGTCTGGGCTTTGGCTGGGCAGCTCAAGGACAGTAAGAGACTTGTCCTGAAGTGTGTCTATACACACCAGCAAGTGTTGTCTTGCCTGTTTGGATCATTGCCATAAAAAAAGGTTGCAGGACTGCTAAAGCTTTGTTTGAATGATTATTGGGTTCCTGGTCACCTCCCTGACCAGACAAGTCCTTCATGTCCCATTACTCAGTTTGGCCAGACATTCAACTCTAGGAAGAGTCCTGGTGGCTCCCAACTTCTTTTATTTTACTATTATTGAGGACACTATGTTACTGGGAACAGTAGACGCTTTAAAAACGGTGTTATACATTTTGCCCCGACCTATTCCTCACCACAAAATGTTTTTGTGGATATCCACGGAGAGTTCCTTTGTTGACTTGTTTTTTTGTCCTGAAAAGCAGTGTCAACTTTGGGACATTATATGCACAGTTCTTTGCCTTTCTAAACTGTCCAGTCAAGTTTGCCCCATGTGGACTCCAGGACTCCTAAGGTCTAGAGTCATCTCAGGAAAAATGATAGCAACTCGAATACACCTGACCACAATTTGGACAGTTGCAACAAAGGGTCTGAAAATTTTTGTAAATGAAAGATTTTATTTTCAGATTTTTAAATTAATATGCAAAATGTTTTCAGTTTGTCCTTATAGGTGACTACTGTGTGTAGATTTATGGGGAAAATGCAATTTTTTCAATCATAATACGATTATATGTCAGTGGCGGGCGTCAGAGTTCAACAACTCATTGGCAACTGTCTACACATTCTTCAGTCTTTCTTTAGTCGAAATATTGTGGACATTTAGCAGCAGTGGAATATAAAAACGACTTTCTACAAACAGCAGCTTTCCCATACTGGTCACAATTGTACGTCATATTCAAGACTTACCATCTACTTTATGTCTGTAGCTCATATCAGTTTATTTTTGTTCACACAATACAATAAAATATACAGTATAAATTAAATAAAAAAGTCTTAAGACAGGACATCAAAATTCTTCAAAGACAGGACAAACTGAATCACATAGAAGTAAGCATGTATGATGAAGAGCCATGTTATCTTTAGCAATTAGTATCCATGTTCAATTACATACAGACACCTTCCCATGCTTCTAAAAGTAAAAGTCTATGCTGGTGTACAGTTGCAGGTTACAGGTGGTTGGACGTCATACACATATTGATGGCAGTATGCTGTGAGTCTTCTGAAATTTCTTCTGAGAATTCTGATCATGTCAATATTTTCAATAGCAAATTTGTGCCAACAATAAATATGGTTATATTTTATTATGTCCATGCTGAAACAAGACGTTTTATACTATTTTGGTAAGAGGCTTTGAAATGTCCACTAAATCAAAATACACAAAGAACAGATTATACATACTTTTATATAGTATATGAGTAGATAAATAATTCTATTCAATGAAATGTTGATGCTTTTCCACTCCCAAAATAGCTCATGTATTTTTTGACATCTAAATCTATATAGATACAATCTTTATAGATACCAGTTTTGCAGGTCAACATGAAATGAATATGAATGAATGAAACAGAGATTGCCTTTATATTAATATACATATTACCTGGAAAAAGAAACTCTGAGATGCAAGAGCAACATTTACCCTGACTCACTATTTCAGAAACTCTTCTCAGGCATTGGAAATCTTGTACACCTACGAAACACCAGGATGTGTTATAAAATTCTACATTCAGAAAGTAAAACCTCCAGTAAGTGCAAAAGAGTGTTTAAGCGAGGAGGCCATGGGTAACAGTTTTACCCACTGGAGAAGACAGCTTATCCTGATAAATGCAGCTTCCTCAGAGTGTTTGCCTGCCAGAGTACCGTCTGCATTTCTCTTGTTGCTCTGTTAAATAGAGAATACAGTACAGAGTGCAGTAAGACTCTTTATCTCTGTTTAACTGAAGGAAAGATGCGTTTCAGAGAAAGAAGTCACTTGAGAGGAGTAGGATGTACTAAATGTTTCACTAGTTTATAGTTGTCAAAGCAAATGCCATATTTCATATGAATCTTTATGTAAGAGCTATCTGTAGTAAAACAAATTGGAATGGATACCTCTGTCTGCTTCATGAATTATAATTAATAGTTTGGACTAAACAACTCGGCCCTGGTATTTTATCATCTTCTAAACAGATATGATGAACATGACAGAAAATATCTGCTTAAAAGAGCTGCAGGCTTCTCACATAATGCATAAAACATTGTTCACGAAGAGCAGACTAGAAGAACACTATTTATTATATTTCACTTACACGCTCCCCACATGTTCTGATAACAGATGGGCTGTGTAATGTTTTTCTTACCTAACAGCACTTGCTCAACTTCTTCAGTCTCCTCCACAGCTACAGGTTTCAGTAGCACGGCAAAAAACACTGCAACACCTAACACCTGTGAACAAAGATAAATCACAAAAAACTAAATAAAAGACTAAATACTAAATAAAAAAATGTTTCATGTTAATTGCAATTTCAATTTAGGTTTTCTAATCTTTACCCACCTTAAGAGGCTGCAGAATAAAGATACTCTGGAAGAGGGAGAGGCCAAGAGACATGACCCACTTGATGGACTTTTCTTTGCCGTACTGGAAGCCATACAACAATGTGAAGAAAGTGGATACTCCACTGATGGACAACAACAGGAACCAGGCCACAAACACAAACCACCAGGGCAGCCAGAAGCCTCCCGACCTTTTCTTCCTCACCCTCTTCACAGGAGTCGGGCTGGGCCATGGAGAGAAAAGGAATCAGAGGTAATGGAAAAAAGAGGACGACATGTGAGATGTTCCAAGTAAATAAAAGCAGAGACATTTCTACTGTACACATAGATTTTTGTGTTTGTGTGTTGTGTTGGCCGGAGTGCTGACCAGCATGCCAAGTGGCTGCTGAAGACCATCTCGGTCTTGCGAACCAGCAGGTTGGTAATGTTGAGGACTTGCTGGTATTCTTCTGGAGTCGGGAAGTTTTTGCCATCCAGTTTCTCCAGACACATAAGGAGGTGACAGAGACCAGCTAGGAGGAACTTGCTGCAGTACACCGAGTGGTGGTCACTTTCACTCTCTCCTGTGACAGGATTACATAAGGACTACATTTACATAGCAGCAAGTAAACACATTTCTCCGCACAATAAGTCCATTTCAAGGCTTGAGGTTTGTTTGCTTGAGTGCTTTTGCCCTTGCGGCACAGATTGGTCAGAGAGAATCAAATTATGTGTCTACAATTCTACCTGTTTGATTAAAGTTTGGTGATATTTTTTGTCAGCATCAATCCCACATACGTGATCCTCCTGTTGCAAATATTCAACGGTGCACCAAACTCCCTTCAAAGCTTCATAGATACAGTATATTATCGACCAAGTGATAATTAATAGGACTGGGGCATAAGAGAATTAGACACACTGAGGACGCTGAAGAGGGTTAAGAGATACTCTCTGACAAGCCCATTGGATGGGCTTATCTACATTATTGCCAACCTTACCCTGTAAGCCTTAATTTCATCACAATATCTGCACTCTAACAGCAATCTTTCAGGACGCTGCTAGAATGTATGTCTATTAAGCTTAGAGGAAATATTTTTCTGTTATAAAAATAAATAAAAAACTACCTTGCATAAGTTGGACGAATTCATGCACCTTGTCCAAAGCATAGTAGAGGTCAGTGGTCGACTCCAGTCTGTTCATCTCTGATAACTTGTTTCTCTGGCTTCTGCTCACCAAAGAAATTACCAGCTCTGTTTCCTAGACAAGATACACAAAAACACCAGATGCTACACGTACAGGATACTGTTTGATAAAATAAAAGTAAAAGGTCAGTAGAGGCCACAGGCATACCCACAGAAGTAAGATCATGCAAAACACACCTTCAGAATAGTTGGTATGTTAACTGCTGGGGATTTCAAGATCTCAGATTCATCTTTTTGGGATTTTGAAATCATACGAGGTCGGATACTTCGGAAGATGGTGATGATGAGGATGTTGATTGGAAACATAAGGAAACCACTCTCCACCGCCACCATAAACTCCTGCCAGGTGATTTGCATTGAACCTAACCAAATACAAAAAAGACACTTCACTGACACTGCTGATGTGAATCAACTGAACACAAGCCTAGTCAGTAACATTCAAAAGCAGGTGGTTTAGACATGTTGTACAGTTTCAGTTCAACCTGTGCAACTAATTAAAGCTGTAATAAATGTGATTTTTTTATTATCTACACTAAAGGCAAGATGCTGCTGCTTGCAATGTTGACACTTGCACCATATGCATTCAGTGACTTTGTGTGTATTTTTGAGGTTGGCAGATATGCACCCACCCACACACACACACACACACACACACACACACACACACACACACATGCACTCTCTTGAAGAAGCGTTTGGGGTGCTACTAATGTAGCATACAACAAGGTCAGTGTGTAAAGGTGGCTCTATTCTCTCAAATGCCTGTATGCCTTCATAATTCAAAATGCTTCAATTGCAAGAAAGAACTAAAAATTAAAGACACTGAAACTTACCTAAATGAAAAAGTACTGGTGAGTTTGAATCTACAGGAATGTTCCAGAAGGCAATATTGATGGCCATGGTGCAGAGGAGTAGGCTCATGCAGCAAGAGACCCTCTGGGCACGTGTGAATGGGCTACGTGAGGGAGGATTCACTATGGACACCCAGATGTGTTCATCCCTAAAGCCAGTTGATGTTCTGCTCTGGAAAATATTCCTGATAGAGAAAAACAGAAAATCACAATGGCACTAATCAAATAAGATGACTTTCTTATAGTTGTTTTATGTAAGGTGTAAAATGGTTTAACTCCAACCTGAAGCTAGCAATCTCATTGTTCTTTGCAGCATTGAAAGTTTTCTTGGTCATGCTGTCTTCATGGTCAGCGCTCAGCCAGCAGTTACAAAAGAAGTGCCACACATGTTTTGTTTGGAGGTCTTGTATGATGACCTTGTTTATATACCTTTTTAAAAGGGGAATTAAAAAAAACAACAAAGCTTATACAATTATGATGTGGGTAATTTTATGTGAGAAATGTAAATATTACAGAATATTAAAGCTACTCTAGGTATGTACTGTATGTAAAGTGGAACATCAAATGGCAGCAAAAAGACAGACTTCTATACCTATATTATCGTATTAAGCATGCTGTGTGTTGTATGTTGAAGCTTTTATTTACTGTAAAAAGAATGCAGAGGTTTCTTGTATGCAGTTAAAACATGAAACTCCAGTAATTTCTTGGAAGAACTATATTACTGCATATTGCCCAAACCATTTTTTGTGATTCTTTATTACTATTATTTTTTTCTAAATTACATTTTAGATCTATCCAGCTGTCCAGCAGCAATAAATGCTACCTCAACACAGCTATATTAACCCTATTTGCAGGTTTACACTGCTGCCTGCCAGTTGTCCACATGTTAAGTGCTGAGCTGAATCAATCCAAACACAATAAAAACTCACAGTTACAGTAAGTATGTATAATTTCAATGCACAACCTGAAAATCACATAAAGCTGCAAGTAAGCTTTAATTGTTGTGATTTGAAAACTAACTAGGTCATCTTCAGATATCTGCCATGGACAAATTTTGGAAATTCCAGTCTCAGCCTCTAGTACCATGATGGGTGACCTCCAGAGTTGTCGTGTTGCAGCCGGAGGTTTTTCACTTCACCTAGTGGGTAGGGTGTGGCCAACAGGAATATATCAACAGCTCCTCTCTCAAAAACAGGCTTGTCAGGATCTGTGAGGATGTGTATGTCACTCTCCCCCTCTGAGCCAATTAGCTTCACTGTGACCTACAGGAGAGCACAACGAAGTGATGCAGCATCAACTATATTCATTTTGTAACTTCAGCTGAATTCACTTGCTGTCTACAAGTTAGGAAAACACGAATGGGTCTATAGAACATATAACATGTTGTAAAGAGTCTTACTCTTTACAGCATATCAGAGAAGATTCTTACATTAGCACTAGTCCCAGCATTCTTACGATGACCTGTTTGGACATGGATCAGGTAGCTGTACTGAGCACCTGGGTGATTGTCTTCCAGCAGAGTTATCTTCCTCTGAGAGTTCAACATAAACATTATGGTGCATAAATATGAATTTGCTGGCAGAAATTGCTTTGTTTTGGGCAGTGTGATGAATATGAAGAGTTTAGTTTCCAAACTAAATATCACCATTAAAAAAAACAGACATTATGTATGAGTTTATGGCTAAATGTTGGGACATTATATGCTTATATCTAGATCACAAATAAGTTCCTGATAGCTCAAATGTTCATACATGGTAACATTACATTCTGGGTTGCAAGTTCATACTAAATTACTGATATAATATGAAAAACACACAAAACTCTCTGGAGAGGCTGACCTTAAAGCGAGACCTGCGGTCAGCATAGCAGGCCCACAGCAGAGTGACCAGGTAGACGGCAAAGAAAGCGCACAGCAGTACCAGCACCACATAGTTCTGAGACACAGTGGCAAACAGCTCTGCGGTCTGAGTTATGTCCACGTAGTTTGGCATTACAAAGAAGGAGCTCCCAAACAGAGTAAGGTGGTTACACAGACACTGTGTAAGCTCTGGAGTGCTTTTAATTCCCACCTGAGACAAATACAGCCAATTACTATCTGATATGCAGCTACTGCTGCAGCTAGGACATTACTGCACATGTTGAAAAGAAGCAATACAGATGTTATCTACTCACCCTACAGCCATCTGTACTCCATGTCTCTGTGACTATATTCCAAAACAGGCACTTGGTTGTGAACGAAGTGATTTTCAGTGTCAGGCCTGGCTGCCATGTGGAATTGAGGAGTCTGGTGTCAACATACCAGACACCAGAAGTGTTCTGTAACATCTCTGGGGTTATCATCCAGCGATAACCTCCTGTAGCAAAAAGCAGTTAACATGCAACTTTATAATCCAAGAACCAATTGATTAAAACTTAGAAAAATGTCTATTTGATAAATTAATACATGAGAGAATTGGTAGTACATATAGTGCAGTACAGCTAAAGAAAACCACACTAAATGTCTTTTTGTGTGGTTATTAGTGCATAACTAGATAAGGATTATTCTGTTGATACAGTTATAACAGATTTTAACAGATGTGAAATTGCATGTGATTATTAAACTCAAGTACTAAAAAGATTCAGTCAATAATGGAATGAAGATAAGTCTTTTTGGAATTTCACCTGTGCATGCAACCACATTCAATTTGAAATGAAACCCTCAAAATGTGAGTGAAGTAAAGACTTTTGGCTTCAATTAAAGGGGTCTGACAAACGTGACAAACGCCAGTTTTGCAGCTTTTGTCTGAATCTGAGCAGAGTATAGCCCAGACACGTCAGAATTAATCCTGTTACTTATATCATCCTTGATTAGTAATGGAATAACGAAGGAACAGGCCACACTTGGCCATGCAGCTGCTTGTGAGTCATTTGTTCCATTGTTTAGGACCTCCTAAAAATGTGTGTGTATGAAAATGACCGTAATACTTTAATGGTTAATGCCACATTTGTCAAACCCCTTGAATTAACGCTTAAAGTACTGACTTTGCTGTGCCACCAATTACTTCAATGTGGTGGTGTATCTTCACCCCATTACTTACGAACCTAAGTTGTAGTAAACACCTGCTCATGATGACAGTTACCTCCTGGGGTCAAAATGGCTGAGTTGTTGGCATTTACAGAGCTAGGTGGTGACCCATAAGACAAGGCAACAGCCAGTGACACATTGACACTGGGCTCCGCGCTGAAGAAGAGAGTCACATAAGGGTCTGAGACATTGAATGTGGTTAGCGCTTTTGTGTCTTTCTCCAGCACAACAGTGTTATTTGTCAATGCTGGAGCATCTGGACGAGGCAAATAGATCTGGAAAAAACAGAGAAGCTATTATTACTATCACAATCAAGCTAAACTATGTAGAGCACAGTATTTATTAATTAATTTAGATACTTTATTAATCCCCTTGGGAAACATCTTGCCCTTTGAGGCGCCAAGGGTTTGGGGTTCAGTATCTTGTTCAGGGACACTTCAACATGTAGCCAAGAATCAGGAGGAACTGGGAAGCGAACCACCAACCCTGTGGTTCGTAGCCTACTGGCCAAATGCCCCACCAACTGCGCCACGGAAGCCCCCGTAAAAATATATGGGGTAAAAGCAAAAAATATAGCCCTGAGTCATATGTTAAATCAAATATGTGTAATTGTACTGTGATAGGTCAGTAGTTAAAAAAACAAAAACAAGATCCAAGATGAAAATCCACTCTGTGAGCTCTTTGAGGATAAATGGAAATGAGTTTCATTTCCTTCTGGACTATAAGTATTTTCTTCTTCCTCTCCTTCTTAGTAGTGTCAGTTTACCAGTCTCTGTGCCCAGTTTGATTTGGAAAAGGTGTTCTCTGATAAACATGGTGTTACAAAAACTGCTTCTTATCACCTCTGAGAAACCTTTCTAATAATACTGTATAAGATTTGCAAGATTTCAATCTCACCTCTACCTGCTTCGAACATTGTACTGTCTGACCTTAGGGAGGCACTGTAAAGTTGAATTGTCTGTTGTTCAAAAATTAGCACTATAGTTGTAATGACACAAAACCCTGCCCTCATGTAGGCTATACCTCTATCATCTGTGTCAAGTTTGACAACGTAATGTCTGTGACTCCATTGTTGAGTATAAGGCTGCAAACAGTCCCTGTGATGTTGTCATCAGACTGATGGGGATTATCTGAGAATGAAGCCATCTGAAAGGAGTTAAAGCTCAGTTAAAAAGAATACATGAAATCAAAAATATAAATGTGTAGACATGATAATAATAAACACAGACCTGAGCAAAGATTGGGCCACTCACTCCCAGCTGAGTCTGAAGTGCTGAAAATGGAGGGAATTTGACAAAATCGCCATCTTCCTGTGAACCCAGCACTGCATTGCCAAGATCAGCAGGGCTGTAGCTGCAAGAAGGGAAACATGCTATATAATAGTTTATATATATTATATTAATTGTATAATATATACAGTAATAATATGCACTAATTACAGAGGTAGTGGGATATACAGTACACTACTCACAAAAAGTTAGGGATAGTCGGCTTTCGGGTGAAATTTCAGGATGAACCTAAAATGCACTATAACCTTTACAGGTGAACTTAATGTGACCTTCCC
>JAUMHL010000018.1:10929858-10955271 GCA_032362345.1 Sandelia bainsii
TTTTTGGATGACTACTTTTTACTTTTACTTGAGTAATATTATTTTGAAGTAACGCTACTCTTACTTGAGTACAATTTCTGGCTACTCTACCCACCTCTGTGCCCCACTACCAATAGATAAACTGTTGGAGGAGAACTGTTTACTCTCATAATATAGTCACAGAGCCAGCCCTCCTGAGCCAACCTAAGTTTGTTGGTGTCACCGACTCTGATGCTGCTGCCGCACCAGACAGCAGCAAAGAATACTGCACTGGCTACAGCAGACTGGTAAAACATTTGCAACATCTTATTGCACACATTAAATGACTTCAGCTTCCTCAAGCAGTAGAGTCTGCTCTGTCCTTTCCTGTAGACAGCCTCTGTGATGTGTTTCGAGTCCACTCTAGGTGAACTATTCTAGGTATTTGTACTTCTCAACTACCTCTACTACCTCTCCCAAAATGGAGACGGTGTTAAAGCTGTCTCTAATCCGAAGTCTTAAATTGCACAACCATGTCCTTTGTCTTGGTCACATTTAAGGTCAAGGTGATTGTTTCCACAGCACTTCACAAAACTAACAGGCTTCTGTATTCTGCCTCCTTGTTGATGTTTTTCAAATCCTTGGCACACATTCCTGTCTCAGGCTGAGGTTAAGGAGGTGCTGTAGGATCCCACAGAGCTGATCAGCAAAAACCTTCAGGAGACAGTCTCATCTTCAGCTCTCTGCACCGACTTCACTGGTCCTTATCTCTCTTTAAAAATGCTGCCTTCTTTTTGTTCAGCAGCTCCCTCCGGTCACAGGATCAACCTGAGCTTATTGTTGTAGAATCATCTCACTGTGCTGGTTGGGATAATAAACAATCATCACAAAAGTATTATCACAAAAGTTTACTCTGTGATGGTGTCTCTCATGGAGTCTGTTTCGTCTTCATTCAGTTCACAGAGAACATCCCAGTCAGTGGCTTCAAATCACCCCTGCAGAGTCTCAGTAGCTTCCTGAGATAATTTAAAAACAGTTCTCATGGTCACTGTCTGCTGCCGAATAATAGGAGTGTAAATGGGGGTGAGATGCACTAGGCTGTGAGCTGATCTGGAGGGGGAGCAGTGGAGGTGTATGCATCTTTAACATTTTCATACAGTAAATCTTAAGTTCTATTGTCTCTGGTGGGGCAGTTGATTTATTGATAAAGAAGTTTCAAGAGTTGCGGAAAGCAACGTGTGGTTAAAGTCTCCTGTAATGATCATGAAAGCGTTTGGATGCTGATTTTGTGGTCTAGCGGTGATGGAGTGAACGACAGCACTCTCTACCTCGGGAACTGCTGAGAGCAGAATGTATGTAGTGATAACAATAACACATGTAAACTCCCTCAGCAGATAATATAGACACAGACTGATAGCTAACAGTTCAAGGTCCAGCCAACAGAGACGTTCTTTCACAGTAACATGTCTGGGATTACACCACTTGTTACTAACAAGCACTACAATCCCCTCTTCTTACCGCTCTCCCTGCAGCCACTGTAAACATCAATAATTGCAGCTCATCTACAAAGTTCATCAAAACAACCTGAAAACATAATGACTGTCTGTTGCTGGTGCTGAGGCAAAAAGAACAACCCCAAAAAACATACAATCTGACATTATTGTCACTGCAATGATTGAATGGTGATTATTATAGTAATGTGATTCCTTTGAAGACACAGTTTTATGTAATTTTACGTAAATGTTTTTATAATTTGTTATGGTCTGCCAACAGAAGCAGTTGAAAGATGCAGTGAAGGTCATCGGCTCAGGTAGCCTTCTGTTTGCTTCCTACCTCACTGCGGTTGGAGATGAGCGTTTCTATGCCAACCAGGTGATGCCCCTGCTGCAGAGGATTGTGACGCCAGAGATGGCGCATGTGTTGGCAGTGAAGATGATAGGCCTGGGTCTGGTTCCTCTGAACCGCTACCAGGACCCGGCATCATTGGTAAGCATTGTGTCTTCTCAATGCACCTAACCGTCAGAATGATTGTGGATTCTGTAGGATTGTTTTTCTGTTTCTACAGGAAGTAAATGTCCTGGGGTTAAAGTTCAAAAACCCTGTTGGAATTGCTGCAGGCTTTGACAAGCACGGGGAAGCTATAGATGGCTTGTACAAAATGGGTTTTGGCTTTGTTGAAGTGGGGACAATCACTCCCAAACCTCAGGAGGGAAACCCCAAGCCACGTGTGTTTCGACTCATCTCCGATCAGGCAATTATTAACAGGTACCTTTTGATAAAACTACACTATTTTCAATACGTCAACTGAAACTCCAATGTTTTTTAGGTACACCTAGCTAAAACTGTGTTTGCAGGTCTGTTGGGTGTGTATCTAATGTACAAGCAACTGAGTGTATACTGTATATGATGTATTTATTAGTAAAGTGTCAGAAAATTGTAAGATGTGAAATACATTTTACATTTATTTTGTAATAAGAACATATGTTTTCAGTCTTCAAAGAACAATGTTTTTTTCTTTACCTGATTTCTTTGTATGTGTCCAGATACGGTTTTAACAGCTGTGGTTTGGCAGAAGCGCAGCAGAGGCTGAAGACCAGAGAAGAAACTCAGCAAGAGCAAAGTAAAGGTTAGCAGACACTTTTTATAATCTGTATTTACTGTACAGTATTGTTGAACTTTCTACAGTATTCATCCAGTATCATTAAGGAGACCCTTAAATTGAAGCTAACAGTCCACACTATACACATATCTTGATCACTGTCCAAATACAGTATATTTTGTCCTAACTGTAAATATTTTAAATGCACAGAGAAATTACGGGACATAACATGAGTTAGCTTGTGAAGGGGAAGCCTAACACTAAACAATATGTGGTTAAATACACTGATCTATTCTGTTCTACTTTATTCTATTTTAATGACCTTGACCTGTTCCTGTCTCACATTTTTTGTGTCTCACCCAGACCTGCTTACAGCTCATGTAGCACATTAGCAGCCTTTGCTGTAGTCTGATGGCCCAGCCTGTGTTTGTCTGAACTTTTCTGTCCTCTGTTTGTGTATGTGTGGGTTTGTTTGTATGTTTATAGCTGGCTTTCCCCTGGGCATCAACCTGGGGAAGAACAAACTGTCCCAGGACACAGGGGCAGATTACTTGCAGGGGGTGAGAGTGCTGGGCTCGCTTGCAGACTACCTGGTGGTCAACGTCAGCAGTCCTAATACACCGGGTCTCCGGGATCTGCAGGGGAAGGCTGAGCTCCGCCAGCTCCTACAAAAGGTAGGACTGTGTGAATATTCATTAATGACTCGGTTGCTGCCCAACGGTAACAAAAAAACAAACACACAAAAAGTTCATTATCTGACTATATTGCTCATCCTGTCCCTATCAAAAGAGAACAAGCTTCACAAACTTTAAATTATATAAACTATTAATTAGAGTTCCTAATTTAAATTAAAGTCAAAGGCCATTGTCATATACATACAATAGAGCTTAATTCTAAAAATGTCCTAAATGACTTTATTGAGGATAATAATCAACCATAAAACCAAATGTTTATATACACAATACAACACATAAAACAGCTTCCTAGAGAAACATAAGTTTGCCAGACTTAACCAAATTAGCACAACTGATCTGTGCCCCTTATTGAAAACTATAAAGAACTCCCTAGACCCCCCCAAAAAAAGCAGAAAACCAAGTTAAGGTTGGAGTATGCTTTTGCTGACTGTAGTGGTGTGGTCACTTTGGAGCAGTCTACAGCAGCACACAGAAGGGCTGCTATAGAAGAAGGAAGAAGATGAAGCTGATGGTTCTGTGTAAAACCTTCAGAGTTTCTGTATGTAAATATTGTACAGTACAGGTGCTGAGTTCTACTTGCTTTTACGTTTTGTTTTTAGTCAGGCACCAGGCCTGAGTGCCAGTGTCAATATGACTTTTAAATGAATGAGTCATGTATATTGTTTTAAACTTAACACTAAATTATTACTAATAACTTTTTTGGTTTAGTAAATTATGTTTATAGTTATGTTATTGCAGTTCAGCTGATCACAGTCAAGGGCTACAAATAACTTATTTTCATTATTAATTGTTATTTCTATAAAAGATCAGAGTTGTCATCACACATGAATGTTTAGCATTTTTGCTTGAAAGGTCACTAACAATTGTTGACTGCCAAAATAGATGCCAATTAATCACTGTAGCTTGGTCGTAGTCAGACACTGTAGTCCAGCACAAGTTACTAATGTTTTTCCACTGAAAATTTGGGAGTTCTGTCCTCTAACCTTCAAAACAATCTCCAAACAAGTCTATGTTTTTTCCAAGTACACAACATCCTCAATTTTCTGTCTACTTTCCAGCACTTAGGTCTCTCTGCCCTCTCACCTTATATAATCATATTCTCATGCATTCTGCACAGGTGTTGAAGGAGCGTGATGCCCTGCAGGCAGAATGCAAACCTCCAGTCCTGGTGAAGATTGCTCCCGACCTCACTGCTCAGGACAAACAAGACATTGCTGATGTTGTCACTGAGGTTGGAAAATATTTGTTGTAGTCATTTAATTTCCCGTTTGTGCATTTGATTACATTTCTAGTTACTTTATTTTTATTCCTTGAGAATTACAAATTTGTTCTCCATTAAATTGCCATGTTTTATATCTACACATCTTTATATCTGTAGATGTGTATGTGCAAGTTTACTTCAGATAGGATTGTGTCCTTTATCAGGTGAGGGTAGTTTTTCCTAGAGGAGTATAGATTTGTCACCCTAATCTCCCTAACAAACAAAAAATAACTAAGAAAGTAATTAGCAAGTTCACACATTCTGCTTTTATAGAGGCACTGTAAATCTTGAATCTGTAGTTTGTTGCCTTTGTATAGTATATAATAAGGGTAAAAATATACAAATATTGTGCAGGGAAACCATAATTTAAGCTGTGGTTTTTTTAACATGTCACATGATCATATGCAAACAGTACACACCCTTTTGCAAGCATGAAGCAACCGTCTTGTTTTAACAACTGCTGTGTTTCTGGTCAGACAAATGACTCTACAAAACAGTTCAACTATAGCCTAACTAAAATCTAGTAATAGATAATAGACAAATGATAATAGAGAAAATAATACTAGTCTTTGTTCAGCTTTACAAGGTGAAAAACATTTTATCACTACAGTTATATGAAATCAGGCAAATAAAAGTGTGGTCAATGAAAGTGAATAACTGAACACTGATATGACATATTAGAATGGAATAATATTGCTATTATGTTTTCACATAGGGCCAGGCAGGTTTGGACAGCTTTTTTCCCTTAATAAATTAAATCATTGTTAAAATTAGTTTGATCATCTGAATCATTTCAGTGTGACAAATGTCCAAAAAAAATGAAAAATCAGAATTGGCCCAAATACTAGTAATATGTTTGATGTCTTTATTCTGCATTTTAAAGCTTTGGCTCCTCTCTTCCCCTTTGCTCTGGTAACCACGGCACTACTTCACTACTTCTTTGCTCCATACGCAGTTCTGCTTCTGTAGATGCAGCAACACATATCACTCACTTTCTTTCTTCCCGTCAGTGTATGCTCTGTTCTGTGTTGCAGCTGGGAGTGGATGGTTTAATGGTGTCTAACACCACGGTGACCAGGCCACAAACACTTCAAGATCCACATAAGTCTGAGGTTGGTGGGCTAAGTGGCCAGCCTCTCAAAGACCTTTCTACAAGAACTGTCAGAGAGATGTACAGTCTTACTAAAGGTACTTATTTATGCATCAGAATTTTCTGCCCATTTCTGATTTTCCTCAGTATCAACACAGTTCTGTATGTTAACATCATCATAGGTAAAGTACCAATTGTTGGAATTGGCGGTGTGGCCAATGGGAAGGATGCTATGGAGAAGATCCGTGCTGGTGCTTCATTGGTTCAGCTCTACACTTCTTTGACTTACCAGGGTCCACCTGTTGTGACAAAGATAAAACGAGAATTGGAACAACTTCTTAAGTGAGTATGACTGTGAATGAAATTTACCGTAAAGTAAAATACCCTAAAGTTGGGGCTCATCCTTGATGGATGAGACCGATGACTTTCTAAAGTTTTGTTATTGTTAACAGAACCCATAAAGAGACTTACTAACTGTATCATCTTTGAATCCAGAACCCAATTTAGCGCATTCATGTGTGTTGTAGACTTTCTCTGCTGTCAGAAAACTATTAAAACACATCCACACACAGATAAACTTGTTTATTATCGCTTTATTGCTAAAAGTCACAACACCAGCTCAGATATTTAGTATTTCCTTATTTATTTTCACAGAGAACAAGGTTTCAGCAGCATATCTGAGGCAGTTGGAGCAGACCACCGAGTCGACTCATAAGCAGGGCCTGTTGAAAAAGATGGTAAATGTTTACACAGACACTCAGGGTTAAAGCACCTTTAGCTGCCCACTCCTCCAACATGATCAAATCAACTGTGATGGACTGTGATTTTTATTAGTTGGGTCCAACAATTAGGTTTGAGCCATATTTTCAGTGTTGGTTTGAGGAGTGCAAACAATAAATATCATCTATACCATTACATGAAATAATAAATGAATAATGACAAATCCTTAATGTTCTACAATAGGATCTACAATATTAAAGTCAGAGGTCTGATGTTCATGCTTTGTTACAGTGTAACAGCACCTAGTATTTCTTAAGTGCATATTTCAAACACTTGCCTAAACATTAAACCCTGAGCTACATTTTTATTTATGTATTTTACAGTTTTCTTGTGTATAAAATAAGATCTGACATGGTGTTATGTAGTTAAAATAGCAACACTTGTTATCATTGGTTTGCATAATTGTGTAATTCATTGAGATGCATTGCCTGCTTAAGAAGAGATGAAATGTCTGATTTCCAGGAGATTTTATATAATTTGTGGGAGGCAGGGATTCACTAATAAAATATGTGCATATGTGCGGGAAATGCCCACAGTGTATGCTGCAGATGTGACTGCAGGCTTTTATATTAATCAGCTGGTGTCAGCTCAGACATTGACTGATTAATTGACCAACTGATCAAACAGTTGACCACTATGGTCAAGTCAAGCTGTTTGAATTCATCCTTTTTTTTCCTGCAACAAAAACCCTTGAAGCAATGATCAAACATGTACCTACCTTTTCATAGTTTTAATGTTATGAAGACTTACTGAATGTACAGTGCACTTTCCCAAAAAAAAATATTTTTGTTCCTGTGTGTGTATATATGGGTAAAGAAGAATGATTCACAAAGTCTGTAAAATATGCTTAAAGGTACAACTAAAATAAAAAACCAACAAGCTTATACTGTAGGATGAAATGCTGTAGTTTTTATGTCAACCATTACAAAAATGATTTTCCACAGTCTTTTTAAAGAGAAACCTCTTCAGTTTGAACAGTGTAGTCAGTCTTTTCATAGAGAAAGCGTTCAAATCCTCTTCCCATCAGCTGAACTCCCCACTCTCTCCTCCTTTTCTTAGCTATGATCAGCGTGACATCATGGCCTCCCATTGGTGCAGTCTACAGCTTTTACTGTTATTCTTGGGTTTTTCTTCACTCATTGACACATTGAGATGCCTTTTCTGGCCTATCACAACACCTCCTACTAATCTCAGAATAGACAACAGCGGTTACTAGACAAAGCCAGTGTAGGCAGCAGTACTGAGAGGATCAGCTGTGAACTGCCAAGCGCCTTCTTCTCCCTCTCCTGAGGCCAAGTTGAGACTGGCTTATCCCATATGTGCTGTCATGGTGAAGACAGATCTGGCATCCAGGAAAGTAAAATTTTGAAACTGAACACCACTTGGATATGCAGTTCCCTCATATTATATTGGTCAAAAGAGGAGGCACTCATCTGTCCATGCCAGGCTTTGACACAGTTGATACAGGAAGATCAGTGCTTGTGTCATCTTAAATGAGTATTAGCCAAATATCTGCTAACATTATGTGTTTATACACAAGGTTAGTAATGAACTAGTAAACTGTTTTCTGTGGAGAGCAGGTGTCTCTGTAACACACACATATAGCTAATGAAGTGTTGGGAATTAGTCATTGCTTGACTGCAGAAAGAGAGAAACAAAGAAAATAAACAGCACTGACTGAACATAAAACATACACATTCTTTAAGACTTGTATTCAAAGCATGCAGCCAAATTGATGCCAATGAAGAAGAACAGATGAAGAAAGGCAAATGAACCAAAGGCAGTAATTAAACTAAACTCTGCTAGGGCTGCAAGTAATGAAGTTATAAAGTTATTATATCTGGTTTGTAAAATAATTGGAACCAGCAAATGTCTTCCACTGTTAGCCGTGGTACCGGTGTGGATTTTCTTTCTGTCTTGGTTTGAGAGGACACATAGGATTTTAAGAGCTTGAGTCTTCTGTGGTCACAATTAATCATCAGACTTGAATTTTAAAAAGTAAACTACAGGGTTTCTTAGTCTTATGTCATCTTCCAAATCATAACTTAAAGCTTTTTCAACTCAAAGAAAGGGGGACTTTTTAAAGTAAATATGTTGTAAACACAACAGCAAAGAAATGCTCACATAGGTGGGGCTGTAAGAAACTAAAAAAACTACAATTTTATGAAAGTAGTAGAATTTATTTTTATCTATTTTTTCTTAATGATAGTGGTACAAGCTGAAAAAGTATGCATTTATAATTTTCACTCATTTAGATACATAAAAGCAGATTTTTTTTTTTTTAAACGTTTTTTTAAAATGCAAATCTAACAGCCTCAATAGAGATACATAAAGCCTTACGTTTGCTGTTAGTAGGTGTAGATAAAGGATGCTATATATAGCGCCTTCATTACTAGGACATAAGCAAACCTCATTATCATTTAAATGTGAATAAAACATTTATCTACCGAAAAAAGAAGCAACCTCTGAAAAAGACTTAATATAGCCTGGAATTGGTTAAGGATATATTGCAAAGCATGACACAAAAAGGTTTTGGAATTTGATGCAAGCTTAGTACATTTTTACTGTGAATTGTGTTGATGGCACCTTTGTTCTGTGGGCAAGCTGTGTAAGAGTCAACATCACGGTGAATTAAGACTTGTGTAGGGAAATTCTCTAGAGAAACCCAGCATTAGACTGCTAAAGACATAAGATGTTTACACTGTCTTAACGTACTGTGACTGAAACCACAGAGGAGCCATCAACACTGGAGCATGAGAACCTTGCAGAGGCCAATGCCAAAGCTATGACTTGATTATCATTTTACACTAGTAAAATCACCTTGAAAAAAAAGCAGTTTACAGATGATCCTCAGCCAATCTGAGTGAGCCAAACTAAATCTGTGAAGAAGGCAGCAAAAAACCCCAAAGTCCTCAAAGGATGTATTATGTATGTATGTAAGAATTATTGAATACTATTGATATATTAGATTTCTTCTAATCCAGACTGCAGTGCATTCTCAGACTGTATTTGCCTGTAATTCTAACCCACACATGAGGTAATGTTAAGATTAACATTAATGTTAAGAAGATTGAGAACATTGCTTCAAAATAACTTCATAACCATCTATTATAAATCTTGTCTGGTAATTTTAGACTGTGATAAGTACAAACATGAAATTAGTTAAACCTAAAAAAGGCTGTTGCAAAAATGGTTATTAATTGACATAAACTAGCACAAATAGCAAACTATTAGATAATGCAGCTGTGAGGTTTTGTGGCTAACAAAAACCTGAAAATAATTTTAAAATAAGACATAACATCTTAACATAATTAATGTAGTATATCAAATAAACAAAATAAAAACGTAAATGAGCAAATACTTACCAAACACTACTTGTCAAAACTAGTGACCTGTCTATTTATGCCACCAGGGAAATGTGCACAGAGAATGCTGTGCTGTAATTTGTAATATTTGTTCAGATTTTTAGTTTTGATATATACTGTATGTCCCGTACTGTGATGTTTTTCTTCAACATTTCTATAATTTATAGCTTAACTACTGTGTCCCCAGTCTTCAGAGGTACATCATCTTTGTACTGAAAATCTGCCTACCTTGTTCTGCTGCAAAAATGTAGTGCTTATAAATGTGTCAGTGTAGAGATTTTAATAAAATTACTTATCTTTATGATGTAAAAATTAATTTATTTTACTGAAAATAAGCCTTTTTCAATTGTTTTTATGTAGGTTGGATCAGTGAGTGAACTTGAATAAGTAGCAAGGTTAGTCAAGCTTTAAATTACAAATCTTAGCAGATACTTTTTTCCCAAAGCAACGTGCGATGCTTTAAGTGCATTTAAGTAGTTAAGAATTTTATTCATCATGAGGAATGTTATTTTACGAGAGGCACACAGATCAATCCAGCCTCCTAAAAATTAAGTTTTAGTCTTGTGTGAAGCTAGGAATTCAACAAATTGTGTCACATTCAGAAAGATCAGGCAATAAGGACAATAAGGCGGATGTCAACCAGACGTGATCATGTAACACTGAGTGCTACAGGTGCTGTCTGGGGTGTTTGTTTGATAAGGAGGGGGAGGAAGAATGACAGCTGTGAGCCTGTCAGCTCAGGTCAACCAAACGGGCAGAAATGTTCTTCCTGAATCCTAATGCTGATGTTATTTGAACATTTTTATCAAGTTAGTTTTAGCCAGAAATAAGCATAGTGAGATGAAATTGGTGGAAGAACATATTTAAATATTTTAAAATATGAATGGCTACTTATGTGGGTCTCATGTTCACTGTGCTTTAAGGTATGCATGCGTTATTATCTGAAATATTGTTGAAGAGCATTCTCAAGAATTTATAGATTTTTATTAAAATGCTGGCCTAAATATGTATGCCAGATAGTTTAGTATAACTATTTTATATAGATTATCTAAAAAAAACTAACATATGTCCTTGGTTACGACTATGGATATGGATGGGAAATCAAACGGTGTATTTATCCTATTTTTAAACAGCTTTTTCACATATAACCTTCATCATTGCTGTTTTTTTACATCCATCAGTTGACCTGATGTCAAAAGCTTTACTTTTTGTATGAGTATAAAATATTAACAAAGAATATCACAAGCTGCATTAGAGCAAGTCTGCAACACTGCATCAGCGTCAGCGGTAGTATCTGACAGCACTTTGTGTTATGCTCCATTTGATATACACAGGATTTTTATGCATCCTGTCACCTGTTCTTCTCAGTTCTATTAGACACTAAATTGCACATGCAGTTGTTGATTTATAGCTGGATATACCTATTTCTGTGAACTTGGTTATATAGAAAAAGATCAAAGGAATACTACAAACACACGCACCATTTGATGCATGTTTTCATAATCTGCTCATGATAGCAGTAGCTTGAGTTTAAAATTACCCTACCCTTCCTTATAATGTAAAGTATCTGTGATCAAATATGCATCCTTAGTTATTATTTGCAAATGAACTGGAGTTTAACCTTCAAAAACACAGCTGAACTGTTTCATCAGGACACATGCACGTTGATCAGATTTGACTACATCAGACAATCTCACTCTGTTTTGTTCCAGATGTTGCTATATCAAAAAAACCTTAAGTGTATGTGATATACACTGCTGCAGTTCAGTCTGAATATGTTTTATTTGTTTAGGTATGTGTGAACCACTTATTCTGTGGTAATGTACACAAGAGAGTTCACAGTAGACACAATATGAGAAGGGCAAAAGTCCCACTTAAGATGAGTTTCACTGCTTATATTTTTTGCATTGTCCTACAGTTGTTTGAGGTTTTACATAACTTCCATTTCCTATAAAGTAAACTAACACCCACTCTCTATCAGCCTTGTCGTAAAGCCATATGCGACTATAGCTCTCATTTGCCCAAGACACCATGAACTGTTGGCTGAAAGGCATCAGAGAAAGCATTATTCACGTTAATTGTATGTAAAATAATAACAATAAGAAGAGCAACTATGATAAATCAATGCTTCATCATTAATATGACTTAAAGATAAAGAAAAGAAAATAATTAGTATATTTTTTATTATTTTAAAGCCCTGAAACTTTTAATGTGTGTATTGCAGGTGAACTGATGATTTCAAGTGCAGCTGTTGGGTTATGATACCACCTTTTTCAAACATGGTAAAACCCTGTGATGAATATTACAGAACCACCTCTCTGTTTGAGGACAGGCTGCAGTGACAGGACCACTCAGGTTGAGTGCAATAGTGAGTTTATTGAGGAGACTGAACTGTGTAGGTGTGTATATTTATAGGTTACAACGTCAGCAGAGACTCCAGGTAGACCTAAGACCAGACCAGCTGTCTCTACTGAGGTTTGGTCTGCTGGGCAGGTGGAATCACTCAGGCTGCACTGTGATTTTGGGTGAATAAACTAGCTGATGCATCTGTGAGGTGTGGGGCTAAGCAAAATGGACTGCCAGTGATGGAGGTGGTGTTTCTGGACTCTCCGCGCAGCTTGTGCTCTATTCTAAGAGGTAGAAATATCCTATGAGGGCAGTGAAAGATGCCCTGCACGGAGAATCAATTAAAAATTTCACTCATGCCAGGCTCATATTTTCAAATATCAGTGCTGCCCCTGCACTTCAGCAGTAAATAATGTAATATGCAATATTGTGAGTGATACATATTCAATGGCAATGCCATTAGATAGAAACACACTTAACTTTGTAGAGGTTTGGAAAACAAATTAAAGTTAGGAGGTAGCAGATGTTCACTTTATGTCAAGCACTGAAAATCCATTTAGTGGATGATAGATGGCGTCTCAGTGGAAAAACATTGACCAGGGACAGTTTAAGACAGTTGGAAACTAACACATCTGTTCCCATAATCAAATAATGTATGCATCAGATATTGTCTAAAGTAAATTTGCAGTTATTTTTTTCCCTTGACTGGTTGGTTGTTGTCTCCACTGCACTTTTTTTTTTGTTTTCGTTATTGAATTTCAGAAACATCTTCTTTAGTCTCTCCTCAGATGTTCTATGGAGAGTAGAGACTTGTCCTGAAGCCACTCCAGCATTGTCTTTTTTGCATGTTTCAGGTTGTTGACATTGTTGCTTCAGTCTGGAGCAGGTTTTCTTCAAGTCCGCTTCTGTATTTCGCTTTATTCAACATTACCTTAATTTCAATGTTCATATTTTGTCATCCTGACTGGAGGCAGTTTTGGTGTAGTCTATATGAGCTCACTGTTATATACTCTTAGGAAGCATGGTTTTCTTAACAGACAATATTGTTTTCATGATTTAAAAAATACACAAAGTACCTTGTGACCAAGATAAGTAAACTTCTAACCAGCCTGCTTACTTCCGCTTCTCACCGTGGCTTTAATTGAAAAATAATTTGAATTACATTTTATAGGAGTAGAGCAGGGAGATGAGATTATTCCCAATTGTCCAGTATTATTTTACAAATTATTTAAGACTCCTGCAAACCTGGAGTGGACCCAGCTTGCTATTGTCCCTGTAGAGGCAACACAACATTACTTCCAAATCCACGCCTCCCTGTCACCCCTCCCAGCCAACTCTGCCTTTGCCCTTTCCTCTGTCGAGCCAAAAACGGACACCAGCCACAGGTGGTCTCTGTGCTTTATTGGTTCTGACACACATCTCTTGCCTTAAGAGCTTAGAGAGACAATTAAAAATTAATTAGGACAATGAAACGAGAGAGGATAAAAAAGAAATGGGGACAGACAACAATACATAACCTTGCTGAGGCTCCAAAGTGCTCTGACCTATCGTCTACAGTGCTGACGGCATTGTTGTGCATGTGTGTGTCTGTGCTGTTGTTCCGTGGCACAACTATAGAGATACTAATATAGAAAACAAGCCTGCCCTGCTGTTACCCTGGAAATCACACGACAGAGGGACATTTGTTTGTTCACCTCTTTGTTGTTTCAAGCCTTGAAATTCACAGACACTTATATATTTAACTGTTTTCAGTTCATTTGATGTTCCTCTAAAACCTCTTCAAGACTAAGGTTGAGCAAAATGACTTCAGTACATTGTCCCCAGACATTTGACCACATTTAAATGGTTCTGACTAACAAATAACCATCATCCCTGTTGTGTTTGTTTACTTGCAAATTAGAGTTTACTTTCTTTCTATAGCTCGCAATGGACTGAATTTGTTTGTTCCCTGATGTGTCCTTCCTACCAGTGACCTCTGATGATTTCCACAAATATCTTGAATCACTAGCTGTTACACATGACATTACATTAACTGCAATTTCATGCACATTATGTTGTTGTTTGCAACACAACAGGGGTGTGGCAGCCACCTTTGTTCCTGAAGCACATTCCGTATGAAAAGTGGTTTTCTAAGGCCCCTGAAGTGGCTGTGTGAATGGTTGGAGTTACAAAACAGCACCGTAATTTTAATCTCTGGAAAAGTTACCCTTGCATCTTCCCTTAAACCAGGATGTGCAGGATTTTTCTTTAAATTCCTTAATCTCAAGATTGTGGTTTGGCTTGAAAACCA
This sequence comes from Sandelia bainsii, assembly GCA_032362345.1. Taxonomy (NCBI): domain Eukaryota; kingdom Metazoa; phylum Chordata; class Actinopteri; order Anabantiformes; family Anabantidae; genus Sandelia; species Sandelia bainsii. The sequence goes on from JAUMHL010000018.1 coordinate 10,944,243, forward strand.
GTCAACTTGCAAAATGTTCGTGTAACATTTTTGCCATGGAACCAAGACAAGGTCCTGTAATGTACATGGATCAGATTGTGAGAACAGCCAGTGATCTTTAATTCTAGTATACATAAGATGGTGAGTTTTGAGGTACTTCAGTTTAATGGAAGTAAACTGATATTTGTTTTACCATATTTTTTTCAAGAAATGTAATTACTTGTATAGATTATATGGATACTCTGTGGAGTATTTGATTTTTATTTGAGATGTGGAGCAATGTTTTATCGAGCATGTTCCTGTTTTGTTTATGCTAAACATGAGTGTAGATATACACAAGTACGTAGGTAGCATGATTCCTGTCCTGCCAGTAGTTTCACACCATTCTGCTGATTGACATTTGGTGGCACTAATGGGCCAACAAAGAGTGAACACTGAAAGCTAGTAAATATAAATGTAAGGAGTTGATACTGTAGAGAAAACGTTTAATATCAACATTTTGAAACTTGCAAAATACCTTCATAAAACCTTTCTTCTTCATGATATGAAAAACATAATTTACTGGCACTATGTATTTGTTAGTATATAAACATGATTTCTGGGAGACTGTAGTTTTGATGGCTGCTTTTGTGAGACTAGTTCAGGTAATAACATGCTTTGTACCTTTTCAAGTGCTAGACGGTAACAAAAAAAAGAACGAATGGGGGAAAAAAAGACAACAGTAACTACAAAGAGACTTTGATGCTCAAACACCTGATGTACATGAAGTTGGTTTATAGCAAGATTATCTAAGAAAGTTATGTGAGTCAGAAAACTACCACATTAACCATGTATGGTGTACTGTATGTCAAGCCTTTGGACAGTTAACAGTGCTGTCAGCCAGTAACCTCTAAAGATGTAAAACAAGACCTAAAGAATATAATTGATAGGACTGTTGATGTAAGGGTATAATCAACTGATTCGTAAATCTGCACTTGAAATACAAATGAGGCTCTACAGATAAATATACAATAATAATTGAGACATGAAGTCATTGGGCACATAAATTAATAGATTTATTCTGTCTTTCACTGTCTCTGTGTCTCTCAACTGCTCTCTTGTTGACAGTCGTCTGTTTTTCATTCTTGGTTATTCTTTGTGGAGGACATTATTTGTCAGCCTCTTAGTCCTCTCAAATAGCAAGATCACTCTCTAACAGAGTAACCGTAAAATTCAAACTCTCTCGTTATCTCTCCAAATACACACACTCTTGAAATTACAATTTGGGTCACTAGGTTTTGAGATCCTGTATGCTCTGTATTTGGACTTCCGCTGTGTTAATTTAAATACTGCAGTATAGGGATAGGGTGAGATGGAGGCAGATGATCCGCTGTGGCGACCCCCAAAGGGAGTAGCCGAAAGAAGTAGTAGTAGTATAGAGATGAGAGCACAGTAGACCTCTTTCTGCTTGTTCAAACAATCTCCTCATGTTGGGTATCCAGGAATCCTTTGGTGTTACTGTAGCTCCTTCTTTTCCACTTTACATAACACGACAAATTTGGTCCCAATGGAATCAAGCCAATAATACTTGGAAGTGGTTTTCCAGCAGCTTGTGTAACTGCTGAGGCTTTGAATATTATAGCAGGGAGCTGAGTGCATCACACCGAACTCCATTAAACTCACAGATGAAATGTTCCCAAACACATTTATTATTATCAAATGTGGAGCAGTGACAATTGATAAATTATGCACTATTGATTCAACTCTGTACAGGGATTCAATAAAATAAAATAATCATTAGTTTTTATTACACGGAAATGGTGCTGTAGATTTCAAACATTTCATTCATTCAGTGATGTTCACACCAATTCTTAACATAGATTTGTTCTGATGTTTCCTGATGTTTATTATGGGTCAACTTGTACACATCGCAGCACCCTTGATATTAAAAAAGTTTTTCCATGAGTATGCACTGGATTGTCGAGCAGTAGGCTTTAAAGGCATAGTTTGACATTTTTGTAAAGTCACCTTCTTACTGAAAGTAATATATAAAGATTGATACCACTCTCCTGTCTGTGTGGTAAATATGAGGCTACAGCCAGGGGACAGTTAGCTTAGCATTGCACCGAGACTGGAAACAAAGGCAATAATCTGTCCAAAGATAGCAGAATCTGCTTACCAGTACCGTTAAAGCTCACTAATCAACACATTATAAAAAACTAAGTGTGATACTAACAATCTGTGGTATTAGAGAGGTTATATGCCACAGTATTTCTAGTCATTTTCAATTGTCCACTATTTCCAGTGACTTCTGCAATACGCTTATTAACACTTCAAGTGTTAATAAGTGTATTGCAGTGATTATATTTTCTGACATTTAATCTTTGCACAGAGCCATGCTCCCTGTTGTTTGTCTTTTCCAGACTGTTGTGGGAGTGATACTGATGAGTCAGTAAGAGAGTGAGTGTAGTTTCCAAAATCTTGAACTATTCCTTTCATTGGCACTTCATGGTAAACAGAATATAATGTTTTTGTCCTTCATTACATGAAATAGGACAGTTTATAATGAAAGTAAACATTTATTATTTTATTTTATGCTGTGAAATGCTCTTTGAGTTAATTTATATATCTATTATATTGTCAAATTGTACAATACAAAATTCCAAACAATACACGAGACCCTTAGCTGTCACACTGAAAAGATAAGTAAACAGTGTATGAAGTTCTGTAATAATAATTATAATGCTTTTTGTACAAAATCTGTCATCCCATTATTTAATTTATGCTGATTTAATAAATATTGTGATCATTCTTTCTTTCACACACACACACACAGTGTGTGTGCATGTATGTATATATATATATATATATATATACATACATCAACATTGTCTGACACATGGCACAATGTAAATGGCTCACATAGTAACTGAAAAAGTGCATTTCTGAAACTTGAGGCAGATTATTATCATAGACAAAAATGAGATGCTCAAAATAAATCTTGTAACACCACAGAATTAAATCTATTGTATGAATTGTTATCTTAATCAAAACATTTGTAATTCACATTATTCCAATGAAGAGGCAGTAGTAAAAATTCTAAACACACAACCAACAAACATGGTTATTATGGTTGTGATGGCAGATGGTGGAGATACTTTAGGTTTGGCTCCCAGAGTTATTGAAAGTTATTTATGTCAATCTTTAGGACAGGGGATTGATAGAGACAAGAGGAGAGGAGGTGGATTTTTGTGGCAGTAAAGTAGCTACAAAGGTCTGGAGCATGTTAAAATATTATTATTCTTTCCAGACTTACAACTTGTGTGTTTGGTCCAATCTTGAAAGCTGTTGTCATGCAATGCATAGATATAGGTTTGTCCAAAGACAAATGTGGATGGAGGTAAACAAACTTTAAATTATCATTTTTCTTATATAACAAGGAGTTTACATGTGAATAAAAAAAACACTTTGAGACATGTTTATTTGCTTTCTTGCTGAGAGTTATATGAGAAGATTAATGCTACTCTCAGGGATCCATGGTAAATATGAAGCTTGAGATTAGCATAAAGAAAAGAAACTGTAACTACACATCGGTTTTTGTGCCGACCAGATCAAAAAGCTTCGGAATGATTGCTAGCTGTTTCTTTTTCCCAGGCTTTATGCTAACCTAGGCTAACCAGCTGCCAGCCAAAGCACATGTATTGTGGAAACCCAAGAGTGGCATCTAGAGCATCTTCTCGACAAGAAAGTGAATAAACATGCTCAAAATTCCAAACAGTTCATTTAAAGTCAATCTTAAACCACAAAACATATACTTGTTATTTAATTAATCTATACCTCAGGCTTTCTCACTATGGGGAGGGGAATGGTCTCGCTGAAAGAGCAGGTTCACTCCTTTCCTGAAACGGTGGTCCCTGACACTATAGATAATGACATTACAGCAACTGTTTCCAGTCAGAATCCAGAAGGCAAAAAAAGAAAAATTACACCAGGTGTACCCCACCACGTTCCCCAGCACGAACACTGCGATGGGAGAGAAGGATGCTGTGAAGGCGAATGTCAGAAAGCCAATTGTTTTGGCAGCTTTAATGTCTGAAAAAGAAGGCCTGTGAGGGCACCCTCCTCCTCCTGCCCCTCCATCACTCAGACTCCCCTCTGAGAGCAGTTTGCGTTTTTGGGAGTACCGTCGAATACTAGTGAAAGACACAATGTTAACTGCTAACGTTCCCCCAAGCAGGGTGAAGTCAAATGCTGGGAATAGCAGCAAAATGTTTGCATCAGATGGCAGGTGGCCCCGAAACAGTAGTGGGGTGTAGTTACACATACGACTGCACTGATTGTACTCCAGAGTGAAGTTACTGCTGAAGATCAGTGGTGCAAGAGCCAACAGAAAGCTGGCAGTCCAGGAGAGAAAGATGAGGAACAGAGTGCGTCTCCGGGTCACCAGGGTGTCCTTGTGGAGTGGCCATAGGATGGCCACACTTCGCTCTAAGGTCATGAGGAAGATAGTGCTGATAGAGACAAAAGTGCATCCTGCAAACACAGGACCAATCAGCATGCAGGGCTGCCAAGGCCTCACTAGACCACCGAGATAGGAGGACGAGGTCGGGGAAATATAGCTACCCTGGAACCAATTAGGAGGAGCGCTGGTCACCATGAGAGAGATTTCAGTGTAGACAGAGAAAGGGACCACAAGGACACCGACCATCATGTCTGCTATGGCCAGAGACACTGTTGGAGACGAAGAAAAAGAGGACTAAGGGGATGTTTTGGTTGAAACACTTCCAGCTTTTCCAATTAAAATCTTATTATGAAACTAAAAAGTGCAGCATTTCTAATATTTTAAAGTTAAATTTTTTTAATGCTTACATGTAATATTTATTTTTCACAGAATTAAATAAATCAGTGATTTGTAATTTTCAAAAAGGGCAAGAACTAAAGTTACTTTATATCTACATTACATTATGGATCACATTTCATAATGTGGTTATAAATTGCCAAGAGCTTTAAGTCTTTCATGTAATGTAATTCATTTTATAGAAATATGGTATTCCATTTTTGTTATGAATTTATTTTTTGTAATTTTTCCAGGACGTAAATATATGCTTATGTGTAGAATACACAAGTACAATATATCAACATTGATTTACACTTAGAGTAATAAAAAAAAAAAATTCAAATTATACTGAAATGGAAACAGCCACAGCATTCACAGCATTTACCTTTCAAGTATCCCTGTGGTGTTCTCGACTGCCTGGTTTGCACAAAGACGGTAAGTGTTACCACATTTCCAACCACAATGGCAAATGCCAGGCTGACCATGAACACTACTGCCAAGGTGCGATTGAGAAACCCACAGCAACAGACTGTACAGAGGGGGGCCAATGATTGGCCAGGCCCGACTCCTGCATGAACAGCAGTCAGATTAAACGGACCGTCTGTGGTTACCAGCAGAACTGCTGTACATCCTGGAACACTGATGTTGGGAAGCAGAGCAGTCATGGCCCAGGGTAGACCGGTTTATCCTTGTGATGTCTCAATGGGAGGACTGCTCAAGAAACCATGTCCTGGGATGAGAAACTGTCCTGTTGAAACATACAAATGCACACTTTTAAATCATCTGTGCAAACTAGGGAAATGTAGCATACTGTAACAGAATGGTATTAATTCTGTTACAGCATTGTATTTTAAAAGTGAACACTTATGAAACGCAGGTAAACAAAGTGCGAAGGACAACTTCCAAAGAGATACATGCTGAAATCCAAGGTCATGGTACATCAGTGCCTGATTGCAACATTAGGTTAGTGAGCTCCATGGCTCACTAACTTACACATACATGAATGTAATATATACACAGTACTGTATAAGTCTTAGACCACTATGGGATTTGTTTTTCAGCAATGCTATAATGTCCATATATATTTATTTCTCAGTTTTTACATTAGATTACAACTAGAAACACAGAACGTGTTTTCTTGGCTCCTCTCATTTTGGCATCCAGATGAAGCTGCCAGATACTGAGTCAGGTCCTTTCTGGACTTCGTCCAGTTTCTCAAGGAAGAAACTCTGAGAAACTTCTCATCAGATTTTGACAGGCCTTCCACTCCTATTTTTTTTCCTTGACCTCTCCAGATTCCTCCACAGAGATCACACTCAATATACTCAGTACTCCAGTAGTCAATGCCTAAAGCCTAAAACAAATATTTTTGTTTTTGTTTTTTAATACTGTGATACAAATCTAATGGTGGTTTTGCACAGTACTGCCTATATATATATATATATATAGATGTGTATATATATAGATGTGTATATATATATATATATATAGATGTATATATATATATATATATATAGATGTGTATATATATATATATATATATATATATATATATATATGTGTATATATATATATATATATATATATATATATTTATATATAGTTTTTAGTGTTATTATTGTACAGCACTTTGGTGCAACTTGTGTTGTTTTAAATGTGCTTATAAATAAATTGACTTGACTTGACATTACTGTCAAAGAGTTGAACAAAATAAGAAATTATACTTTGAGATTAACATATAAATCTATGAACAGGTCCATAAAGTGAAAATAAGTACAAATACTAATGCAAAGCAAACCTGTGTGACCATTCCACTTATGTCTCCAGTGTTAGATGGCAGCAGGATGGTGTTGGACTCCTTGGCAAGGTTGGAGAAAGCAGACACGTACTGCTCGGCCACACTTAATGATGCTGCAGCTTTGCCATTCTGCACAACAAGAGAATCAAATCATCAGGAAATAAACAACAATCTCTCATAAATTGGAGTTTGATTATTGTCATCACCATTAAAAAAAAAAAAAAAGCTACTCAGTCACCTGCTCGGTCAGAGCCTCTGACAGCATTTGGATAGCCTTTGCTTTTGCCTCAGCTTTGGCTAAAATGGCTTGGGCCTCACCTGGTAGGAGCACAGTAACCAATTAGTGATGTATGACTTGTATAATTAATTGGAATAATTCAATTAAATTATTTTTAGCTGTACAACCTTAACTTAGAACATAACTATGAGCAACAGATTTGGGGGGAAAAAAAACAAGAACCATCCCAGCATAAAAATCACAGACATAAAACTAACTTGGGTCCCTAAATGTACCTACCGGCTGCTTTATTGATCTGCTCTGCTTTTTGACCCTCAGAGGCCAGAATCTGAGCTTGTTTGCGGCCCTCTGCGACATTAATGGCCGATTCCCTCGTTCCCTCAGACTCCAGCACTGTGGCTCTCTTTTTACGCTCAGCCTCCACCTACACAGGGTGGATAAAATATGTCTGTTCAAACTGTTTCTGTAATTAATACATCTCTCTATCTTCCCCATAGAGTCTCCGCAGTAATGTGCTGAATTTAAGAGTGGCTAAAGCAATAAGATCTCCTGGGACATCTCTACAGAAACAATGCTTCTGCCAGCCTTAGCAAAATTGCATTTGTCTCTGAAGGCATATAATGAGTTTAAAACCTTTTGACTATACTGCCCCAGCAATGCAACAGAAAACGCCAAACAGTGAAGACTGTAAGAATGTAACCTTAGTCCACATATACACCTCACCTGCATCTGCATTGATTCTTTGACGCGAGGAGGAACATGAATGTCTTTGATTTCGTAACGGAGGCATCGGATTCCCCAGTCATCCGAAGCTTGGTTGATGGAGTGGACAATGTTGGAGTTGAGGGACTCTCTTTCCTTTAAAAGAAAGAAAATCATCACATATCCCTACAGAATCAGTTAATACAAGAATATGGAGCAATATGAGATACAGCAGTAGTTTGTTACCCTGAACACTTTGTCCAGGGTGAGTTTGCCCAGTTCGGAACGCATGGTGGTCTGTGCAAGCTGAGTGACGGCGTATTCTGGATCCTCAACGCCATAACTGGCCTGGAAACAAATAGAAGTGATTTAAAGCTATGAAGCATATTTAATATACACACAATAATAGCATCATAATAATAGTAGGGACAAAGCTTTGATAAAGTTGAATTGAATATATAAAATAGTTACCTTACCTTAAAAGGGTCTAGGATCCTTAAGTAAAGCACGCCATCAATTTGTAAAGTTACATTATCTGTAAAAACAAGAAAATTAGATCACACTTTGATAACACTGTGTGTCACTCAGGCTGAGCTGGATTAAGATAAAGAAGCATAGTGTTTCTTACCTAGAGATACCGCAGACTGCTCTGGGACATCGATCACAATCTCTTTGAGACTTTGTACATAGCGGATTCGGTCGAGTATGGGTATAAGGAAATTTAAACCCTAAAAGATTGAAGGGCGGAAGAAAAGTTTTTAAATTGTAATTTAAATAAGTAAATATTTCATTACTCATATGTAATTATATTATTCTGTCTATTCTTAATAATCTTAATGACATATATGACTCTCCAAAAAAAACCTAAAAAACTGAACATAACACTGACAATCCATTAATTTTTTTTTTTGAAGAATTCCTGCATTTGAGGATTTAAAAAAAAAGAAAAATTAATAATACCGGCTCTAGGATCCGGTGGAAGCGACCCATCCTCTCCACCACCCAGGCTTCCTGCTGGGGCACAAACAGGACGACAGTGTTCACGGGCAGGCTGGACGCCCATCGCTGCTGGGCTGGTGTTACCCACAACCGAGGCACAGTCCGCTGCGTTTGCTACAGAGACAAACAATTACAACAAAAAGCCATCACAGCTGTAGAACTTCAGCTTAATAAAGTTCATACAGTATATTAAAAGATGCTTTTTCAAAACCCAATGATTATGTCACTATACCATTACAGAAGATAGGGTAGTAGCTAACTTATTTTCATTATTATTTTTTAAAATTAAAGTCTGATGCCCCAAACTATTTCCCAGAGCAAAAGCTGACATATTCTACTGCCATCATTTGTCAATGAACAGCTGGAAAACCAAATATATTTGATGTACAATGAGGAAAACCAACAAACCCCCACACTGGAGAAGCTGGAACCAGCAGATATTTGACAATTTTGGCATGATAAATGACTTCATATATTCTTTGTGTCTCAGGTTTCCATCCTACCTCCCTAAACGAAGGACTTCCCTAGCCTCATAGAGACACATAAAACGTATGAAATGTTTCAAATGAGAGCCTGTCCAACCAGTCGGCTCAATTCATTCTAGTTGACTGAAGAACCATAGATCCACTAAATATTATTCATATGTTTGTGTTACCACATACTCTTCTTTTAGCAAAGGTGTAAAGATATTACATTTGTTGAGAAATACTGGGATGTTCTTTAATTGTTCTATGAATGGGACTGAATGTTTAGGAATAAGTGTTTCTGGCCACATACACCTGATGTAACCCTTTGAATCTCCTGGACTGAACAGCGCAAATCCCACAGTGGTTTTACTGTTTCTCTCTGGTTAAATAAGTACGGACTCAGTGGTACTTCTTTCAGGATGCAGAGTGACATTTCGTGTGTTTTAACACATGGTACCACACTGAATAGAATCCACTTTATCGCGGCTAAACAACAACTGAACAAGCTAACAATCCGGAGCTAATTTAATAACACACACACACACACACTTACCTGCAACAGGACTCCGCCGGTCCGACACAGCGTTCGTAACATCATTTAAATATGTTCAATTGACTGTATATAGAGCATTCAGCTTGTTATACTGGACTCTATCCACACTCTGCACTCATGTGAGTGACCCTTGCCGAACAGGAAATGAAAGTTGCGTCATTTGTGCAACGCTAAAAAAAGGTCCGCCAGTGCGAGCACCATGAACCGAACGGCAAAGGTTCCGTGCGCCCAAAATGACCTACTACCACTACATCAAGCAAAATATGATTCACAAAAATTGCTATACTCATAACTGTGATACAGATTATATATGCAAGCAGTGTTATCAACTACAGCTCACGTAGAAGTATGTAGGTTTAACACAAAGTCCACAAAAAAAAAACAACGGTCCACAGCCTAAAATGATATGAAAGCAACGATATAAGACGTTAACTTTCTCTCCGTATGTTTTGACAGCTGTCAAAAAGAGAAATTTGTCTCAATAATGGTGACAGTTTTACCCTTTAAATGAGTTCGAGATAAAAATGTACATGTACCGATTTGTAATTTATGGTGTTCACAAATATAATAATATAAAGTTACCGAATGTAAAACAATTTTATAAATTAATCCGTGTGCATCTATGTTGAAATTATGTGCCTATTTTGGTTAAATCTATTTTGGTTACATCTACTTTGGTTAACATTGCTGGTAGTCAAACATAAAATAAAAATAAACATTGAAGAATAAATAATATTCAGAACATCAAGATCATCAACAAAAAGTATTTTTAATTTACACAGCACTTCAACTTCTTAACGTATTCTTATAAGCTATTTTACGTGATTCAAGCATATAGAAAAAAGGAGGAACAATGGTTATTCCACACATTGCCAAAGTGATTAAGTGAACAAACCTTTTGTCTTTCTCGTCAATTTCTGATCTGAGCACCAAACACTTTGAAGTTAATGATTATTGACTGTTGATTGATGGGGAAGTTTTCCATTTCTATTTCCATCCCAGTTAAGTGATGAGATCTAAATGTTTTCTGAGGCCACTCAAGAATAACTTTTATTGTTAAATGTAATTAGTCACCACATACACAAGGGGGAGGTGTTGGTTTTAGTTTAGCTTTGCTCCAACTGTAGCCCCATAGAAGGACTGGACTCAAAATTGATGGACTGTTAAAACACTTTGTTTGGAGGTCATTGACTGATTGACTGACTGACAGCACTGATCAAAAGACATATTTAAATGGGTGTTTGGATTATAAATCAAGGTTTGTTAATTGGGTGCACAGAAAATCCCTATATATCAGATGTAAAATAGTGATGATAAGGTGGATAGTAAATAGCTAGAGACAACAAACTGATATGCAAAAAAAACAACATACACTACTCACAAAAAGTTAGGGATATTCTGCTTTCAGGTGAAATTTCAGGATGAACCTAAAATGCACTATAACCTTTACAGGTGAACTTAATGTGACCTTCCCTAA
>JAUMHL010000018.1:10955371-10981897 GCA_032362345.1 Sandelia bainsii
TTGATGTTATGAAATCTGCTTTTCTTTCACAAACATGGTCATTTCTATGTGTGTCCAAACTTTTGACTGGTAGTATACACACATACACACTGTCTATACATACTATATATTTATATAACTTGTGGGTTTTGGTCACATGCTGTTCTTGTACCCTAACACTGTTGGAAGCACCTTGATGATGTCATTGCCCACGGGGAAACACTAAGTTCAGTACAAAATGTCTCCCAGCTGACAACGAAATACAAAGTTCCTTTAGTCATGTTGTTCACTGGGGTGGAGAGCTGGAAGGTACACACATCCAAGAAAAAGAAGGGTAACAGGAATGGACATATTCAGACCAGAGCAAAACCAAACCACATCCCATGTTCACACTGTGGCTTTGGGTGCAGAATCACAGTCAATGAAAGATCCCAGCTGTAAAACGTATCTTTTATATGTTGTGAGTGAATTATCCTCAGGCTGATGAGAGAGCATTGAGATTTAGAAAAAATACTTGGTTGTGTGTACTAGCCAGCATTTTAGTTAGGATTGTTTAGTTGCACATGTCCAGATGACAGTGGCATCTAACCTTATGACTTCACAGTAATTTATAAATTCAAAATTCTCATTATCTGGGTTTGTTGTTAGATGATGAAATGTTCACTACATCCTGGCAACAAGGTGAAAAACAACTTTATAATTATAATAATAATAATGTCCTAACATCTTTGTTACAAATAGCAAATAGCCTTAAGCTCAAAGTCCACCTTTTCCTTTGTGTCACTCCATCTCCTCTGATTGCCTGATTGACACTGTAGTCACTAGCCTCTATAGTTGTACTATATGCTGTTGGCTTGATATTTACTTGGTCATCATACTAGCATTCAGAGAGGGCAGCATGAAATTATGCGTCTTTCTGCAAGACTCTGTGCCTAAGCATGCTGCTTAAGCATGCTGTGCAATAGAAGATTTTTGACCACCTTAGAGCAGTCTTACAAATCTTTTTTGCAGTACATCAAGCCTATGAATGTTAGAGGGACATGTAGCCGAGAACGAGCCATGAATGCCATTCTTTTTATATGCCGTCATGATCTTGAGAAAACAGAACCGGTTCTCTTCTGACAACAAGATCATTTTTCTCATTGTCTTGAGAAAACAAAATCTCTTTCTTCGACATCTGTCTCATTCTTCAAAGTCTGTGTTAATAAAAATAAGATTTTTCCGTGATTCAACAGTGAATATCTTAGATTTTCTGCATGGGTTGTGTTGATGTTTCAGTATCCAGCCTATTAATTTCTGCTCTGCCTCTTATAAGCCCACTGGCTGGTATTTTGGTTTATTGTACTTACTTCATTGTAAATATGTTTTCGAACCTCCCACTGGACTTGAAAACGCTAATGTTACTGTTGCAAAGGCTGCAACCAGAGCTGTAGTGCTGTTGATGTGTGTGTGTGTGTGTGCACCACACAGTTATGTAATCACTTTAACTGACCACACAATCTCATGTTAGACGGACTTTATCAATAGCGCTGACACATCTGGATCGCTTCAGATGGCCAGAGAGCAGATCGGCCTGTGGCACAGGAGCAGTAGAATATAGGCACTGTCACAGGGGATAAAAGCCAGGATGGTAATGCTGTACACATACACTTAAAAACATGACATGACCTGTGCAAAAGTGTTAGGCCACCATTAGATTTGTTTTTGGTAGTGCTGTTATGACCATATTTCTTATATTTCTTCTCAACAAATATAGAAAAAAAACACTTTTTGTGTTTCTTGTCATGATTTCTGCCTTGTTTTGTTCTTGAAATGTTTCGTGATTATGTTTATTCTGATCCTTTGTTGTTCTGTTGATGTTTTCTGTTGTAGTCTGGAATGTTCTGAGTTTCCTTCTCCTGCCCTGTGCTGTTTTGGGTCTCTCTCTGTGTGTTATCCTGTTCACTCTCCCTCACTTGGTCACACCCCCTCATTCATGTTTTCTGTCTTGTGTATTCTCCTGCCACACCCCCGCTCCCTGTCACTCTCCTGGTTGTTCTCAGCTGATTTCTCTTCCACTCACATGACCACGGCCCGCTCCTGATGATTTCTCCTGGTAACGATCAGCTGTTTTCACTCGGTTATTAGTTGCTCGTCCTTAAATTCCTGCTTCACCTTTCACTCTCTGTCAGATCGTCTGCGATAATTCACCTGCACCAGCCAGCCCGGTTACCCACTGTCTCTCGGTTTCTCTCCTGCGTTGTTGTCCTGTTACTCACCTGCTACCGCCCTGCCAGCATTCTGTAAGACTTTGTCTTTGTCTTCTCGTTTCTGTGTTTTTATTATATTAAATTCCCTTTATCCTAGTCCTCGTTGTGTCTGAGTGCTTTTGTAGGGTCCATTCTCAAAATCCTCACAGTTTCTAGTTGTTCTAATGTAAAAACTATCTATACTATAAAAACTAGTGTCAAATATCACTGTACGGTGTACCACTTCTACAAACTCAGTCAAAGAAAGTAGTAAAAATATTCTCAAGTTGTTGATGCTTTAATCCTTATTGGCATGTATGCATGATTTTCTCTTAACAAGTTTATATTAAAATCACCAATAACGTAACTATACACTCAAGAACATTTGAACTTTGATATGCAGCTACATATCAGTATTGGGTTGATGAGAAATATTTCCAGTAATCACACTTGTCATTCCAACATTATTCTCAACATGTCAACTTTATTCTCAAATTGCAAATAAAGCTCACTATTTGCAGTTGCCATGCTCATATATTTTGAGAATCATTGATTAAATATTTTTAATGATCTAATATGCTGTGAAAAAAATTAATCCCATTTGCAGAATTATAATTTTTTTCTATTTGATGAGTTTCAGAAAATCCGTCTGCCTTGATATTCACATCACAGCTTTGACTCACCTACAGCAACAATAATAAAACTTCATCCCATCAAGTGATCAAGGTCAAGGTTTACAAGAGACCATTTACATCATGAAATTATCCTGTGAATACAAATTTGTGGGAGGGAAAAAGGTTGACATATTTTTTTGAGGGGATTTTGTGAATCATTCAACTAAAGCAAACTAAAATGTGCAGTAGAATGCACTGAACACTTTAGGATATCAAAAGATAAATCTTGAAACAAATGTCTAGATTAATATGTTTACTTACATACATACATGTTTAAAACACTACTAGGTTGTAAAATGGATGGTATTTCCAGCAGCTTTAGGGAATTATTTTCATGTCATAAGAAAGCAATTCCTTTACTTTTAAAGGTGATAAAACAAAATGTATTTTGTTTTAAGGAACACAGAGGATGAACCTCATTAAGGGGCTTTTTGCCTTTACCTTAAGTGAAGATGACAGGTGGAAGTCTTCCCTGTGGCAAGACCTCAGGCACAGTGAGACAAGCAGCTGATGGCAAGGCCAGTGCATGAATGTGCGCATACACACAAACACTGTTCTACTGTTGGACAATCAAATCTTGATCTTCACAATCAGTAAAAATTCAGCTCTACCAGTGTTTGGAGCAAAAGCAAAATAAAATACTACACAGTAAAACATGTCCTACATCTTCTAAAGATACCAAGAAGTAAAACAGTAGTGTTAATATTTCAGTGGTATAAATTCTGAGCTCTAAACAGTAGACAGTGGGGATTTTTCTTTTTTTTAATTAATCACTTTAACAGCCTAAGATTTTTATAAACTTTCCTCAGAGAACATACTCACTTTGAATGTGGCAAAAATATAGACAGAGGAAATCTATTAATATTTAATATTAATAGATTTCTTTTGTCTTATTATTAAGCTTTGTCATGCTTTGATTTGACGGACATTTCTTGTCTAAATTTTGGAACAATAGTTACCATAATATTTTGAGAGAATGTGAAGTATGACATTGCCATGAAGTCACTTTGCAGCAGGAGCCCGTTTTCGGCCTGTACACGTTTACATTTTGGAAAATGAACTAATTATAAACTACTAAATGTTGAATTAGCTAGTATCAATTACTTGCAAAGACTACGGGGTTTCGGCGTCTTATCCAAGGACACCTCAACATGTAGCTTGGGAGGGGATGGGGAATCAAACCACTTTCCCTTGGGCTTGTAGACGACTACTTGCCACCCCAAACCACAGCACCCAACGTTAACGCCCAGTGTTATGGCATTCCATCCCATAGTTGTCAAAATATTCTCGTATGAAGTGGTGGACTGACCGACTGACTAAGAAGCCTAACTTTGTCATTCCTTTGAATTTTTTTGCCATGTTCTGATACATACTCATTACTCATTGATGACATTCTCTTGAGACCATTGGGCTGGAATAGGTGAATTATGATTTATGTTGTTGTTTGTGCATGCAGTGAATTGTCTATGAGAAGACTGTTTCCCTTACTGACAAGTACTACGTAGGAAAACATCACTCTCAGAGTGCTGTTCTACTTGTGGTACCTAGAGTTTCCAAATGTAGAATGAGAGGCAGAGCTATTAGCTATCAAGGCTCGTTTTTTACAAAGCTTGGTGGTGGTTCAGATGAATCTGAACCATCTCTTAGTTATGCCATCTCTTAGTCAGCTTGGGAACATCCACTGAGCCTCCTCTCCTCTCCTGCTGCTTACTGCTTTCTACATAATTTTTAAGGTCTTAACCTTACAATGTAAAGTTCTTGAGATGACTTTTGATGACGCTTTGGCGCTATACAAATAAACAGATTTGAAAAATTGAATTGGCAGGGCTTGGTCAAGGCTCTCAGGCCAGGTAGCCCGATGCACAGAAAGGTCATATGCAGTAATACCGGACAGGCTCAGAGCCACCTGAGGCCAACTGCCACAACGGATGAGCAGAAAGACGACTTTCTCTTCACATCTTGGCCTGTCATTCTGTCTGTGTTTGTTTCTCTTGTGTTTGTCTAAGAAGTGCACAAGCAACACATTGATATACACACATAACACATAGAAACACATTACCAGTGTTGAATTTTTGTTGTTATTGTTGTTTTATCTTATCTTATCTAGTGTCTCACTTACATTTGTGGGAGTATTTAGCTTTTTGTTTTCCTTTCAAGTTTTCTCTGGCAGCATTTATTATTTCAATATCCTTGCCTTCCAGTTTCACTTTACATGTAAACAACACCAATGAACCTACTGAGTACCTGTAAGTACAAGTACAAATAAAAATATGTTTACGGCAAGTACAAGAATTATAAGGTTTAAAACAGTACCAGCAGGCTGAGTGTATGTCCTTTCACTACAGGTGTGTTATGAAAAGAAGCCAAACGCTGGTGAATCCCAAAGCTGATTTGAGCGTATTTGTCTGTGCCATAGCGCTCCATTGTTGTTCAAAAACTAATAAAAACATGTTAGTGAGCCACACAGCTGCACTGGGTGACATGGTTCTTCTCACATAAAACTGACTGTGTAACTAATTAAAAAAGCAGCTCCAAAGGTTAAAGATAAACATCACTTTTCACTTGACTCTTTCTTGCGACAATTCATTTCAGAAACTGTAATAAATTATGGTTGTTCTCACACTGTTTATTGAAAAAATGTTTTTTAAGAGAAAGAAACATGTCACTCACTGCAGCGTTGTGACTCACTCATATATTGTGAGTGATATAACATAATATATGAGTGAGTCATTATGTTACCCAATGATACTACTGGATAATAAATACATTTATTACTTAGTAATTCAAAAATACTTACACTGGGATTTATTGAACATAACCTCCTTAACCTCTTAGTTCATAAACTTTAGTCATCTTCCTTTGTTCTTACATGTAGGTATAAATATTTTATTGATACTGTAACTGGCGATTATTGTTGAATTGATGGCATTGTGGGCACCTGTTAATATGTTTCTGCCTTTGTGTATATGTGCTCTCTCCATCCTGTTAGTGAGTCTCAATCTAAATTACACACTGCTAATGGACGTCACACCTACCTCACTTTACTCAGTCAATAGCTGCTTCATGCCTGATTAATCAGACACCATGCAGGGATTTATGTCACAGTTTCATTATGGTCTGTCAGAGTTGGAGATTTCCTATAATGAAAATTATTGTATATCATCGGATCACTGATCTTAGGTGAACTAAGTTTAACTAGAGACTTTTCTCCAAACTGTGATAAAACTTTGGGTCACAACAGTTACATGGACATAGGTCTAAGAACTTTATTTTGCTCGTATTGCGAACAGACTTCCTTTGTGAAGCAAAATGCAAAACAAAACTGCAATATTTCCAGTGACGAGTGCAATTCAAACTCATTTAATTGTATTGATATGTCCATATGTATGCAGGTATGAGCTAGCCAGAGATTGTGTGCAAGACTTAACACATGAAAACAAATCCAATAATTTAATGTTTATAGATTTATTATATATTTTTCTGTTACACTCCTGGTAATTTTTTTTGCATTTCTCTGGGTGAAGCATTGCTCATTATGAGTCTTCAGTATTTTTGATTGCCTGCAGTTTACTTAATAATTAAATTTGCTCAACACACCTTTGGTCAACTTAATAATGTAGAAACTCTTCACTCCTAAGGTTAATAGTGTTTGACTGATTTTAAAATGTCACATATAATAAGTTACAAGTGAATGTGTAATATCACACATGCACCCACCAACAAAAGAAGATGGGATGGTCTTACCAGCATTTCCACTGTTATGGGTCATAGAGTAGTTGATGACAGGGTAACAATCCAGTATTAAAACACTGATTTAGTTTAAGTAAAATCCAGTTAAAAATCCTCCAGTGAAGAAGAAAACGGAGCTGTAGTCCTCTCATCATTCATTCTCCTGAGAAACCCACAGTAAACGTGAAGGCTCTCACACACTCCAGCTCTCTGTCCCTGTGATGCAGCCTCTCCTCTCTCCCTCCTCCTCCTCTCCCTCAATCTGTGGAGAGCTCAGCCTCTAGTCCCCACTTCACTGCTCCCCCTCCTCGCACATCCCTTCGCCCTCTGCATGGCTTGCAGTCCTTTTCACATGCACAAGCGCTTCCCTGAGAGCTTCAAGGTAAAATGTCCTCAGCAGCGTCTTTTACTCTTTCTTTACTGCCACGTTCGCCTTCTGATGTGCCTCCCCCATTTCCTCTTATCTTTTCTCCTTTGTTCTTCACCACTCCAAACATCTCTCATGCTTCATTTCTTCCAGCTTCCAACACTGTTGGACATTTAGCTTTCAGTCCATGCTTCATTATATTCTTTCTCCTCATGCTTATTTTGGCATCCATTTCTTTACTTTGATGTACAACTTTGGTCCTTGTACCTTTCACTCATTCAGAAATAATGACAGTGTTCTCATTTCTGTTTTTTTCTACGCTGTAAGCAAGATGCAGAATGAAGGAGAGAGACAGAAATGGAAATAGAGAGACATGTAACATTGTGCTAATGATTAATGACCCCTGTTACAGTATGAGAGGGGGGCAAAATACATCCATACTCTCTTGGGCATTTGTTGAGCTTTGCACCCTATAGCCTATGTGCATATTTGATCGTGTCTGGCACACAGGTCACGTCCCATTCTCTTTGTTGCCCCCCAGGGAGAAGAGACTATAGTGAGAACTACAAGTGAGAATCCTGCTCTCAGGTATTATAAGAAAACGTTGAACACTTCTTTGCTTTTACTTTGACACTACCTCTGTATACAAAATCTCCCTGAGACACGCTGAAGTTGAAGACAAAATTGATGCTCACATTCTGATATACACTCATTGCTCACTTAATTAGGTACACCTGTATAATCTAATCCAATCCAATACAGCAGCTCTGCCATGAATTCTACTTACAGTATACAGAGTTGATCATTTAAAATAAATGAAGAGGCCAAAACATTAAAAACACCTCTTAATGTAATACACTCCAGTACGACTCCATCACCCACTACGACCTCAATAATAAACATAGCAGAATAATCATCTTTCTGACAGTTTCAACTTAAAAACTGAGAAATTATAACATTGTAAAACTTAGAATTCATGGCAGAGCTGCTGTACTGGATTTGCATTAAATTGTATAGGTGTACCTAATGGAGTTGCCAGTGAATGTACATATACAGTAAATGCTAAGGAAATGTTGATGAGACCAGAGTTAAGAGCTTGTGAAGCATACCTGCAAACATGATTTACTCAACAAATTTTTAAGCCAATCCTAATGTGATGTGGAAACTTGCAGCTTGCCCAACACACACGCTGTGTAAAAAAAATTATTCAGTATTTATAGATTCTGGATTTTAAGGATTTTTTAACCGACTTTTTTCAGAGTAGAGTCTTTCAAACATGAAAGAGTCAGGACAGCTGTCCTCTTAGCTATGGCTTAGCATGCTAACACCTTCATCAGTTACAAGTTTCGACATAGTACTTTAGCGTTTTAACATGCTAATATTTGTGAGTCAGCACTAAAGACATGTACAACCTAGTTCACTTTCAGTTAGGCTTTTTGGTTATAAACAATTAAACATAATTTTGACATAAAGATGGAATTGTATACAACAAATGAAGATCAAAATATTAAAAGACAAGAAGTCACGGTATTACTATTTGTCCTGAGGGCAACTTGAAAAATTCATAACAATCAATACAGTAGTTGTAGAAACATTTCACTGAAAACCACAAATATCAACCTCACCGTTGTGCAGCAAGAAAGGTCATGGGGTTGCCAGGTCCTCCTGTGGGGAATATGAATGGGAAAACAGTCATGGAGTAGGTTTTGAGAGTTTTCTCATTATAAGTGGAAACTGGAGGCACTAGAGTATGAGTCAGATAATCACTGCTGTAACAGCATATTAATTGATCCTCCAGGGAACATGAATGTGTGTAGTTTCCATGGAAATTTATCTGGATAGTCTGGATAAAAGTAGTGATTTAAAACAGCTGGGACAAGCTAGTATCAAAAGAAATCTATTAAACACATTTTATTATGTTTTAAAATGGCCACATAATCTCTGTAGTCTGTATCCATTTAAAAGTATTTAAACATGTATTATTTTGTCTCTGTTCCAGGAGGGAGGATGAAACAATGACTATAAGGTCGAAGTGCTGCTTTCAAAGGAGAGAAAAGCTCTCTAACGATAAAGCTTTAGCAACGCTGCCAGCGTCAAATGTTCATTTGAAATCAGTTTTTGATTTTTCAGGTTTTTTGTATAAAATTATACGGTTAAAGTGGATACTCACTAGAAATTTCTCAAGGCTTTGAAGAACCCATGTTAAATCGTCTTTCACAATTAAGCTGACTTAAAAGTCCAAAATATTAATCTGTACTATATCTAGTCATGCTTGTTATATGTGGGAACATGCTTTCCTGACAGCATCAAAGGGGAAGGGATTCTTTCAATATTCATGTAGTGCACTGTTACAGTATACTGTAAATACACATTCTGCATTCTTATGTACATACTAGGTGGAAATAACCATTTTCTTCCAGCATTCAAACCAAGAATATTCAGTGCATTTACTCGAAACCAGTAGTTACAAAATGCGAAGATGAAAAAGAAAATGCTAAATCAGATGATGAGAAAAATTTATTGTGCTTCATTCTAAACACTATAACTTGTGCATACTACTAGTGTCCCTGCTGAAAAGTCTAATAAGGCAATATCTGTTTAATTTCTGCAATAGCTAAACAGCACAGTGTGTTGTAATATCATGTCTCATCCACAAGAGATAAAAAAAATGTTCTTTGGCATTGTTTACTTTGACTTTGAAATGTAAAACTATTAAGAAAACAGATGTTAGTGAAAAACTTGCATTTCAAAATTATGAAACACATTGACTTGTGAAATAGCTTTACTTTGCAAAACCTCAAATTTTAATAGAGCCAACACAGGATCCAGAAGATTCCAAAAACTTTATTATTCATCCATCCTATTTTCTTAACCGCTTGTCCTCGTAAGGGTCACGGGGGGTGCTGGAGCTTATCCCAGCTGTCATCGGGCGAGAGGCGGGGTTTTATTATTCATATTAATTAAAATACAAGCAGGTTATTTTTTACACCACATGATCTGACTGTTTCAAACAGAAAAGAATGAGATTTTACAGATTGAGCTGAATTCCCTTTATCACACCAGAAACCTGTGCTGTATGTGCCACACTTTTTATCAAAGATAAGTGTTGTTTTTGTAAATCCGAGTTGTGGGGAAAGTGAGATTTTGCAACAATTTATTTCAGATTCTGGGAATCACCGTTTTTGCACAGAGCAGAAATTTCCAAGGGGAAAGGTTCTGTCTCTCAGCAGATATAAATACTGCTCACTCCAAAACACACAACATAGTCAAGAAGAGAGATCATAACCATTACTGCTGAAGATTACATTAGCAACAACATGTGGTAAGTTAATATATTATTTTATTTGGTTCTTTTTTATATTCTCATGATTTTTAAACCCCTCTAAAAATACCTGACTATAATTCTCTTTCCACATATTATATACTTCAGATTAAAAAAAATATTACTTCAGCCTTAATTGCAAAAGAATTGCATCCTGTTAGTCTTAGTATGATTTTACTATGAAAGCTTGGATCTAATATATATTTTAATAACTATCCAGATATGTTTTGTGAGCTGTTGTAAAACAAATGTGTATTATTTTAAGACTATAATAAATATAAAATATATCCTTAAATAGGACATTCACTGTTTATTCATCATGACTCTGTTGTTGTTTGAAGGTTTTCTAGGACTGTGCTCCTGTTTGCCTGGGCCTGTCTGGCAGATGTGTCTCACACTGAAGACATGATGAAATCCTCTGTGTCAGGTAACACACACTAACATACATTATACAAACACAAACATATACGCTGATAAAAGTGATGTCTTAAATCAAGAGCAATTTCTAGTTTTTGCATCAGTATTGCATACACTGTAGAGTTGCTTCGAGATAGTACTCAAACCCCTTCAACTGCCATTTTTTCCAGTTTATCTACATGTAACACACACATTTCATCACAAAATATTATTGTGGAAGTTTGCAGATGGTAACGTCTCTGTTTGTCTCATGACATCCAGTCAAACTGATCAATCTGGTGGACTCCAGTCAAGTTATAGATACATCTCACACATCTCTTTTTTTCAATAAATTTGCACAAATTTTAAATATATGTAAACAAAGGTGGTAACTTTGTGGTCTTATACCCTTCTAACTATATTAAAAGCATAGTTGTTTTGCATTTACAGTCGGAATACAACTCAACTTTTGTCTATGATGACTGCTCCTGAGATTCTAGGGATGTGCAGCGACAAGCTCCAGTTATCTGAAGCACCGCAGTCACAACCATAATCTCAACATAAAAGACACAAGTTTTCTTGGGAAATCTAAGTCTGAGCTATTACTGCTCATTTCAGATTTTGTTATTCATTTAGCTCTGAAGCTTCAAGATCTGACAGGAAAATTGCCACCTTCCCTGTTTCTTCAACCCACTAAAAATAACAATAAACCGAGCAATCTCAAGTCCAATGTGAGACTACATTAGATGGAGCATGCTGAAAATGTTTTTTTTCAAGAAGGATGTTTATTTTCTGTATAAAAGACACACATAGTGTAATGTGGAAGACATTAAATGTAACACAACTACTGAGTCAACTTTATATTCATTCAGTTGCTGCAATGCATCAAACCAGTTATCATTTTTGATTGTGCTTGTAAGCTATTATCTGGCATGTTGAATACACTGATTGAACAAGACATTGGGAATGACTCATGGTACATAAACCCTGTCATGAGGTAGAATTACAACATGATTAATGATCATGTCCAATTAGATTTTACATTGCAGAATGGACCGATCTGTGTACAGGGACTTAAAGAGAAGAATACTTAAAGCAGTTTTCATGATTACCCCAAACCAATCTTTGCTTGCCAATAAATAAATTAAAGGCCACTAAATTAAATAAAACCTACAGAGCATGAGCACACTGCATTCAGAAGACAAGGCTCAGATTAAAGCAGATCTCTGGAAGTGATAACAACATTCAGTGTCAGTGTGTATATACTACAATGTGACTAATGTAGAATTTATGAAATATTTTTAGATTCTACTAGAGTGAAAGCAGGAAAGAACAAACAACAGTGTTTAACACATAAAGATAAACTAGTCAAACTGATCAAGCATTTTTTTACATTTGAGCTCAAAACAGGCATCTTAACAAGTAAGTAGTTCATTCATTTTTATTCATTCAGGAAATATTGAGCTCAAGATACATTTCAGAACAGCTGACATACTGTATCCTGTATAAAACAGGAGAAAATAAGAAGAAACAGTCACACAAAATGGTCATCAGAGACACAGACTGAAGTTGAATAGCAAATAGACCTATAGAGTTTATAGGAAATGCATACTTTTCTGAAGTTTAGAACAAACTTGAAGATAGTAGTCAAGGTCAACAAAGAGTATCTGGAGAAAGTCTGGCCAATGATTTTATGCAGTCACTGGCATACAAAAATGTCATTGCATAAAAATCGGCATTTCATCATGAAAGGGAAAAAAAAAGATTTGTGTATAGAGCAAATGTATGGGGCACTAGTATTGATCCTTGTGGTACATCCAGATCAATTTAAGGGCACTATTTTAATATTTACCACAAACATATGATTTAAACCAACTGTAGGCAGAATAATCAAAACCCATGAAAAACATTTTACTTAACAAAATGTGATCAGTGGTATCAAAGGCCTTTAAATAAAAGAGAAAATAAAATAATTAGCAAGTATATAAATATGTAATATTTAAATGATTAAAAAAATGTATATGTCTATATTTATTTTCCAGCTTCCAGGTTGGCATCACTCCGTTCCAAGCGAATGGTTGGAGGGACTCTGGCCCCTCATGTCCCCTGGCAGGTCATGGTCTTCATCGCTGACAGTGTGCTGGATGGAGGCTACGCAGGTGGTGCTCTCATCTCTGATCGCTGGGTTTTGACAGCTGGCAGGAACCTTTTTGTCCGGAAAAGTCGAGAGGACATTCAGGGAAAAGATCCTGTCATCCCTAAAGTGTATCTGGGAATTTCAAAACGGGCAGAAGCTAAAGATTCAAATGAGGTTGCAGTAGAAAAGGTGAGAAAAAAATGTTCAAGTCAATAAGAATTGTATAAGTTTGTACAAGAACTGTTCAGACTATTTTTTTAAAAAGATTTATCTGAAAGCAAAATTCAAGGATTCTGCGGTTACAGGAGATATATAATTCACTAACATAGTTTATTTTATATATCTGCATCATTAAAGAAAAAATACATATCTTGTTCACGATTCATTCATTTCCATTTACACTATAATATAATTTTTCCATCTGTGGTGGCTTATTTGACACAGCTGTATACAATGTTGAAATGACACCATCCAAAGAAAACAATATGTTTATAAAATATCTTTTCTTTAGGAGCTGACACAAAACAAAACACTTTGATTTAAACATTTGGGATGAACAAAATGAAAGACAAAGATTTGCAAGATAATAACTCACTCAGTGTGTAGAGTATAGGATGAAACAACCTTCTTCTAAGCTAAAATACACTTTTCAGACTTTTCTCTAATCTTACAAGTTTCTTTTGAAGTACGATATATACTTAAATATACTTTTATGTCTAAAACCTATTATGAGAGGTGAAAATTACTCTTCAACTGAATTTCTCACAATTCATAGCTAGGCACTTTGTAACTAGAGGTTGCACCCTGTTTTTACAAAGCTTTAAGATACATGTGACACAAAAGGAACAGTTTTGAAGCATTTGAATGTCATTTCAAGTAGTACAGTTTTTCTCCTTTAATGAAAATAAGATTGAAGATTAAAACACACATTTATCCCTGCTGCAGGTTGTTCTCCATCCAGGCTTTCAGAACAAGTCTGACTGGGACAATGATCTGGCGCTGATTCAGCTGAAGAAGCCTGTGGTTATGAGTGATAAAGTGACCCCCATCCCTCTGCCTGAGAGAGGCAATGACCTGGCCAACACCGTGGGCGGATTCGGGGTCATGGCCGGCTGGGGCTGGGGGATCCTCCTCACCCCCGCTCAGTCGCTCAAATACCTCAAACTCCCCCTGGCCAATCACTCTGACTGTAAAGCAGAATATAAACGAATCTCATTCACTCCAGACGTAGACGACAACATGTTCTGTACTGAAAACACAACGTATGAGGAGAACGTTTGTTTTGGTGATGCAGGAGGTGCTCTGGCTGTGACAGATGGTGAAACTGGTGACATTTATGCTGCAGGGATCCTTTCCTATGACAAGGCCTGTGACAGGTACAAGTACGGAGTCTATATGAAGATTTCCTCATATTTGCCCTGGATCCACTCTGTCATGAGAGGAGATACAGAGAAATCTGCTGCTTTGCGCTCTGATGCTTTGTCTAAGATGTATTCATGGAAGCCGTAGAGCTTCAGGCTCTGTTCTCTGATTTTGTAGAGAAAATTGTTTTAGTAAAAACTTGTAATGTAACCACTGCTGTATTCTGTCTCTTAAATGTTGTGACTGAAACAAGGAAAAAGTACATTTATTGGATGAACTCTCAAATTAAATAAAGTTAATAAATCCATACACACAGTCACACAGTTTGAAACAGTTTCATCAGTTGCTTCAGGAAATAGCCATAAACTACTTAAAATGGTCTTAAGAAAAACAATCATTATCTGTCAACAGGTTTTGTCTTAGTGCAAGTCTACAAAAGTCTTTCATGAGTATGTGAAAGTGTGAAACTGGTTTATTTAATCCCTATAATTAAATAATTCAAACAAATGTGCCTCAGCTATCTCTGTGACGGCTGGTGTGTGAGTGTTTGGAAAAGTTGGACCAACTTGTTCTTTCGTGCTGGGGTGCTTTGATGTTAGATGCAGAAGACCACAGTTTGTTTCCCATTATCAACACACTCACAGTCAATGTTAGTTTCCCCAAAACATAACAATAAGCAGATATTTTAATCCAATCCATTTAAATATAGTCTTCTTTCTCTGATTAGAAAACCATATGCAGATAGAAGGGTTTAATAAGATAATAAGTCATCCTGTAAGACAGTTTAGAAAATTTGAAGGAGACTTGTTTAAATAAATGTGATGCTTCCCTGTTGATGGTTATTAAAAGTTTTTTGTTAACTTTAAGTTAACAGAACTGGAAAGTTTCAAAGGTTGAGATAACATTTCAACATGTGCCATCATCAGTGTGACGGCAAAAAACTGACAATGAAACAAAAGTGAATGACACAACTCAGAATTTATGGCTGTCAAGTTGTTGCCTGTAGATGTTTTTTTTCTCCTCTACCAATAGCATCAAAGATATTTTGGTCTGGCAGGTGTGCTCACTCTGCCACAAATCATGGACTGTCTCTACAACAAATGCATTTCTCAACCAGAAAAAAAGAAATGATGACAGCTGCCTGTCCACTCGATGCAACAGAAGTGGGAAAGATAAGAGGGAAGGAAAAATCAAAGTGCAAGGCTGTGATTGCTGGTTTTAATTCTCTGTATTCTTTTCAGTGAAGTGTGAGGACGTACACGCTTAGGTTGAGGAGAAGCTGATATTCTTCATTACTGTAACGTCATAAATTAGTTATTTAATCTGTTAACTATGAAGCTGTAGCAGACAGATTTGACACAGAAAATGAGTCTTGTTTAGACTCTGCTTAAGCATGCATGAAGTTGAAAATGCTTATGTTTAGTTTGCATTCAGAGATGTTTGGAACTATTTAAAAGATTAGTGGTGTCAAGGGTAAGAAATAGTGAACGGGTCTACAGACAGGTGACAGATTAAAGAGAACGCCTGAATAAATGAGTGAAGAATAAAAGTAGTGAAGTGAAGTATGAAAGCAGATGAATGAAGCACGATGCTGAATGGTTAAATAATTACAAAAATCATTGACATTCATTCATGTATTGACATACATTACATCTCAAAATCTATGTATTTCCTGCAGCTTTTGTAATGATACTTTCTTCAGGCTATTACATGGTTCCTTGTCTGACATGCTTTCAATTTATGAACTACAAAGTCCCCTCAGGAATTCTGTTTTTTTGCAGGACAAAGTGACAAAATCTAATTGATCTGACATTATGTTTAATTGATTTTTTTATCTAGTGGGGCAAAAACTCCCAGTAGAGTTTATGAAGCTGTTGTGAAGTTCATGTGCACCTCATCTTGGGTTTTGGCACCATGAAAACCTGACTTGTGCCTTTTTATACTCTTTTTGTCTACTCTGATTTGGGTCAGGGGGGATCACCAGACACTGTTAAACCCTAACCACACATTAAAGTATCTGATTGCAAGAGTTTGCAGTGATTTCATACTGGGAGCAGAAAGAGATTTCTAAACAGACTCTTTAGCTGCTTAGTGAAATGTATTATGTTTTGGGCATTTTAGCTGAAATAAAAAAGCTGAAAGAAGTAAGAAGTAATTATAAAGAGGTCAGTATCAGGGAGCAGTAGGTTCTCCTCTATGGCTTATAAAATATTAATATCCCTGTCAAGGGCTATTACTCACTATCAGTCTCAGAGTGTACTATCTCTGGCTCCATCACTCCTGCAGAGCAGTAACTGAGGTCACTGCACTAGCAGCTCTCACTGCAATATAACCCAGAAAGACCATGTTAGCATGTTGTATGTGAACTCAGATATATGTTTGTGTACAGTATGTATGGCTACATGTTTGTTCTACAATCTGAATTCAGCCTGATTGTCGTAGTTACTTAAAGAAAAAAATAAAATATGCTTAATTTCCTCCTGTCAAGACACATTGCATGAAGAGTGTATAACAAACCTTAAGTAAAATATATTATTTGTGTAAACCTTGTATTTGATTTAGGCATTCAAATATAGCTGGCACATAGATCAGTGTTAAACTATTAAAATATGCAGGGTAAATTATTGAACTGCATCTACAAATTTGGCTATGTTTCATCTGGAAATGCTGTGTCTCTCAGCAACTCCATCAGTTTAGCAAATATTTGTCATCCAAAATCATGTAGTTTTAAAATGTCCAATTGCTGGGTGTTTTGAATAGATTTGGAGGTTTTGTATAGCACATGTGCTGTTTGCGTCTGTTGCGGAAGATGAGGCCAAATGTAAAACTGCGCTTCTGGTGAAATTCAGTTTGCGTCTCAGCTGTAATAGATAGTGGCACAGTTTGTTTTTCATCAGTGCCGTAAGTGTTGCAGAATGTATATCGCCTCCATAAATACTCCTGTACTTAAAATGTGTATTTGTTCATTTCATTTATGATGAGTATTAGTTTTAATATAGGTACATTATGCATCATTGTAGCCATTATTAGATACAAAGATAACATGAAACACTGTTAATATTCATTACATGTGACGCTGTTGGTTCATTCATCCCGTCACGTACAGTTATTGTTGATTGTGTGATGGTAACAAAAGCTCAGTATCGAGGTGAATGTACTGCTGGTAATGCTTGTACTCATGTAGATTCAATCATCAAACACAACAATGGGGCTTTGAGGTAAGAATTACACAAATCTGAGATACTTTCTGTGTCGGTCTACAGTTGTACGCGTGTTGTGTACTCAGCTGCTGTGTTATGTACTCTGTCCTCGTGTGTGACTGGGAAACCAAGGCTTTTTGAGCATTATCACCCAACTTCATATTTACTGTACTTACCACACACACACACTAAGCTTTTCAGAAGGCATTAACACAACAGACATGCTGAACTATATCACCTGATGAACCATTTCTGCTGTTTGCCAACACAGGATTTACTCTGTCTTTCATTAGTCATGGCTTTATTCATAAAAGATACGCTTGCTTGAATGTGAATGATATTTCCCTTTAAATAGTAAACAGATGTCAAGCGTCAAAACAACCATAAGGTGAAAATATTAGTACAGTCTGTTTGTGCTAATCTATTTCTCTTCCTGGTGTTTATTCACAATCCTCCATCTTTGGATGAAAAGAAAATGAAGGGATAAAGTACTCATATTTGTTTGATTACCGCGTCCAGACATGTTTAGACTTGTGGTCTTGTTTATTGTGTTGTGAAGAGTACATGTGTCCATATGCAGCTCCTGTATGCATTATTTATACCAATGGAAATTTTCTGATTGCTGATTGTTGAAGGACAAGAAATGATCATTTGTCTAGCAACAATTGTCTCATCAGTTTAACCATTTGAGTTACTAAACTGAATGGACATTTTTTACTGCTTGTGAATGCTATTCCACACAATGAACACTTACATTGTATTTATACACTGTGGTATCCATTTATAGGATTTAAATACTTCTTCCACTGCTGCTTTTTGTTAATTATTTTCTGTGAGAGCAGGACTGATCACAGTCACTAAACACATTCAGCTGACATCATTTTCAGTCACCACTGCTGTAATAGTGGCCCTCCTGTTAAAGCATAAATTAAGACATTTTACAGAGAACAAATGTAGGAGAGCAAATACAATATACAATGCAATGAGGTGTCATGATAATTCCTGTCAAGTCCATTGCTGAAGGAACTATCAGTGTCACACTATCAACATGATTAAGTCAGCTGTTTGATTTGCATTTATTAGCTGCACACAGTTTCAAATGTTGTGATATACAACAATAATTAAAATTTGGACCTGAAGTATCATTGAGATTTCCCTGTTTGGTAGGAATATCACCCATGTCTGACCCAGAAGGCCAGTGATTTGCAGAATGTTTTCTCCAACCGTAAACAAAACAGTAGTTTGTGAGAGAAACACCAGGCCTTTTTAAATTGATTCACAAAATTAGAGATATTGGATATGGAAGCCTGGAAGCTTTTATTAAACATACCCTCTGCCTTCTCTGTATTAAAATGTTATGAAACTGAAAAACTGCTCCAGATGATCTTTTCACCTGGAGATGTTTTAACTAGAGGCAGATAGATTTTATTACAAGGAAGACAGAACACATTTCAATACCATTCATGCAGTGTCCTGTACATTTACTCCCCATGGGAAGCAAGTTGAAGTCACACTTTATATGCCAAGTGTATACCTTCCCCCACAACATGCTCTCACCATCTAAGTGTGAATATACCTTGTTCAATTTCCTGTGTTTCACCACAGAGGCACAGATTGTAACAGCTATGATATCCCTTGGGAACAAAAGAAACATCTATAGAGAAAGGAAAGTCTGCCACCTGAGTCTGTGAAATGTAAATAACAAAACAAAACAAGATTCAATTGTTCAAACTTAATTCAAACAATTCAATGTTGAATTTTCTTCTCACACTTCACCCTACAGATGTACAGTCATGTCTGTGATCTCTGGCATTAAATGTCATGTAAATGTCAAGGCTGACAAACCTTCTCTTTTCAGGGAACAACAGTTGGTCAGAGTTGACATTATGTTTACCAGAGTAATATAAAACTGATATTGTACATTTATATCAATATTTGTAGTTCATATATACGGTTTAAGAATCTCCATAAGAAGTGAGTTCAGCTGTTCTGCTCTGCTGTTTGCGGTATGAGAGCAGCCAGTTTTGGTGTGAAGTGATGGTGAGAGGTTTATAGTGTGCACAACTCTCTTCAACAACGTCTCATAGGTCGTCGTGTTATGATACCACAGCAATAAAGAGTCAATACACTTTCAACAGCAGCTCTGCAGCAATGCACCATTCCTGCTCTAACAACAACAGCAGAAAAAGAACTGATGCATCTTTACAGAGCTGATATTTTTCTTACATAAAAGGAAATATGTATCATTTTCAGTCCCCCAATTGTGCAGGAGTAGAGTTTCACTCTGAATTACTTTTGAATAAAAATCTGTAGTGTGTCTAGTGTTTTATACTACATCTTTCTCTATATCTCTAATAGATCATTATCTTCAGGCAGCATTTTGAAATAATCTTAAAGGGAAATTGCTGTTATTCATTATTGCACTGCATTCAGTTTGGGGAGCCAGCAATAAACACATTTGAATGATTAAAATGGACAAACTTGGTTGAGCAGAGGCAGAGATGTCCTGGTTTTGAATACCTTTCAATTTAAAGTACTGCAGTCTCCAATTCCAAGCCAAAGTTATCACAACGATGTTGCTGGAGTAATTTTCTAGGCTTTGGAAAGCTTAATTCAGAGCAACAGAACCTACACACTCTGTAAACTGACCTTTATGTGTAAGATTTGTAGGCGAGTTTACCTTTAAGGCCAGTTTGAGTCTACATAATGGTTGATGCACCTGGACAAGTGCACCTTGAAAATTCCTAAATGCCTTCTCCCTGCAAGAGAGTCTTCAGTCTTTTCATGTCATTTCTGTATTCATTAAATCTGTATTAAACCTCGAGGTAATATATTATTCACTAACAGTGAATAATTCAATGAGATACCGTAGCTAAACAGAAAGCTTCAGTTTTCATTTGTTGTTGAGCACTGGTTTCTCAACATTTGTCTCTGAAAAGCTTACAGGAATAATTATGCAGCATGACTTCTCCCAGACTTGGAAAAGTTGCAGTTGTCAGTGTGGGGTTACATTCATTTTTATCACAGCTTTCCCCAGTGTTAACCTCAGCAAATGCTTTATTAGCCAAAACAGAAAACACCAGTGTAGGTGTGACAGGTATTTAGGAAGAATGTACCGTGCATTAAACAAATAAATGCCGACCGCATTTATTTTGTAATCTTTTATGAGAACATTACAACACAATCATCAGTTATCCGTTAACTAAATAACAGTTAATAACACCTGTAATGGTCATAATCATTTCAGATAAAGATTCCCAATTTTGAAGAGAGTCTGTGGTTTTGTTTGAACCCTTGTGATCTGAGGCAATTACCACTGACACCAGCTTTACCCTTTAGCCTCCTTCCCCTCAGCAGAGTCTGAAGCCTGATATATAGAGAGGTGTGAAGTGGCTTCTCACAAGGCTGAACTGTGTGAGAGAGCACCACAAAGAGCTCAAACGATACAGTTGCGTGCGTATGCATGTGACCAGCCCTTGTCAACTTGATTACTCATTTAACAGAAATCAAAGAGATCCGAGGCAGAAGGTGAAAGACAAGAAAGACACAAGATACTTTTATAAAAACAGAGGGAACTTTTGTAATTTTAATAAGGAAAATCAAGTCTCAGCAGAGTTTTCTCTGCTTCATTGTCATTCAACTTGAATCCACTTTACTAATATACACCTCCGGCCCGGCCACTAAGGAAGTCGACAGATAATAATTCTTTCATACCATGTTTTGAAAAGACACAAAAATCTTCAAGGTTGTATAAGCTCGAGTTTGAATGTTGTTTCTTTCAAGCAGGTGACATGGCTTGTTAAATATACACTTATACAAAAACATAGTACACACACAAGCGCAAAACTTAAAAATAAGCTTGTAAGCTTGGCTGTTTATGTACGACATTGTGTGTGCAGCAGCAGCACTGGAAACAAACAAATACACACAGACTAGAGCTGCTGCTTAAGATTATACAAACAGTTTGCTGTACACACACACAGGTGAATCATCCTCCTTTGTCAGAAGACAAGGTTATGACACAAAACTTAGCCTTGGCTTCAAAAGAGACAAAAAAAAATCCAAAGATGTTTGGATGCAATTCAAACATCTCTAAAGCCAACGTAGTTGTCACTAGTTGTGAGAAAGAAACTTTTCTTATGTAATTTCCTCAGAGTACTTACCTCTGGTGTCTGAGCACAAAGATTGGTCCAGTCTATCCAGAACCATGTCCCAAGTACTACACCAGTTTAGTTCTACACTCCTAAAACATTAAGAAGCTCTCAGTTGTCAACTTATGAAAAAGACCCATTTCAATGTAGTAGAACCACATCATCTTTTTTTTTCATTTAATGCATTTTTCAATGGTTAAAACCTGGTGACTATAGTATCCACAGTGCAACTTCACTGCCAACCGTTTGGTTGTAGGCTCAGTGTGGTAAACTATAGTGGTAAGCTACAGAGATCTGTTGAGCTCCCTTCTTTCTAGCCCCACACCTCCAGATTTTTTTATTTTATTCAAACTTAGTCTTCAGGCCCAGCTTAATGCTTTTGCACAGCTTCCTCTGGAGCCACTGAAGCCTTTAAACAACTTTCTCTTATATACTGTATGCAGTAGTACCTCCCCAGGCCTTGTAAACATACTTTAACGTGTGAATCAGTGGAGTTCCCTTTAAAGTTGAATAAAACTTTATTAACCTACATTATAGTCTGACTGTGACTGTGCTGAAGTTTTAATCACATTTGGTCACACACGTAATACTGTCTCAATCTACTCTTACATATTCCAGTGTTTACTTTATTTATTTTATATAAACAATTTTAGGTTTTAGCTGATACAGATCAAAATATCAAATAGTTTCTGACCCCATGAGCTGAATAGGACAAACATCTGCCATAGTCTGGTATACGTATAAGTTAGATAATACAACACTGAATGCCTCCCATCAATCTGATGTCAGCTCTGACATCAACCTTTACCAGAGTCAGTGGAGTTCATGTTTGCAATCTCAGATCACAGAGTGTTCTGCACAGTGTACTGAACTTTATGTTCACTGGCACACACACATACACACACTCACTCACACTGAATAGGATTTAGTCAAAACATAGAGACTGGAGGGAGAACAACATCTTTGTTTGGGTGTGAAGTGACAGTACGCTCTGCCCTTTGAATGAGGAGATTTATTTTAAAAGTCTATTGTGCATCTAACACAGTTATATTTAAAGGAGGTGTGCTCGACTGTGTAAGATGTCCCAATAATTGTAGATAGCAAAAATAAAGAGACACAACAAACTTTATTCCTTAAAGTTATGCTTTGGCACTGGTGTGCCTTGTTGAGAACCTAAACATTAAAACAAATCACACCATGAATCTTAAAGGGCACCCTGAAGTGCAAGACATTTCAAACCAACAGTTACAGCACAGTCAAAACAATTTTTATCATTCATGACAGTATGTAATTCCTAACAACACAGCTCATATAGTGTTCAGCCCTACACATATAGTAAGTCTCTTTGCTGGGATATTCAGTGTTCTCTACTGTCAGACTATTCACTAAGACACTGTCTATATTTGTTTTATACATGTTTGTTAATCCATTTCAATTACTGAATTTACTGTATATTAGTGATATTTACTGTATACAGCTAATACACTATGGTTTAAACAACTATTTAGAGAAAAACATCTGATTGTGATCTAAAGGATGCAACCTAATCTCTAACTTCATTTAACAGCTCTGTGTTCTTCTGT
Source organism: Sandelia bainsii (assembly GCA_032362345.1). Lineage (NCBI taxonomy): Eukaryota > Metazoa > Chordata > Actinopteri > Anabantiformes > Anabantidae > Sandelia > Sandelia bainsii. Next base: position 10,978,500 of record JAUMHL010000018.1, read on the forward strand.
GGGATTTCGTCTTTTCCACGTGTGTCCTCTTTATCCCGCTCCTCCCATACAAACTCTAAAGTGCAGTCCTGCATCTTGGACCTCAAGACACTTTCTAAATATTGACTCTGCTCCTCTGTGAACATGTTTTTCCAGTCTCCAACCATACCTGTATTGTGGGAAGGCAAAGTAAGTGATGGTTAAAACCATAATGTATGCATGTACAGTAGTACAAAAAGCACTTTTGTTCTCCACTAATCATATTTTTAAATATAGAGTTAAAAGAGAGGATTGAAACTACTGTCAGGTGTTGATTCCCAGTAATTTTGTTCTGTAACACCTTATGACACTGTTTACCTACTGTAGGTTATTATCATAATGGACACATGAACTGTTAACAGTAACAAACGCATTTTCTTCCTCTCATGGCGTCAGTTAAGGAGTATTTAATACATATTCAATATTGCAAAATAAGAAAAAACTAAATTATTGAATATGTGTAATTCTCTTGTGATAGATTCTCAACTCCAAGGTTGGTACAACCTTTTTTTGAGCACCCCATCAACAAATCAAGTTTTGATTTAACTGCAAATAAACTAGGCTTCACCTTTTCTCATGAAGGAGCCCTTGCTATGGTCCAGGATCTCCTTGGCAATGAGGCTGTAGTTAACCATCTTGTTGTCTTTCATGTTGCTGAAGCTGCAGTGTTTCACACAGCTGTTGAGCTCCTCTTCCACCAGGGGACACTGTAGGAAAGAGCTGACCCTCTTTATGGCTCCAAGTAGGTCCTGTATGTTGTTATAATAGTACAGAAAAGAAGCCAAGAAAATGAGGATTGCAACACTTCCATTGCATCATTCCATCATTGTATATGAGCAATGTGCTATGATGTTTTTACAGGTTAAATTAATATTCACATTCATACATGATATTCATACTGTCTTATGCTAAACACTTGTCACAGCCCTTGTGATTGGGGTTCAAGATAAATTAGTATCTAAAAATCATATGCTTAGTTATTGATTTATACAGCCTACTAACTGGACATTTAGTTCGACAAGAATGATGAATCTCTTCTCCTTTACCATTGACATCTCTTCATAGGTGATGTGAAGCAGATTGTTCAAAGCCGCTGTCTGACTGACCCAGCCTTTAACATGATCAAACCAGGGGCCAAAGTGCACTACAACAAATAAGTAAAATCAAGTTATACTTTTGGCTGCAGAGTGATGAGAAGAAAATACATTTTTAGCCTACTCACGTGTGCCCTCCAGGAATCGATTTAAAAACTCTGCAAATGAGCCAGCCTCAGGGAGAAAGTTGGCAACTTTGTGGAAGTGGTAAAAGGATACCACCACATCTTTAGGGTTTCTGCTCACATATATGACCTGTGAGAGCACACAGAGCCAGTGTGTTTGCGTTTGCAATGTGTCTAGCTGTAAATACCATTAAATGAAATCTGAAATCAGCAACATAGGATAAAGAAAATATATTCTGTACACCTGTGTAATTATTTTCTCTGGAAAGTAAAATAAGAACTTTATACATTTTCAGTGATAGTCTTCTCCTTTACACCACATACTCCCAAACTGAAGATCTAAACACATGTCACACACAGAGCCAGCGCTAGTAGTTTTATTCCTGCACTTTCAGTGAAAAAACATCCACAGCCACCATAAAATCTAAGTAGTTTTAGGCACAAAACTGACTAAATATATTTGTGATACCTTTTATTTATCTGTATATCTCTGGTGCTTAAAATAACGCTGTGGTGCAGATAAGATGTAAATCTGACCTTGACTTTGGAGCCGTGGAGAGCACGGCCCAGTAGTTGATAAGGCAGGTGCGTGGTGATGACTCGAGGTCTGATGGATGAAGCCTTGAGTACCTCCGCAAAATAGTGTTGCTCCAGCCAGGGAGCCCGAGCCCAGTTTGGGACAGTCTGGGACAAGACTGAGTCCCCTCTGCTGGATATGAGAGTCACAATTTCCTGCATCCATGTGGTGCCTGTTCAGGGGAAAGAGAGAAACAACTGTGATCTGACTTTTATTAAATTAATTCATAAATACAGTAAAAAAAAATACCCTACACAAATACCTAGACTGCAGTGTAATAGTAAGAGTCATTAGGTAAATACCAGTTGTAGTATTACTTGCATAAATGGATAATATTTGCAATTGAACAAGCTCTTGTGGTTAGTTGTATTATACTCGCAGACACTGCAGGTGCCATGTATCCTGATTAATTTGTCATCTCTTCCTACCTGACTTTGGATAGGAGACAATCAGAATATCTGTGTCCTGAAACTGAAATTCAAGAGCTTGTTGCAGGGAATCCTGGGTGTGCAGGTGTCCAGGAAATGAAATACCATGAAATATCTCTGTGACATCCAACCTGGCCATTTCCAACCTAGATAAAAGTGTGTATTTGCTGGTCTCTGACTTTCTTTTTAGCTGCTTCTCTTGACTAGTTTTCTTTTTGTAGCTTGACAAAGTTCTGTCTGTGTCTCTCCTCCTCTTTCTCTGTGCCTCAATCTCTGTAAGAGAAATCAAGTGATAGCCACACAAGCTTCATGTTAACTAGAAAGAGGAAATGCTAATGGGACTACCCAACTGTGCATTAGAGAAAGTTTGTGACTACAGTCTACTTTTTCGTTATAGTACACACCCAAAACTGTATTATCCACCCAAAACTCCCCATATTTCTGCTGGTTTTATAATCTGTAGTCTAAATTGCTTGGACCATATATTTATTTGTTGTGGCTGTCTTGGCCAGTTCTCACTTGTAAATAGACTTGCAAGGTATTTAAATAAGATTTGCACGGTTAAATAAAAGTTAAACCTGAAATGATCAACAATGAATGGCTATGCATAATGTAAAAGTATTTGAATCCAAAGAAAATTATACTCTTCATATGTGTGTTGGTCTGTTTGTTTGTTTGACCCACAGATACAACAAGGGAGTCATTTGTTCTGGGCCCTCCTCAGATTCTGAAGATTGTAGAAAAAACAAATAAGTACTACAGGTCACTAGTACATTGCGGTGCTTCAGACAACATTTTGAGCATAAGGAGTCAAAAACAAAGCATCAGCACAGACAAAAAAGGGGAGACTACACACAATTATTCAGTAGTCATGTTGTGTTTTCATTTATATGAAATGAATGAAACTCAGCAAAACCAAAAAGTTGGAATCCAGAGGAGAATGACTCGTTCACTGTTGGCAGTCAGGCACTCTGACCAGCTGAGTTGAATTGTCCTAATGAACTGATTCAGCCTTGTTCAGGCTCAAACACCACAGGTATGTACACTCCTCACAAAAATTTAGGGATATCTGGCTTTCAGGTGAAATTTATGGAAAACGTAACAAGTTCACACTACAGTGATATTATATCATGAAAGTAGGGCATTTAAGTAGAAG
>JAUMHL010000018.1:10988426-11044011 GCA_032362345.1 Sandelia bainsii
TTATAATATTGCCTAGCGGAGACATGTATAAAGTAAAGAGAATTGGTCCAAGCACAGAACCCTGTGGGACCCCATAAGTCAGGGACTCATCATTAACATGAACAAATTGGGATCTATCTGACAGGTAAGATTTAAACCAGCTTAGTGCTGTTCCTTTAATCCCAGCCTTTTAAAAGGTAAATGTCTCTTTGATGGAACTGCTGCCGAAACTCAACATTGCTTTTTGTAAGGGGTTTAAAAGGTTGGGAACCACTGGTTTAATTTATAATAATGCCTTTCATAAGTTTATCACACATCTATCACACATCAATCACACAGTTTTATTACTCATTTATCACACATAGGTTTAGTAGTGTGGTATACAATAAAAATGTGTGGTAGTAGTATACAATTATGCCTTAAATTTTACTGAGGTACTTTATTCCACTGATACTGGAAGTGATTTGGAAGCCAATAGCTAACTAACACATGTAAATGGCCTTTATGGGACCAAAGAGGACTTGGAAATCCAGATTGTGTCCAGTTGAACTGTTGCCTGGATAATGGCGGTCATCAAGTTAAACACAATAAAACAAGAGGTTTATTGTACAACACTGTAAAATAAACTTGTAAACAACTAAGTTATAACCACAAGATGGGCACTCTGACAGATAAGAAAACAGATTTCACTACCCTTGTGCATCTTTCAGCCTGTGAAGACATTTCTGAAATCATCTTGTTGCACTTTTAGTCACTGTAGAAAGGTCAATACTATTAGTGTTTTCTACCATCTTGTCTCTCTCCAGAACCAAACTGAAGGAATCGTCATGGTGAACTTCTACAATGACTATGTGACCTGCAGCAACACCGCTAAGCTCTCAGATGTTGCTGGTAAATTACTGTTATGAACGTGACCATTGCTGTAAACATAGTTAAATAAAAATAGTATAGTATATATTATATAGTATAATAAACATTGTCATTTATTCTTTTCTAAAATCTGTGTCCGTCCTGTTTATTGTCAAGTTTACTGCTTTCATTGTAGATCACTTTGACCATATAAGGACAGTGGCCGGGGCAGGTAGCGTTGGTTTTGGTGGAGATTATGATGGAGTAAATAGGTGAGTATAAATGCTTCTTGTATTAACTTAGAGAAACTGTTTTTTTTTTATTAGTTTATGACTGTAACTAATGTGATCCTACACAGACTATTTTTTACATTTAGGACAGAGGTTAATGTGTTATTTGCTATTTAACTGTGACTGATTGGAAGTAAAATTATCACTGCTGCATGTCATTGCCTCAGACTGCCAGAGGGTTTGGAGGATGTGTCCAAGGTGCCCAGCCTAGTGGCTGAACTGTTGAGGAGAGGATGGACTGAAGAGGAGGTCAAAGCTGCTCTGGGAAATAACCTGCTCCGAGTCATGAGGGAGGTTGAGAAGGTGAGGAATGAGTGCACACACAATCTCAAGTCTTGTGCTCTGTTGTGCACATTCACATAAGCGGAGTGCACTTTATCTTTATCTATTGACCAAGTTGTACTCCACTTAGCTTAACTGTATCACTGAGCCTCTGAAAACAGCTGCATTATGTTACCTATGAAAAAGTTTCTAAGCTACAAACTAGGGCTAAAATGTTATAAAGATGTGGGTGCTTAATGGACATTGACAGTATAATGCAGAATTTATGTTAGGATGGATTGGATGTAAATAATTGAGAAAAGAAAATCAGATTTTCACCCTAGGAATGGCCATTTATAAATTTGGGTTTAAGTAGTTTGGACAACAAACTTTAACTAATTCACTTCATCTAAGTGATTTGATTTTCATGCATTTCTGAAGCCAGCTGCTCTGATAGCAGGTGGACTCATCTGTCAGAGTGCCTTTCTGTCGATTGCCTGACAGCCATATCTTTGTGTGTTAGGTTCGTGACAGTCTGAATGGCACAAATCCAGATGATGTTCCTATTCCATACGACGAGGTGAAGAGCTCGTGTAGGACAAGCTATGGTTACCCCAGTGCTGGAGTCATCCCTTCACTTAGCACACTGGTCCTTCTGCTCACACTGGCTTTGCAGGCCTGTATTAAAATATCAGCTTCATAGGCTTATATGTATTGCATGTATGTCAATAGTGTCTTCATGAAAGTGCTGACAGAACCAGATGGGGGTTAAATTGTATTTAAGAGCTGGTTTTAATGGATTCGTGGTAGTTGTACTTAAAACTACAGGTTACCTTTAGTAAAAGTGACCAAACAAAGACAGGGGCACAATAATTGTCACGTTGGATCATATTGTTTATTTAAACCTGAGTCAACGTTTCAACGGCTCTGATGGTTATTTCTCACCATGACACTGAAAAAAGGCTGCTGTGGGCATTGTTAAATGTACATATACATACATGCTTAATTTGAACACACATCCACACAAAATTATTCCTCAGCATCAGCACGCCCATATTTCTAAGAGAAGAGCTCCATCTAGTTTTCTCAAAGGGTAATACTGCTGAGCAATGCATACCTGTAGCTCCTAAACCTCAGTTTTGTTGAGTTGCAAAAGAAATGTTTCACGAGTTTCACGAGAAAAGCAGCTCTATACTGACAGGAAAATTTGATTTTAGTTTTGTAAACTGATGGCCAAGATAAAAACAAGTCACTATTGGTTACTTCCTATAATTTTCACTTAATTACATTTTTAAGCACATAGATAAATTAACACTTGATATAAAAAAGTAATGGTAATATGACTTGCTGTGACCAGACCTTCAGTAAATACAAAAGCACCTTTGTTTGCTCTCTGAAGGTAAAATTATAAATTCTTACTACCAATGCACAGCCTATTACACAACAGGATTTCCTGAGGGCGATCAAGTAGTACGTTTTATATTAAACACACACAAGTCAACCTTGAAGCATCTTACATCCTTTCTGTATTGTGGAAATAAATACATTAAAATTAGCTGTAAAGGTGTTACACAGACAGAATGTCCTGATGGTTTAAATTAAATATAGAAAAATATGTAAAATAACTCAGGGTTTCAGATGTTTAAAGCAGCCATAGTGGAAAAATTCTAAGGCCACTCAGTCAAGGTTGGTCCTATTAAATTCTGAAGCACTGAAATCCGTGTTTTAATCTTTTCACTGATTACCAAGAACACAGTAATCACTATAAGACCAAGAAGAGATTCACTTTTTGTCTGGCTGATACAGTGGTTAGTACTTTTTGCAAGTGAAAACTATATTTTAAAAAGTAGCACCTTTTTAAATAATACTTGGTAACACAACTAAGTGATTATGAAAAAACAGACTCACCAGCCACAAACAGAATTCACTATCACCTGCTGCGCTGTTAATTTTCCACACACATTTGATTAAACAAGGCTTGTTAGTGGGAAGCATTACAGTTGTTAGACTGTCATCATATTCAGTGACCTGTATATCATCTGGTGCCCTTGTGTGCATTTCATAAATATAACACCACTCCACAACAATCAACAGCAGCTGTGTGGTTGAGCGAGCTCTTTGGGTGAATCTAGTGTCTAATATCTTGGTTTGAATGCCTTTACACAGACAAGTAGTGTGACTTCAGCTGGACTGACCAAAGTTGGCAAAAGGGTGATCATTTAAGGGAATCTACCACATAAAAACAATGCACATCCACATGCATGCAGCGTCATAGTTGAAAAGGGACTTGTCTTGTCCTCACAAGGGTTTGGATGACAAAAGGTTACCACACATCAACAACCTCAAGAGTAAAAAAAAAAAGAAAGAAAAGAAGAGGCTGATACATTGCTGACAACTCAGACTTGGAACCATTGCTCTAAGTTTTTAGGTTGAGTTATGACCAGCCAGTGACTCAGACAATACAATAAAAGATGATGGTAGACTGTCAGAGGTATGTCTAGAAGAAGAAGCCAAGTCTATACAAGCACAGAGTGAGCAATGTATTTTAACTGACTTGTGATACAGTCTCTCTCAGTGTCTCATTCTCTTGTCCTTGGGTTTCACTGTCTGATAGCAGAGGGGAATGAACTGCTTCACTGATCTTATAAGGCAAATTATCTTTAGTCAACATCTTCCGGGTGGCAGAGACCAAGCGAGAATAGTTATCGGGGTTGTACTCCGATGAAGGGGGCCGGGTACACAGCAAAGGCAGGTTGTCCCTGTCAGGCCGGGACAGAAAGAGAGGTGGTCGTCGCTGGCTCTCACCCTCCTTCAGTGAGTCTGGAAGTTGCTTGCGTTTGGTTTCAGGTAGCAGCATTATGCAGAGAACGGAGAGGACGGCGAAAGAGGCAAAGACGACATGGTGGAGGAAGTAGCCACCGTTATTCTGGAGCTCCATCAGGGAGGAAGCGGCCATGCCGATGCAACCTGCTGCCAGCACCAGGCCAAGGCAACCACCTCTGACAGAGAGGGAGAGGAGGAGAACGCAAATTGTCAAGAGAAGACATCAAGGTGCAATGTGCAGACAATGTGCTGTTAAAATCTTGTTGGTCTTTTACTACATCTCTATATATCCAACTTTCCTACCCTGGCTGTAGAATTCAGCCCCAAGCCCATGTATTCCTACAGAGACCTACGTGTTTGAAAATGAGTCACAAATATATACTTTCATCATTTTTAAAATAGTTTTGTAAAACGGCTGACCACCTTTAGCAAATACTACAGTGCATTTGAAGAGGTCTATTTTTAGCAGTAGAATCATGTGCATTCACAATAAGCTATAGCAACAGATGGTACAAGGAGCACAAGTTCTCCAACATGCTTGGAAAAACCTACTGTACTGTTTACTGCACTTTGTGTGAAGTTAATTGCTTAAAAAAATCTAGGCCTCTTGAAAGCTCACTTTACTTTTACTGCCAAAATGTTTGCACAGTATAACATATGCTCACAGGCTCTTCACTTGAGCCAAAAAGGAAGACACTTACCGAACTACAGTTGGCATCACCTCAGAGGCGAAGAACACGCTAAGCATGGCAAGAGCCTGAGAGAAGAGCAGACCCACGAAAGAGAGCACCAACACCAGGCCTCCTTGCAGGTCTGACACACACAAAAGGAAGGAAAAAGGAAAAACTGAAAAACAAATTTTCTGTGCAAAACATAGAACTGCAGTATCAAGAAGAGCAGGGACTCGACATATTTAGGCCCCTGACTGTCATGTCAATATCAGGGAGCTCCAAATGGATTACATGCATATGAAGTGACTCAATTTTGGGTCCAGACGTCAAAGATAAATTAATTTACATTGCTTCCTCCTTTTCTATATTCAAGCCTACAAATGATCTGTCCCATTTCATGATTTCCAGGCTTAAAAGTCAAAAAAAGATGATTTTAATAATGCACTTTTTCCAATTCAAAACCTTGTGTGTTATGAAGTCTTCAGAGTTTGAATTGTGCTTAGTTTTTAAAGAACTATTGATCTTTTTATATTGCTAAAATATGATAACACAACTATTGTCTTGAGCCATATAAAGAAAGTGTAATTAGTTTACCACTGCCAGCAGTCACAAAGAAAAATGATGGAGGATTCATTTTGGGGCACAGATGTTACTGAATTTGAATTAAAGATATGGATATAACGTACACTGAGTGAGGGCCAACAGCAGCAGTGATGACAGTCCTGTGATGATGGCTGAGAGCAGAAGCATACCGCGGCGCCCAAAGTAGTTGACAGACAAACAGATGAAGATGCAGCCCAGTGCCCCAGTTATCACTCGGAGAAAGTAGCTGAAGTAGAAGTTGGTGGAAAAACTGTGCAGGTTTCTGGTGAAACAGTACTGGATGCCTGTTCCAATGAACCTGGAGGGGATGAGAACAGAGTTAGACCATACGCATCTGAGAAATTAAAGAAAGAAGCCATAGTGTTTAAAAAAAAAATCATTATTCAATCAGCTCACTACAGCTTCTACATCTCACTCTTTCAATATTTCAGTAGAAACATAGATTTCATCTTGATTCACAAAAAATAAAGACTCACAGAGTGAAGCTCAGTATGAGGCAGTTCTTCCAGATAACACGAGTCCGACGCAGCTCCATAACTGAATAGTACCTTGGCTGACAGTCGTCACCATAAGCTGAATCTATCTCTATAAAGAGAAAAAGAGAATTTTTACTTCCATATCCACTAACCATATTACAATTACTGAATAGATGGAATCCTTCAATAGCCCCTTTTTAACAATGTACTGATAATTTTATAGAATAAATGATTAATGGAGAAAATAATTACCCATTTCATCAATAATGAAAAATAAGTTAGCTGCTAATTTAAACCAACAATCAATGTTCTGCAAGAAGAACTACACGTAAAATATAACATATTTGTGGAGTTTTGAGATAACTAGATAACTAGAAAACAAATACCGCTTTCAAGTCAGTCAAATCCAAAATATGACAAGAGGGTATTTTGATTCTGAGTTCATTGTTGATGTAGTGGTTGTGCTATGTGTCAAGCTGTGTCTTGGATTTGGGCACTTTGCAAAATCATCTTTACTTGAAAAACATCCATGAAATGAAAACATCCCACTAAAGTTCTAAATAATATTTTATCTAGACAATGCTTCTTTTCCTGATTGTAATTATGATTTGTTGATTTTTCTCATAAAAGAAAACATCTAATAGCCAATGCTGCAGAGGGCTTGTCTGTGTGTGTGTGTGTGTGTGTGTGTGTGTGTGTGTGTGTGTAAACAATGTAAACAAATGTACCTGATAGCAGGGTTTCCCCAGGGTATATCTCATCTTGTAGACAAACACCATTCCTAGTAGTGAATTCCTGGAGGCTCCTCTTCACCTGAGGAATCTGATCTGTGGCCAGCAGCCAGCGAGGAGACTCAGGAAACACCGATGCACAGCTAAGGAAGACAACTCTGTTATCATATCTCAGAGAAATAAGGAGATTGAACATTCCCTTTAAAAAAATGTCATTCAACATTATTTGATATCGCTTTATCAATGACATTGCTATCGAACATACAGTCCAGATATTTAACATCATCAGCTGAGGTCAGAGATAATACCCATGACTCCAGAGCACAGGACTCTATAAGGTACTCATGCAAAGTACACCTTAGTACTTGAATGAACTTGCAAAATAAATAAGTAAGAATGTACTAAGTAACTAAGATTTTATTTATTTAAACGTGTGGTTACACGTAAATTCAGGTGTGACTGTGAGCTTGTGTGAACATGAGCAACTCCAAACTGCGGACACAAAAAATCAACACAAATTATGACACAATGTGAGGCTAAAACACCCCGAGAACCACTATAAAATAATAAACGTCCCCTAGTGCTTTATCAAACAGTCACAAATCCCAAATACTGCCACCTGACTCACCACCAATAGGAAAGCAGCAGGAGCAGAGGCAAAGTGGCCACGGCCTGGAGAACGGGCCAATAGCGGCACAAAGCAGCAAATCCTGGCAACAGCAGCTCTGCGAACACGCCGAAGAAGCCGCTGACCATGGCAACCATGAGACGATGACGAGGGTCACACAGCTCCAGCCCTGAGAGAGCAGTAGGAACAGTCAGCAGAGGAAGCAACAACTGAAGCAAAACTAAAACATTTGTCCATAAGCACTTTACTGTCAGATCGGGAACCTCTACACACAAAACTTGCTGGTTGTTTTCACTGGATACCTCAAACATCATGTCAGCACAGGTTAGATGTGTTGTTAGTATGCTGCTGAGGCATCTCCATCTGTTTCATATATTAAAATGAGGGAATATACCTTCAATAAATGTATTTTAAAATGTGTTTTTTTTGTTTTTGGTACTGTGACGCTATCTGTAACATTTGTGAAACTTTTCAAATTGACTGATATTTGAGGAATATACCGCAGCAGCTGTAAAAATAAATTTCATCAGCAGAATAATGTTAATAATAACTGTCTCTGTGGCATGCTCCAATACATCAGAGAAACGTTCAGCTGAAAAACACAAATTCATGTTAACACAAAACACAATCTAAAACATAGAAACATGACAAAACCTGAAAAGATGAATTATCACCTTAAATTTTATAGAAATACATCAGAACAAATCAGTTCAATCGGAACTAGTAATGAGCCAGTAATGTCTTACCATAGCCGAGAAATAATATGTAATTAGTAAGCTTCAACAGTCAAAATAGGACAATGACATTTTTACTGAGACCTTGGTTCCCCCCAGAACAAGACAATTAAAAGTGCAATCCTATAACTTGTAAATAATCTAAATCTGTTTTCCTGATTAAAGCAAAGCTGAATTCTTAATATCACCTGAAAGAACAACAAGTTCAACAAGCTAGATGCAGCTTCTGGGAGATAAAGTACTGTTAAGCTCAGATAATAACGTAAACTTGTTTGCGAGTGTGTCAAGCTGTGGAAGTTTCTGCTGAACTTTAACCTCCTTCCCCCACTGCTGTGATTCTCTTTCCATCTCCCCCCTGTCTGAGAGGGTGGAGAAGGAAAACGAGGAGCTCACTTCCTCGCCTCCACTTTTGTCCAACTATTGTTTTCTCCTCTCTGTGGAGGAACAGCACTGGCAGGACATCACGGAGAAACATTTCTCTCAGGCCTTCGCCTCCCCCACCCCAACATCAAGCTGACAAAAAGAAAAAACGAAAAAACCTGGACTCAGTTTAACCTCGACTTCGCAGGAATGTGGGAGTACTTTTATACAGTATTTCAAAAACAAAAAGTATGTGTGTGGATTTCAAATGCACACTTCTCTTCCTAGTACCATCTCCTCCCACACAGAAATGCGTAATGCTTCTAGAAACATAGTTTACGTGGGTTACGTGCAGACAGGGGCACATCAATGTGGGGTACGCTGCCCTGACAACAGTTGTTATGGTCGACACCACACATGTGATAGTCCCCAAACTCAGGTCTACCTTGTCACAATTTGAGGGCCCAGAGGATTCAGCTGAAGAAAACCTTTAAATCCTAACTGACATAAAATGATACCAATGACCAAATAAAGTTATTTTTACACACAATATGAATTTTGCTGGTAAAAACATGTGTGGCTATCATATATCCAAAGATAGCTCTATTTAATTATGTGTATAGTATATTTTTTTTATCTTAGGAGAGCAATTCAAACATATAGTCTACAGCAATCCAACTTGCTTGATTCATGACTAATATAACTACAGAACTATAGTGTATCCCAAATCCACTTTAAATACCATCCTCCTGATGAATCCTTAAGAAATTAAACCATGTTTTAGACATTATTTCTAGTTGGTATTTTTCTGCTTTTACATTCTGTAAGTACTTCTCTATACTCCAGTTTTCATTGCATTTGTATATTAATTGGTGGCAGGGTGGCACACTGGATTCAAATTGCCTTCAGATGAAGAAAGGTTTCACAGGAAGCAACAAGTAGTGCAGTGTTACTTATATTTTATTCTGAAAAGCTACTAGTGCCATGTGCTCTTTGAGTTGGATCATGCTTGTAGTTATTACTGGCCAAGTGTTTGGCTGTGCTGTAAACACCAGTACATCAGTGACGCAAGTAGGTATTCTGTTGTATTTCTGAATAGCTGTTAGTGAAGTGTTGCACTGTACCTGCTATTACAAACACTAACCACAGGTGTCACCAAACTTATCAGGACTTAAATCTTAACTTTAAAGGTCACAAATAGAAATCAAAATATGCTTCAGAGGATTAAAAAGTTCATTTGTTTTCTTATGTGTTCATAAAGGCACTTTACTAAATCACAATTTCTTTCTGACTAATTTTGTTGCAGCTGTGAGAAGGTCCTCCATTCCCTTTGTGCATTGCATTGTGGGAGAATATTTTTCCTGCAATGTGACCAGAGATCAATAAGACTGACATTGCATTATGTTTGTATTTAACAATAACAAGTTTTTTGGTTTTCGTTTTCTATTCTAAGAGGAGGTAGTTAAATAGCATAGAAATGGGTTAACAAAATTGCCACTTTGTTAGTCACTGATAAAGTTTGAGATGCGGGCACTGACTTAAAGGTTAGGAACTAAGCTACATACTACAGATACTTTAGTTCAGAGTATAAGTGCAGCAGTGGCAGCATTTTTAAACGGAGTTAGATTGTCCATTATTCATATTGCCTTTATCGAATAGGTCTCCAAACGTTCAGTCATCAGGAAAATCTCATTTTTTGCTGAACAACCATGCAGTTTTCAATTTATATTGCATCCACTGCATGTTAACATTAATATAATAAACTGGTCTGTCTGACGTGAGGATATGATGTGATGAGAGTAAATAAATGATTCTTTACTTTATGTTTTAAATGATTAAGTGATGGAAGAACTGATAGCAAAAACCAAACCAAACCAAATCAAACCAAAAGAGACATCACATGAAGAAAACATGGAGGTGATCACTATTTTTGTTTTGTTTTAATTGACTTTTGCCCTCAAACTGTGGGCACTGGACTACTAGATAACTGGATCCAGTGACTACTAAATGTGCAGATGCTGCCAATCTGCGTGAACACAAATGTGAGAACCTACCTGCGCAATGGGGTCAAACATACTGGTGTTCCCAACATACTAGCTGCACCAAAATCCTAAAGTTATCATTAAAACATCATTAACATTATCTTGAATGATAGTAAATTAGAGTACTTTGACACAGTGCTGACATGTAAGGTTAAAGGGCTTTCCCGCTAATGAAACTTTAACATTAACAGCAGCATGTCTTGGACTGTGGACAGCTGGAAAAACAGTGTTTACCCATCTCTAATCTCTTCTTCTTTAACACCCTGCACATTCTGCTTATCAATTATCATGTTCATGTCTGTTTTGCTGCTCTGTACTGTTTGTTTATATATGTATTCTACACCAAAATCCAAATTCTAAACCTAAAGAAAATGTGATTTAATAGAAATATCCAGAATAATAGAATAGAAATAGACATTTTCATAAACACAGTGCCACTGTGACGACTGACGACTAAGTGAAGTGCAGGAATCCAAAAGTGGTCTGTAAAATAAACAAAGAAGTGAGTTGCTAGGTGTGAAGCACACGCTGTTCATTTTCTAATCCCCCAGAGAAGTCCTTTATTAATTCTGCATGAAGCTTAAACCCAGGATATGTAGAAAAGACTAAATATGTGTTCAGAATACTTACTGGCAATGTATGAAGATACAAACACTCCAGCAAGCATGGCTCCTTGAGAGAGACGCAGCAGTAGAAACACCATGGCGCTGTTGGACAAACACATTGCTACCCCTAACATACTGGACAGGCTGATGGAAAGGAGGAAACCTCGCCGACGACCCAACCTGAAAACAAACACGCACAGTCACGCTGACATAACATCTCAGTCACAGAACATACACAAGTAAAGTACTGGCACCTCTAATATATATATATATATATATATATATATATATCAATATTTCATAAATACATAATTGCAAAACTATAAACTCCCAAAAGTCATATTTTATATAATAATAATATATATATATATATATATATATATATATAGAATAATTATTTCAAACAAGGGTTTTATAGATCGTTTTTATTTTAAATGTCTTCTTGGTTTTTGCCCCCCCCTAAAATAGTAATTTTCAAACTACACTCACTGGCCACTTTATTAGGTACATGTGTACAATACAATACAGCAGCTCTGGCATGAATTCTCCTTTTCAAGGTTAGAATAGTTTCTAATATTCATCTATTTACATAAATGAGTTGACCAAAACTCTTAAACAACAGTGTCAAAGTCATTCTGATTCAGCTGCATACTGCTGTAAATACACACATTACACAAACAGAAACTAACTTCTTATTTACCAAGACTGTGTTGCTATGTAACCTGGTCAATCAGGTAGAGTTGTGTTTGCTTTATTACTCAGCATCAAAGGGGAAGAGACAGGCAGCAAATAATGTTAGCTGGTTAATTCAGAGTTATGTCTGCAGATGCTACTGTAAGAAAGATACACAGCTCTGTGAAGAGGAAAAAAGACAAACTGGCTCAAGCCAACAAGAGCTAACACTGGCAGCACTGGCTTTTCACTTTGATACTAATAATCTAAACAACACAAGCTGTTGGTAGCGATGGCAACCTTGTTTACACAAGCTAAATAGAGCCAGGTCAATTCAATTCAGTTCACTTATATAGCGCCAAATCACAACAAAAAGTCATCTCAAGGCACTTTACAGAGTAAGGTTTAAGACCTTACATAATATAACCATATATAGAATTATACAGGAAAACCAACAGTCCCACTTAAACAAGGACTAGGTGACAGTGGAGAGGAAAAACTCCCTTTAATGCAAGAAACCTCCAGCAGAACCAGGCTCAGGGTGGGCGGCCATCTGCCTCGACCGGTTGGGGTGAATTGAAGTATTTGAAAAGTTCTGCACAGTTTCTGTAATTTTATACCTGTACACAACCACAATCGATTTAAAATGAAGCAATCATCATGTCATTCAAGTGTAAACTAACCCTAACCCTTTAATTCAAGATTTAACCAAACTATCTGATTAACCATTCAAGAAGTACAGTCATTTTATACACATTCCAGTTGCTGTGGTTATTTTACTTCTTTCTTTTTTTTTAACATTTATTGTATAGTTTAAAGCATATATATATATATATATATATATATATATAATGTGAGACATGAGTTTTCAAACCAGGCTGCTGTGGACAGTAAATGCTGTGAAGGGTGATTATGATGCCAAACACTTTAAGTTTCCATATAAACTATAACTATAACTATATCCCACTGCCCCCACACACACCTAGACTATAAACTCTTTGCACCACTGCACTTTACTCATCACTATTGTGATGCACACGCTGCTACATGGACAATCTCATCTGAATATGTTATGGACCTCATGCACATCCAATGCACAAAGACAAGCTCAGGACTTACACAGAAGGTGAAATACCACAGGTGAAAATAGTTTCCTGCCTGTTTTTAGTTTATTCCCAGTTTAAAGTGTGTGCTTTTATATTGTGCCTTAGTTGAAAGTTTAGATTTTTATATTCTATTTATATATATTTTTTGGCTTATTCTGTTTTGCCTATTTGTTCTGTACTGATTAAGCTGGAGCCACGTCGTCTTGTCTCTCTGTGTACCTGTACAGTATATAGCAGAGATGACAATAAAGTTTACTTTGACTTTGAACTATTACTTACCAGTCGCACAATGTACCAAGGAAGATGTATCCCACAATCCATCCTGTCATGAAGCAGATACGTTGCAAAGGGATTTTCCAGTAATCACTGCAAACGAGGTTCCACTACAAAGGGAGACACAGATGTACACAGACATATTCTCACACCAAAATAAAGCTCAATATTATTGTTGTACAACATTTCACAAGCTGTGAATAGAAATGTTCCATGTGGTTAGTGTTTTGGGGGAATTTGACATACTGTACCAACTGGTAAAATGATTTCAAGAATAAAGTAATATACTATGCTATATATGTTTGGTATTTTGTCTTAACAAATTCCAATGAAAACATCAAGTACCATTGATGTTAAAAACATATGTACACAGATCAGAAATAATACAGTTTGATTTATTTATGAGCAGTTTAGAGACAACAAATAACCTAATCTACATGTCTTTGGACTGTAGGAGGAAACACATTCCAGCATGAAAAGTACATGCAAAGAGCCAAGCTAGCCGGGAAATTCAAACCCAACACCTTGTTGCTATAAGGCAAGAGTACTAACAACTATGCCACGATGCTGCCCCAGACTCCTTTCAGCTGTGGATAAATAGATTTTGTGCTGTGGTGAGTCCTTATGGATGATGACAGTTTAAATCAACTTAAAATAAACTACACTGCTCATCTCCACTGTAAGAAAAGAACGTATCATATACTATATACACACTTAAATCACACATGAGAGTTTGATGAAAGAATTATTCAAGCTGAAATCTTTACTAATGTACATTGTTTAATTTGTTCAGAACAAAATGACATAACCCTCAGTGGAAACCAAAATCATCCACTCATGGGGGGCTGTATTCAAAATCAAGTGAAAAATTAAAATCACTCATCCAAGTTGAATGAATTTCATCATGGGAACTTATAATTTGATTCTGAAGTGTGTAAGGCCTCCTTGTGCCTGTACGCACTACCAACAACATCTGGGCATGCTCCTGACGAGTGGGCAGGATCAGGGCAGCAGTGAGCTTCTGGACAGTCAGTGGCAGTACTTGGTGGCATTGGATGCATTGATACATAATGTCCCATAGGTGCTCATTTGGATTTAGGTCAGAGGAACATGATGGTCAGTCAGTGGCATCAATGCCTATATCATCCAGGAACGGCCTACACACACACACACACTAGGCCACATGAGGCCAGGCGATGTCCTGCACCAGGAGTAACTCAGGGCCCACTGCAACATCGTAAGGTCTGACAATCCCTGAGGATTTCATCCCAGTATGTGCCATCTTGAAGTAACTGGACTACCTGTGCAACCTGATTGGGTAGCTTTTTCTCTTCATTACACCTGTTGTAACTTTCATTTCCACCAAAGCAGGTGAAACGGATCCAAAATCAAGCTTCCTAAATGGACCGATCCCTAATGTTTAACTGACTTACTGGTATACTGTGATGATTAAGTGTGATTTGAGCAGTGTCGTTTTTGACAGCAATGAAGGTATCGGTGAAGAATCTGATATCATGGTCCTTTATCATTTTTGTAATACTACACTAATTTTTGTTGGATGTCCTACTTTAACCACATTTCAACTCTCGGCAAGTTAACTGCCATTAGCTGAAATCAGTGACTAACTGGAATGTGAGAAATCAAACTAAAAGTGTTGTAGTATGCTTCAGCTAATGGACCACAGTAAAATAAATGTGATTTGTGATATATTTAAAACACACGCCAAATAACTTTAAGTGTAGAAATCACATATGTGGATGACTTAATTTCTGTATGAAATATGATTTGTTTAATTAAAGACTCAAACAAATTCTCACCAAGATGCTGCATTCATCATAATTCGACTACATAACATGCAGAGAATAGCAGGCTACCAGTCAAGTCACCAAACAGAGAGATCACTGTGAGGGAGGAGGAATGTAGATCATGTTGTTCCTAATTGAATTAAGATGTCTGCTGACAGTGTTATTACATTAGAACAAAGTGGAGCTCAAAGTAGAGCCTGCCAGCAGCTCTACGCCTGGTTAGTACAAGTTGCTGCTTGTAAGAAAGTCTTCACTTTTCTCTTTCCCCCCTCTTACCTCTTCCTCTGTCTCCTCTACTTCAATCTCTGTTTGAAGATGTGATGTTTAATTACAGTGAGCAGTTTATAGGTACGCATGGCTACGAAGTTTGGCAATCAAAAGATCAAAATTAATAAAGTGAAAATAAAATCTTCACACGCAGTCTTGGGCTGTGTGAGGTGATGTTCAACATAATGGTCAAGCTGCAATTGGATAAAAGCCATAGTCAAGGTTAGTGACAGTCGCCATGTTTTAGAAGTGATAACACCTTTTTTTAAGTTGACATTACCTAAATGGAAAGACTAATTTGCTACAGGGTCCTGAAGCAAACATGAATTGTTGTCCCCTATTAATCAGAGATAAGGACTCCTAGGACAACTGCTCCTACATCATGCTGTGGTGAAGGGAACAAGTCCGAAGAGGTTAAAGAGATCCAGTAGCAGTAGTATCTTTATTCTGAGCTGAATTTGTGGGCATTGCATTCAGTATTACCAATACATGAATAAAAAAACAAATAAGACTGATAAGAGGTATGACACAATTTAAACCTTTTAAGTAAAGATAAAGTAAAGATCTACCTCAAGGTGTAACTGTCACTTAATGTGGAAGTCAGTATGGCTATTTGAATAACAGGAATATGTGAATATGAAGGTCTTAAAACTTGACAGTGCAGTGTTTCAATGTAGGGCTTCAAGTAGTAAGAAGCCCATCTTAAGCCCGAGACATACCAAGCTGACTGTCAGCTGTTTAGCAAGCGTTGGGACACCTGTGAGAGTCTGTCGACCTAGTTTTTGGTGGACCCCATCAGTGAGAGAGTCCACTCTTATGGGCTGTTCAGCTTAGCAAACCAAATACTAAGAGCTGATAATGTCAGTGCTATTTGTAACTTTTTATCTGACATATTGTATACTCAATTAATGGTGAGTCAGAGTGGTGTGAAAATGTTATACCGTTTGTATATCTCTTTGAATGACAGATACAGACTTCCACCACCTGGTGTCATGGAGAGTTGTTTCCTTTTGTGCAGGTGCAGAACGTATGTGCTAGTTGTCCATTGACTGTAGTCTTTGCAGTGTGTTCTGATGCCACTTTTTGGCCCAGATGAAGTGAGGCGAACTCAGTTTGGTGTGTCTCTGGCCTTAGGGGTCTTATAATGCCAAGTGATACTATCTTTTAGTGGTTGTATGATCCTAAGTTCCAGTTAATCAAATTATCAAAAATCAATTACAACACAGTGAACATGTGGCTTCTAAGGGAGCTCTTGAAAGGGGATATTTTCCACAGCTGGTAATTCTGCCCTGACTACAAGGGTGCAAGGAAGTCAACAATAACCTCAGAAATGAACTTACAGTTAAATTAACAACTCTGCCTCACAAAAACAAGCAATAATAAAACAGTTGATAGTGCAGGACTCCTGTGAAGGCGATGAGCACAAATGTTCTCTATTCAAGTTTCCCTCTAATAAAGTTTTCCTTTGTTCCAGTGTATGACGTCAGGAAGCTGCTGTTGGTGAAGGAGGTGTAATAGGTCTCAGGAAGGAACATGGAGGCTCCAAATTTTGTCTCAGGGGAAAAGGAGAAAAAGTCTCCGCGTTTCCAGTTCCTGTTTCCTTGAGGCCACTTTAGACAGACAATAATCTGAGGACAAGATGAAGGGCAATTACCTACAACTGCTTTGTCCTACTTGCCAGCCCCCCACTCTCCACTGCAGCTCAATATAACGCTACGGCTGAGAGACTTCACCAAATACTTGTTTTGTTTTAATGTGTGTTACAAAATAGGGCACAAATGTAATGCACGTGTTTGTTTGAGGTAACTTTTGTTTGAAGCTGTTATCAGTGTTTGCAGACTGGGATGGATCCTTGAGTAGCACAACACCAATGAGACAGTTTGAAGAGGTTTCTTGTGTTTAAGTAGATATATAAATATGAGACACAATATACAAAGACACAATCACATGTAAATATATTGTCTGTGTTCAGCCACTAGTTACAGTATGTAAGAGACGATCAAAGAAGATCCACATCTGAGTACTTCAGTTTATAAGCCTAATTCAGATACATCAAGAAGTACTGTAGACTGGGCAGTCATGTGTGCCAGACAGCAGATAAGTAAGAGTGAAACACACACTGGGGAACAACACAGTTTTAACTTCAGAACCTGAGTAAATATTGACTGAATGCTGTTAACAGCCGACTTCATGACACACACGCTTCCAGCAGAGATAAACTAGTCTTTACTTAGCGGAAGCTGGAACAAATCCAGTTCGGCACCACCATCTTGGAGCAAAGCCAAAAAAAAATTATGTACCCACAAATAATAACAGTTAATGGCCTTCTAACAAACTCCAGTGATGTGGTAACGCAAAATGTGGGCAAAGCCAACAAGCTGTAATCGGTTTGGATTCAGTCGGTGGTTTTAAATGCAACAATTTACAATAAACTAACTTCAGATTAGTTCCATCTCTGTGTCTAACCGCTTCAAAAGGTCCAAATCTAAGCCAAGCAGACCAGAAAGATGACCAGCATGCTAAACAGTCTCTTACCTCAGTAACAAAGTTGCTCTGGAGCCCCGCTACACGGGAGTACTCCCAGCCTTTGGTGCACGCCACCTTCTCCCTGGGCACATGTTCGGTTAGGTCCGAGGTGTTTGGTGGGTACTTGAAGAGTTCACAGTGGCTGAGACCTGTGCCGTTCACCCATGGGATGACTAGGTTGAGGTATTCCTGTTTGGACAAGTTGCTGAGGAGGAAAGCGGAGGGCAGAAGCTGTGGGTCGGGTTTGCAGTGATACGAGTCCGGGATCAGAGTGTAAAAAACGTCGCTCAGTAGATTCAGCATGACCGCAAAGTTGGGGAACCAGCTGAATACGACCACGATTCGGTTATAGCGTCCATAGCCGCCGGCGTGAGGGAAAATCTTAGTCTCATAATCCATTTGAAGACGAGCGTTTGTGAAACATATGTTCTCTTGGATATGGCGCAGTGAGTGCGCACAGTCGACTGACGCGCGACGCAGCAGCGGCAGGTAAGCGCGCCGGGGGGCGGGGGCGGGGGCGGGGGCTCGAGGATCCCACAGCACGAGGTTTGGGGAATCGACCTATGACACATCATCTGCTGCTAGACTGACTCATGTCTGGATGTCCCCCAGACTCCAGCCACCAATAGAGGCACAGGGAGCAGACAGGGTGAGGGTGAGATAAAGTTACCAGAGTTATGTCACCAATCATATCATCATATCTGCATGCGTCCATATGGGCACATGCAGATATGATGAGTGGATCATAGCTGGACTTGATGTTAACTGCTTTCACTTGTAGGTTGATAATAATCACAAATTATATTTTCAATAATGAATTATTAAGAACATTTTGATTTTTGAAATCCGTCTGTACTCTTAACAAAGAAAATCAACGCAACAGTTTGCGTCAAGCTATTAATTTTTAAGATAACAATGAGTTAAAAATCAAGTTGGTCCACGTTTTACTAGTTGTTTTATAAATAAATTAACTCAGCATACAATTAACCATTTTATTTAACACTGCAGTTGTGCATTCAAAGCTGTGCAGTCCTCTTGGAATGGTGAATGGTGGTGTAGGAGGACAACAGATTCCAAATAGTTGTGTTTTAGCCGGTGTAGCCCTCTGGCTCAACCAGTCTACTATATACAGCATATATACATATATAAAACTATATAAGACTGTCCATTAGTCGAATTTCTTTGAAAAACAAATTATTCTCACCTTGTATCTCTGTGCCATATTCAGCCTACAGGTCCTTTAACTGTCTCAACTGTCTGTATTTGTTTTATGTTAAAGGAGGAGACTGGACTCATAGTGGAGAGAAAATGAGTTACAGATATCAAGTTACCACCACATAAATTTTGGTTTTGATCAATTAATCCAGAAATTTGAGTTTAAATGACACACAAAGTTAAGTTGACGTAAATACCAACAGTATTACATCAGTATGACGACAGGTTTTTATATAAAATGTGTATCTGAACCAATAAATTATGATTTTTATCTTGTATTTAACTCAGGACAGATAAATTAGAAAATAAATGGTCAGCATTGAGGCCAAGGTATCCTAACCTTTGTAGCACCTAATATGGGTTAAGCTCCAAAAACACTGGTTCCTACGTTTCCCATAATGCAATCCAACAGCATATTTCATAGGCTTTCTCTGCCTTCTTAATGGCCACTTCCCAGAGTTTCCCATAGAGCAGTGAAGAGACAATACAACTGCCTTCAAAGGCTAAATAAAACTAACGTCAGGTGTAAAATAAGTGCAGTGTATATTTCTGTTTTATTTAATTTATCAAGAGTGAAAGAGACATCAAAGGAAAGAAATTACACAAAATTGGAATATTATTGTGATTTTTTTCTCACAATGATCCACAGGCTCATCTAATCATAATTTGTCAGATTTTACTTGTTTTGTTGTAACATCAGTCATGAAATGCTGTAATGTTTTCATAATTACTGATCAAAATCTACAAAGAAAACTAGCTAAATATTAAAGTGACACCTAAAAAAGTGAACGCTGACAATCACACTAACACAGGTTTCTACATGTGACAGTGCAGTTTCATGGTGTGTATTAATTGCAGCGGAAGCCATAAATAAGTTTGGTCAAATGATGTCATCTGTTATGACTCCTTGTACAGTGGAGTCACATAACAGATATTAAGGTTAAATTAGGTGTATTAAGTGTTTCTCTAGGTAACACACTGTTCCTAATACAGTGATATGTAATTATGATCAGTTTCAGCCAGAAACATTAAGGTGGAGTGACTGAACTCTCTCCAGGGTATAGATTTACTTCATGTGCAAATCTGGTAGCCATTTCAAAGAAGGCATCTTAGATTTCTGACACCAAATATAGTTACCTCATCCTGCTATCAATAGAAACTTGTCTCTTTGATCTAGTACTCCCAGTCGACTGTACAGCAGTTTGATTTGCACTTACATGTACAAAAGGTGCTATATAAATAAAGTTTAATGGATTTAAGTAAAACCACATTATAATTTGGTTGGACATATAGAGATGTTATTATTTAAATGTACATTTTCCTTATTATATAATGGATGTATTAGAAATGTATCAGTGGCAACTTAATTATGCATAGTTGCAGTCAATACAACTTTTATACATCATGACGCAGGCAACGCAAACACAAAACCAAGAAGCTGAGGGCAGCTGGTAATATTTCAAAATTTTATTAACGAACATAATCTCTGAGGAACAACAGCAGTTCTCGCGCTCTCTGTACATGCAACTGTAGAAAATAACAATTTAGAATTTTAACTTTTCAGTTTTAGTCTTTTTTTCCCCCCATCCATCCTCATTTTTAGTTTCGCTCATTTTAATTTTTTTATGCTTTTCTTTATTTTTTGCAGGAAATCAACAACAGCTAGAGGTGAAAGTACTGGATTTCTGTTACAGCACTGACGATAGCATCAACAACCCCCTCATATATCCCCCCCCCTTAGCTGCTCCAACAATATGTACACAAATAAACTACATTGTACAAATAAAAAAATGTTACATTGTTACATCATAATCACCTGCAGCGAGCGCACACAGCTCGTTGCTGTTAGAACCCCACATTCTACGCAATTTTTCAGACTAGTACAAAGAGGAGGGTGCAAAACGTCCTGGGAGGTTTTATTTACAAAGCTATATACAGTGTGTCTCTTTAACGCATTACGAGGAGGAAAATTTACACAGCGGAGACCAACTTCAACTCAAAACATACCACAGGTGTCAGGAAAAAAAAAGGTAATAAATAGGTTATTTCTCACCATTTAAAGAGTAGTTCTCCATGCTTTTTATTAGTCATTTTCCATTCTAAAAAAGGAACAAAGAAACAGCTACAGTCTGGGTTTTAATTAAAATATAAAACAAAACAAAAAAACACAAAAGAAAACTAGAAAAAAAGGCTTGAAATCGTGATTCTATATAATGTAAAAATATCAATTATGTATATTTATGTTCAGTAAGAAAAAACACAAATAACAAATCTAAAACAAACATTATGAGTGAATGTGAGAGTAGAGGTAATATGTTGCTGACTGAGGTGGTGTCAGGCTAGCATCTGTATCACCGCGACCAAGTGCTCTACTGTGCATCTGAGGGCTGATGTGTGTATTTGTGTTTGATTCAGAAATCACTGTTTTGTTGGGTGAATATTCACACTGGGGAAACAGTGCAGAAGGATGTGTTTCGTCTATTGCTCTGTGCAGCGGGTGTACTCCAGACTAGGGGAGAAATCGCCCATCACTTGTGTCAACCATCACCATTTCAAGCCTTTGTGGTTCAAATAAATGACTGATTACAGAAATAAAAACAAAGGCAGGGCTTAAACCATTTAAAAAAGGTGACACGTGAAATGGAAACACACTTGATGTCTTGTAAACAAATGTGATAGGGTGTTGTCGGTCAGGGCATAGTAACGGTATACATTCTGCTTGATAAGCAATGTGATTGACATGCCACTATTGTTTATGCTTTATACAGCAACAAAAACCCTTAAGATTAACACAACATTCAAAACAACTTACTCTGAGCTTAAAAAAAACCCCACACGCACACACACACAATCTGGTGAACAAAAGACACCCTTTAACCTCCATTTCAAAAACTGTATGAAACCAATAACTAAAAAACAACAACATTTTCTGGCTATTTTAACCCAAATGTGTGTATATGTATACCAGCCAAGATGTGTGTACTGTATCTTTAAAAAATATCCAGGACTATACATCTAGCCACCTTGTCTGCACAGTGTAATAGCAACAACCATTGCACTTGACCAGACATACCATACACAGCTATGCTGACCGACAGTGTGTAAATAACTTAAAAGGTTCGGATACTATTGCCATCAGGATACATGAGCAGCTCTCACACACAGACAGGCAGCCTATGTGGTAGGTCAGGAAAGCTTTTGAAAACCAGGAAATTAACTTCTCAATGGGACAAAAATCTGTCTATTCAGCTTTTCTTTCCTCTCCACTGTTAACGTCTGTTCATGTCTCGTTTCGTTCGACAATTGTAACTGTCTCACACCTGTCTGCTTGGGCCCGACACAAGAACTATGATTATGGCAAATGTTGCCACACAACGGAGTGTATGAGGAAGTAACGTAACATTTAAAGTCCCTGACACCACAAGCTGAACATTGATTAAACTGCTAAAAATTAGAAGGCTGATGACTGGACCTAATTTCTTTTTAAACCTTTCACTGACTACCAAATAGACTAAGTGTTGTATTGGAATTACTGGGGAATTAAACTCCCTGTGGTCTGTAATAAAATGTTTATATATTTAAAAAGACCCATTTAAGTGAAAAGCCACAGGTCTCAAAGCCAAATAAGATTCTTGAGCTTTCTGACATACGAGCCACAGTGCCATCCAGTGAGTAAACTTGGAACAGCATCAAGAAAATAAGCTGCTCTCCACTGTTGGACAAACAGGCAGACTGACTAAACAATGTTAAAAAATTTTATGGAATGAAACCTTTCAGATGCTGTTATAACTCGTCAGTCTATTTAATGTGAAAAGCAGACAAGCCGGGAGAACAGAACGTGTAATTAAGTGCTGAAAAACCCATGTCTTGGTTGGTTTTACATAAGGATTTTTGTGAAATTAGAAGAGATTTCAGTCCAGTTTTTGTAAATTAAAAGAAAATTTCAAACTACTATACATTAACATGATGGTTTTGCTTGTAAATGACATCTCTCTAATGTTCTTCCCACCCATATATATCTATATTACTTTGCCCAACAATGAGTACATTTTTTTTTCACTGAAAAAGGCATTTTCTTGGTTTGAACTTTTTTCAGATATAATTGTGTAGTAAAGCAATGAATAATAATCATCTGTCTATTCTTTAAATAAATCCTCAACAACTATTCTGCTACATCTGAGGGGCTATATGGGGACCTGTGGGGGGCCGGTTTAATCCAGAAGAGTTTTCTGTCAACTATTCGTGTGTTGTGGTGAACCACATCCACTTGAGATAGTTTTCCTACCTAAGCCTGGACCGAATCTAGAGATGGGATCATATAACTGTGCACTGGAGTCTTTCAAATACTGACAGAATCGTGTGCACATTTTGGCCCGTGGATATGAGGGGGGGGAAAGTGCTGCCCAAAAGTGAACTGTACATAAAAAGATAATTTTTTATTTTATTTACTTTTATGTTTTTTTCTTTACACTTAACTGAGTGATATTACAGTACATAGGTTATTTACAACTGTGCAGCAATGTGTGGCAAAATAAATTATCTAGAAGGCAGCAAGAATACATTGGTTAACGAATATAAAAACTGTACATAATTTACGGAATACAACTTTTTTTCAGTTTTCTTTTGTTTTTTTTCCATTAAACTAATATTGGCTCTGTAGTGTTTCAAGTCACTTCCTCAGAAACAATGAAATGCCCAAGTAAAGAAATAGACAAAAACAATATTTCTCTCCTGCCAAACCACAATTTCTCAATAGTCTCTTTGAATCTTAACATTCGTTTTGTTTGTTTCTTCTGTTTGTCCTGTGGTGTTTTTGCAGTCCATGGCAGTCTGATGTGTTTGTGCTGGAGCAGGCAGGGTGACTGAGGAACACTCCGGACTGTCCTCAGAGATCCATGCCTGTCCTCTTCTGCTTAGCCAGGCTGAGAGGCTGCAGGCTCAGTCTCTCCCTCTCAGACACTGGGCCCTGACGCACACACACATCTGTAATCCTCTGCTGTATTCCAACCTGCTGGAGGATCTGTAGCACTACTGTTTAGCTAGGCCTGGTGCAGTGTGAACAGAAAGGGCATCCTCTTGGTGTACTATCTTATAGCATCAAAACCATCAGTGGCTGGTTTTAGTTTCCTGGTCTGTCTTTCCCAGCTGTCTTGCTGTAGATGCACACTGAAGATTCACATGATGCACCACGACTCTGATGTCTTCCTCTGGGTTAGAGTGCACACCATTTAGTCCTCCTGGCCCACCAGGAGCCCTGGGTCAACAGGGGAGGCTTCTCCTCAGTCTTCCCTCAGGACAGGCACCACGCTGTTGGGAGAGCTCTTTTCCTCCCAGTGGTGGTAGGTCTATATAAGCAGGGACGAAAAACAAATGCAGAAAATATATCTCTGTCCCCTGTCTCACTGTAACTGAGCACTGAGGAGTTGTGTCCCAATGTCAGAGCCTCAAAGCAAAAACTGTTTCTGCTTCTCACACTCTGATCAAACAAAAGCGTAAAAACTTTGAGGATGAAAGTGCAAGTGTATTTTCTTTTCCCCCAGTAAAAACGTGTTTCCTTCTTCACGGAAGGGAATTGAGAGCAAGTTTTTCATCTTTACTCTTTCTATAGAATATAATTTTTTCCTCTTTTAAACTTGCTAGCCCTTTCCATTCGTTCTATTCAACGTTCTGTTCTGTTGAGAAGAAGTGACAAAGTTTGCTCTCTCTATGTGAGCATATGTGTGTCACGCAGGCAGCAGGACAAAATCGTCATTGACATCAACCATTGGCACGTAGAAGGACGGCACTTCGTTGACACAGAGGGACTTGTGTCCTGCTGGGTCCAGCTCCTGGACCTTCAATTGCCACTCCATCCTTTGCACTGCGTTGAGGGCTGCTGCCTCATGCTGTTGCCGCATCAACAAACATGTCTGGTGAAAGAGAACCCAAGCATTAATGGTATGGTATATAACACATTTTCTGGTATTAATGCTTTGGAAGACATAACCGCATATATTAAATCATTGCAGACTCCTGATACTTACCTTCATGCGGTCATATTTATCATCCACATCCTGGATCCAGGAAATAAACTGGCGAGCATTGAAACGATCTCTCACAGATTTGTTCTCATCACCCTGAGAAATTTATAATGTAGAATAATTAACAGTGATAAAGCAATAAATGTTTTTGTAAATGGTCTAATAAAATATGTTATAATTGAGTTGACACTTGTGTGTATATTCAAATATTTCATACCTGGCTCTCTGATGGCATGTTGTATACTTCAGAATCCAACAGCATGGTGCAGGCGCTGAATGGCACAGCCTGATTGGCTATTGTCCTGGCCGCTCTGCAATGGACCCTTAACACCTCCTGCTCACATGAAACAATCAGCTTCTCCTGTTAACAGCAAGCAAAAGAGAGAATGAACATTAATGCTAGATATAAAGTTGGACATCAGGTCAGCAAATAGGCGATTAATTGGTAAAGTGTACAGAAACAGGTCTTGATCAACAAAGTATATTTCAAAGACATGTTCCTTACTTTAGAGACAGATTTGTGTCTGCAGTTCACTCTGGCTCAATCTAGGGATATGCAGAGCAGACTTGTATTTCTATTAAAATGTGCTCTGAACATTCATTAAGGAAGTACTCATAGGGTTCATGTGTGAGGCTCTACTGTATGTGTGAAAGTGGTGACACGGAATGAGCACTAAGTGAATTAAATATAGAGAAGAAGCCCAGAAAATAAGACATGTAAAAAACATGCCCATGTCAACAGATTATACTCCTTACCCGTTCTATGCTGTGCTGCAATCTGAGCTTCCCTCTTACTGCCTCCTGTTGTCTGAAGAGCTCCTTCAGTGGTTCTGACAGTGATGGAGGTGGGGCAATCTAATGAGCAAACATAACATACAGTATGATACAGCTATTAAAACAGGACATAGACAAACAAAATTATATTTGCTTGCTTTTCAACTTTACCATATAGTATTTATATCAACAAAGAAAAACAAAACATATGTCATAGAGTAATGCATGTGTTCTAGAGCTACCAGATTCTATAATCCCATTCCAACCAGTTTTACACATCTTCACTATTTTAGTTATACTAGTAAGGAGAAAGGTCAAAACACCCTAACTTACCACAGGGATGTGGAGCTTGCTGAGGGGCTTGCCATCCAACAAGTACGAGCCGGTGTAGGTCACATATTCAGCGTAACACTGTGGGGCCTGTGGGGTGATGTAGCACAGAATCTTCCGTTTCTCCTCAATCTTCTTTCTGATCTGCAGATACTCGAAGTAAGGGTTTGAACGGTCGCTGTGGTAGGGCTCAATATCATCCAGCTTGATGGCGTTGACAACTACAGCCAAAGTTTGTTGAATCATTTCCCTGGTCTGCTGCATGGCTGTGTTTACCAGCTGGACCTGGACCTGCTGCCCAGCCGAACGTTGAAATTTTCTTTTGCGGGGGTGCTGCGTCTGAGATTCCTCTTCATCCATTGGGACAGTGCGACCTTTTGTCGTCTTATTGAGAACCACAGATGCAGATGTTGTCACAGAAGCAGATACAGAAACTGCTGGGGTTGAATTAGATGCAGTAGAAGAAACAGTGAGCACAGAGTCTTTCTTTGAGTTTGAGAAGGAAGAGGCTGAGGTGGGTGTTGGGGTTCTAGTAGGAACTGGGTTAATGCTCACTGCTGGACTGGTTGTAACAGGGGTGGCAGCCACAGATGAGGTCATTATATTGGAGGTAGGAGGGACAGCAGCAGCAGAGAGATTATTCTTGGCGCGATTGCGGGTCATCCTTTGAGGGATTTCATCCACCTTCTTGGGGGTTTCTACAGTGGTGGACACAGTGGTCAGGGTTACTGGCGTTAGCTTGGATGTGGTCTCCTGAGTGTCTGGTAGTTCCACTGTGCTGGAAAGGGTGACTGCCACTGGGAGCTGAGGAAGAGGACTGCACGACCCAGATTCTGCTACAGGCTCAGACATTTCTTCCTGTCTCGGCTCTGACTTGACAGCAGATACTGAATCCAGGGGCAACTGCAATGACTCAGTGAGGGAGTGGATTGGTATGTGATGTTGCTGACAGACATCTGATTTCACAGGTGAATATAACAAATTGGGATCTGACCCTTCAGGTATTCTATAAGGTATTTTTCCTTCCAACATGGTACCCTGTTGCTGTGTGAGAGGCAGAGGGCTGCTGACTGGGACACTTTGAGGTTCAGGGTCCAACTCTTGCTGGAAGTCACCATGTGGTGAAGGTACAACAAAGTCTTGCCCAGTAGGTTCTCCTAAACCTCCTACATC
Source organism: Sandelia bainsii (assembly GCA_032362345.1). Classification (NCBI taxonomy): domain Eukaryota; kingdom Metazoa; phylum Chordata; class Actinopteri; order Anabantiformes; family Anabantidae; genus Sandelia; species Sandelia bainsii. The sequence goes on from JAUMHL010000018.1 coordinate 11,015,640, forward strand.
TCCAGCAGGGCATGAATTCTTGGCCAGGTTTGGAAGGTCCACTTCCATTATGTCTGGCTCATCTCTGTCTGTAATTGTATGTCTGATGTGGGTTGACACAGTTTTGTTGTGGACAGCTAGTTCAGGATCTCGAGAGTCAGCTTCTTCAGACTTGTCTGGTAGTGGTAGATCAGGCAAGGAGAAGAGTCCCAAATCATCTGCATCAGCTGAGAATGGGTCTGCCCAGGGCACCACAGGCTCAGGTCCCACAGGTGGAGCCATGTGACCATCAGTGGTACCACTGAAACTGTGTGTGCTCTGTCTGCCATCTGGGTCTACACATGATGACTCTGTGTCCATCTGGTGACTATCTTCTATGCTAGGCTTGTCGCAGTCCTGGAAGAAAGACTCCAGCCTATTGGAGGATGATGAGGTGTTTAAATAGTTGGGTTCCCCATCCACGGCAGTGTCAGGCTGCTCTGGAGAGGGAATATCATCCACAGCCTCTTTCTGCTCAGTAAAATCTGGATCCTCTTTGGGCCACCTATTCCATGTAGCATAAGGGGGAGTGATAGAGGGATGTCCTGACAAGTGCTGCAAATCGCTGTCTGAATGGGAGTATGGACTGGTTATTTTTGAGACTGCAGTCTCGATCTCCCCATATGTCCTGTGGGGAGATTTGAGGTCCATATCAGGGTTCCAAGCCATGTTGTGATCAAAACAGTTCTCTCCATGGTTGGGTGCAGAGTGTGTCGGAGAGAGCTGGTGGACCTCTGGATCCTGGTGGTCTGGAGACTCTGCAGGCCAACTCTTTCTCAGAGGGTCCTCAACTTGAGGGGAGAAAGAACATGGCTCCCTAGTCTGTTCTGGCTCATCCACTGCACAGTGGTCTCTGTCAGCTCTCTCATCCATTTCACCTTCTTCCTCATCGTCTTCCTCTTCCTCATCTTCCTCTTCTTGTTCCTGTTCTTCTGTGACAGAGGGTAGATCTGAGAGGACCAGGTTAGGCTCACTGTGTTGAGGCTCAGAGATGTCATCTATGTCCAGGGGTGGCAAAGCAGCAGGAGCCGGGGTTGGTGGTGCAGCAATCTCAAAGCAGGGCTCCTGGGGGTCTGGTCTATGAACTGGTGTAGATGGTTTGGGCAAGAAACTGTACACACTTTCAGGAAGGTGTTCATTACCCTCCATGCCACCAAAAGTTGGAGCTGCCACATCAGGTGCTGGATGGACTGGCTCACACCGAGGGGACAACATTCTCATTGGGGAAAAATAGGGAGGTGACAGGCACTCCACCCTATCGGCAGCTGTTGATTTGTCCTCTAAAGTCTGGGAGGCCGGTGATGGATCAAAGTCAGCTGCTGGATCACTGTGTTGTCGAAGGAACTTGTCAGCCTCAGTCTTGAACTCATCCTCCAGAGGCCTGCGGACTTCTGAGGATTCAGAACGGCTAACAAGTGGCAGTTGGAGGTTTTTTGCAGGTGTAGGGCAGGTTCCCTCCTGGAAACTCTGGGAGTTAGAATACCTGCTGGGTTGACAACAGAAAGACAAGACATTAAAACATATGTCACACTGAGTGCAATACACTTAAATGATCAAAACAGTAACCACACAGCATGTTTGTATATTCAAATACCTCTCAAAGAAGGATGGGGAGCAGGCATTCATTGACATTGTCATAGCTGATGAGTTCTGGCAGTCCAACCCATCCAACATAATATCAGGGTAATCCTCAGCACTACAAGATGGTGTTCGTGGAGTCTGCATTACTTCCTCAAAGCTGGGGCAGGAGATGACCGATGTTGGTGTGGGGACACCAGTTGGTCTGTTTTGATCTGGCCTGGGAGAAGCGGGGAGATTCTCCTTCATTTGGTGGCCAGCCAGCCAGTCCTTTGAGTTTTGACTGTCTGAAGGCTGGAACTTCCTCCCTGGGGACATGATTTGGGTGGGGAGACCCACATCCTTCAACTTTTTCTCTTTAAGACCAGACTCCAAGCTGTTTGATTTCTTTGACGACAGCTCACTGCGATTTTTCCGTACTTCCTCTGTGGACTTTGTTTTGTCCTTGAGTTTAGGGTCCCCTGACTTTGGTCTTAGTTTCTCCATCTGCTTCATTCTTTCTTTGTGTCTCTTGTGACGCTCTTCAATCTCCTGATCTTTTAGACTCAACATCTGGCCAAAACTTGTCATCTGATAATCACCATCCACCAGCAGTTTTTCACGTGGACGATTATCTTTCCGCACTGTGTCTCTGGACTGAGTGAGCTTTTCATTTTCATCCTTAGCCTTAGATTTACTGTGGTCCATTCTGTTGTCTTTGTCCAATGTATCCCGATTTCTGTCTTTTTTCAAATCAAATTTTGGACTTTCTTCTTTTGACCTGTCTTTCAGAATGGTCACCTGTGGGCTATCTTTCAACCCCGATTTGACATCCTCTTTGGAGTGTTTAAATGACCCAAAGCCATCAATATACTTATTCTTCTCCTCCTTCAGTTTTTCCTTATGTTTCTCCTTTTTCTTTTTGTCCTTCATCCTGTCACTGATGACACCAGTTGTTTTGTCTTTGTCTTTTTTGGACATCTCTTTTTCAAATTCCAAGGTTTTCTCAAAGTCATCTTCGCCATCTCCCTTACCTCCATATGGGAATGTGTAAGGGTCTGCCTCTAGAGGCATCGGCTCTTTCTCAAAAGGAAGGCTCTCTCTGCGGCTATAGGCCTCTCTGATCTCCTCTGTCCTGTCACGTTTGTCTCCTTTGTCTTTCTTCACCTTTTCTTTCTCTTTGTCATGGCTTTTCTTAGACGAAGATGAAGAGGAATGTCGATGCCTTTCTTTCTCTCTGAACTTGTCCTGGGGTGTAGATATGGACAGAGAGTCTCTCCTGTCCTCAGACCCATCGGTCAGGCTGATGGAGTCATAGTAACTAGTGAGGACAGGCTCATGGCCTCTATCAGTAAAACTATCTGATGATATTTCACTGTTCTTGTCATTGGAGTCATCCTTGTAGTCATTCATAGCTTCCTCCTCCAATTTTTCTAATAGGGACTTTTCATTCTCACCGCTGCCTTTTGAGGGTTTCCTTTCCTTAGAATGGTCTAGCTTGTCTTTATATTTGCTCTTTGTCTTTTCCTCGCTAGTGTCCTTTTTGTCCAGTAGCTTCTGCTTATTTTTCTTGTCTTGGTTTGAGTCCACTGAAATTCTCTCTTTTCTTTCCTTATGTTTCACATCTACAGAATCTTTCTTGTCTTTGTTGTGTTTCTCTAGGGAGCCTTTCCTCTCTTTACCTGTGTCAAATGTGGCCTTTTCTTTCTTCTTTTCTTTGTGTTCTTTGTCTTTTGACTTTTCTGTGTTATGTTTAGTCTCTGCAGAAGTTTTCCTAATTTTTTCTGAAGGGAAATGATCCAGCTCATCCTGATCAGGTGTTGAGTCTTTTCTGATAGGGTCAGACACAAGTACACTACCACTGTAGCTGTCCTCATCATCATCACTTTCATCAGTGAAAATGTCAGCTATCTTGTACCATGTTTTCTCACGGATTTTCTCAGGTTTTCTTTCCTCTTTCTTTAGCTCCAGGAAATCCTTCTCCCTATCAGCATGTTTGTCTTGAGAGACCTTTTCTTTCTTGTCCTTTGTCTGTTCTGAAGACATCTTTCGATCCTTGTCTTTGCCATGAGACTCTTTGTGTTTATCTTTGGCTCCCTCCTTCTTGTCTTTGGTGCCCCGGTCTGGATCTTTTTCCTTCACAGTTTTTTCTGTGGAACTTTTCTCGCTTTTGTCTTTTTCCTGATCAGCTCCTCTGTCTTTTGTTTTCTCTTTGTGCTTGTCAGCTTTTGCCTTTTCTCGCTTTTCCATTCCCTCACTCTTCTTTTCTTTCTCCTTTCCAGAGTGGTTTCTTTCTCTGATATCACACAATTTTCCAGAATCACTGTCTTTGAAGAACGTATCATTGCCATATTCATCTCTTACAGATTCCTGCTTAATTTTTACATCCTTTCTTTCCTTTGTGAACTCATATGAGTCTTTACGGTCTCGACTGTTGTCCAGAGAATCCTTGTCTTTTTTGTCTTTGACTGTGTCTGTAGATTCCTTCCGCTTCTTTTCTTTGTCAACTGAGTGACTGGAATTTAATTTCTGTTTCTCTGACCAGTCTTTTTTCTTTTCATTTGCCTTTTCTGAAGAGTCTTTGTCTTTCTTTTTAGAAGTGGCTTCTTTTTCAGATCTTTTCTCATTGTGATCAGATTTTTTGTCTTTGACTTTATTCTCTTTCCTCCTTGTCTCTTCCTTTACAGTCTCAACTATTAATTTAACAGCATTGTTAGCTTTATATTCCTTGTACTCTTTCACAGGAGCATCCCAGCTGTCATCGCCATAGGCAGAAGAATCAGAGGACATCTCAGAGCCCCATCTGTCATGATGGTCATCTGAGGCACTGAGCTTTGTGTCCTCCAGGTTGAGGAAACGGTTGTTAACGTCATAGCCTTCATACTCAGACTCTTCCTTCTGTGCTTTGTCTTTTTTACATTTCTCTTTCTCCTCCTTGGTGTTTTTCTCCTTGTCTACCTTTAGATGCTTTTCCTCTTTCTGTTCACTTTTCCTATCTGTCTTTGAGGAGGACTTCTCCTTAGACTTTTTCTTTTTCTCCTCTTTATGAGCTTTTTGTTTATCTTCCTTGGGCTTCTCTTTCTCTTTGACATTTCTATCCTTGTCAGATTTTACAGGCTTCTCCCTCTCCTCCTTATTCGTCTTGTCCTTGGTGGAGTCTTTTGTTTTCCTATTTTTCTCCTCTTTACCTGCTCTGTGAAGGTCTTTTCCAGATGACCAATCCTTATCCTCAGACTTGCTTTTTGAAAGCCTATCCTCCTTTTTCGAATGGTCTTTTTCATGTTTGGATAATTTGACCTTGCTCTCAGCTGGCGATTCTGACTCAACAATCAGGGACTTCTGCCTTGAATCATCAAAATCAAAAGAATAGCTCTTGACAAATTTTTCATTCATGTCTTGATTAAGTACTAGACTAGGAGCTTTGTCCTTTTCTTTATTTTTGTGCTTGTGCTTTACTTTATGCTTTTTCAGCACTTTGCCATCTACATCGGTTTTGGAGACTGCACTCTCTGCATTGGAGTTTTTGTAGAGCTCAGAATTTTTCTTGTCTGTTGTACTACTGTGCACATTGTTATTCTTCTTTTTGTTCTCCTGCGCTTTCCTTTTAACTTGTTTTACAGACTCCACACTGGAATCAGCAGACGAATAGTCAGACTCACTGGAAAGTCTTGTTCTGACTGAATCTGAGAGAGAACTGACATCTGACCATGTAGGAGATGACACAGTCTTCCATCCATCTGTCCTCCACTGTTTTGGGTGCTGTTCTGCTAATGACGGTGCTTGTTTCTGAGAGTTCAAGTTTCCATGGGAAGAAGAGGAGGATGCATTAAAGCCAGGGGATTCTTTGAGGCTCGTTGCAGAAGAGTCTTTTATACTATTTGAGCCCTTATCATCCTCACTCTCCATGTCTCCGCAGTCAGAATCAGATGTACAGAATTTGTCATTGACTTTACCAAACCTGACTTCTTTACTGACATTATTTTTACTCTCCTTCTTTCGTTTCTTTTTAACTTTATTTTTGTCTTTCTGTTGTTTAGAGCTCATGCTACCAGAGTCTCTTGTCTTGCTATTTGTTTGCTGGGCTTGTTGCCGTGGCGTAGGCGCTGGCGTGAAACACAATGTCCTATCATCCTCATCTGAACTGTTACTGTCAGAAATTATCCGCCTGATGGTTTTCTTTGGTGTGAGTGAGTTGCTTTTGGAATAGGTTTTGACCTCCATCTTGGGTATGGAGATGAAACTGTTGGCCTTGCTGATTGAGTCCTTACGGAAATCTTTTTTCAAGAGATGTTTATCGTCCACAGGAGGTACACGTTCCTCCTCGTCATCCTCATCAAATTCGTATTCATCTTTGACAGGTGTGACAGCAGATTTGGGAGGGTCTGCGGTTTTCCCCTTCAACTTCAGGCCCTTCTCAAACTCTGAGTCTGTGTTATTACCATCAACAGAGCTGGATGGGGCAAATGAGGGGGCATCTTCCTCCTCTGAAGATTCTGTGGAAAGTAAAAAGATGCACAATCAATACACACTTTATATTTACAAGCCATCTATACTAGTAACTTCTGTAACTTGTAACAGTTATGGAGTCAGAATCAAAAATGTATTATTACATACCTGATGAACTTTCTTCACTCGAAGTGTAAGTGCCTTTCCCCAGCAATAGATTCAGCATAGTTGGAGAGTTAGCAACCTTCAGTGGTGTTTCACCTCTCCTGTTGCTTTGACGCGGGTCCCCACCATACCGTAAAAGTAGTTTCACCACCTGAAACAATAAAGTATTTTATTAATATAAATAGTTACTGCAGTTCTCTTGTAATTTGCACTGTATAGGTCAAAGAACCCACCACTAAACTTATTATGTGATTGTATACATGAATCATGTATATGTTTAACAAACAGTAACAATTTCAAGACTACCTTTACCTCCATTGGCTTGTTCCTCTTATCATAACTGGTTATATTGCTTTGGATTCTAAATTTAAAATGTTATTTTGTCTTGAATACATTCAGACATGAGGTGCATGTACTAATTGTAATTTTTTTTTACCTTGAAATGTCCATTGTTAGATGCATCATGTAGAGGTGTGTCATCATCCAGACCCTTGGTGTTGACCTCTGCTCCGGCTGCCAGCAGCTGCTTGGCCACATCATAATACCCCCTGTAGCACGCTTCATGTAATGCAGTCCAGCCTAAGCATAAGATAAACAACTGTGTGAGAGGTCTACGCAACATATCAACGAATATATTGCTACATGTACAAAGTAAACAACAAATCTATAAAAGAGCTGCTCACCTGCAAAGTCTTTTACATTCACATCAGCTCCCTCATTGATGAGCTCCTTGATGCGGCGTACCTCTCCACGGATTGCTGCTCTGTGCAGCCGAGTCTCTCCTCTCTCATTGCGTTTATTCACTTTGTCTTTGGTTTTAGATGCAGAGTTTGGTGTTCCCTTCTGACCCAGACTGGACTGTGACTGATGCTTTGGTGTTGTGTCTGTAAGCAGGAGATGGATATTGTATGTCAACACTAGAGCAATTATATTAGCACATTTTTAACAACATTCTTTTAACATTTCTATTTTGTCTAGTACTCCTACTATGAATAATAATTAGTTTGAAGTGCTTACAGCCACAAGGGGGCAATCTTACTCTGACAATAAACAGCAGGGTGGATGAACCTACTTCACGAGAGCTCATTTCATCACATTTATAAGATTAAACCCAAGCCTTAATCACATTTACATTATTGAGTTTGCACAGCTATTGTCCCAAATGATATTTGAAAGACACTCACTTAATCTATGTCCATGCCTTCAGGCATGAAACACAGGAATTACCATATAAATAAATGCTATGTGTTGATCCTCACCAATCTAATTTTACCTCAAATGTCAACAGCGAGAGAAAAAATGACATGCTTGCAATGATAATACTATTTTAGGTATCTAATATGTTTAAATCCAAATGGTTTTGTTTACCAAAAAATAAAAGTACGATTTGACAGGCTATGAGGGGGTAGAGAACTGAGAACTGCATGAAAAATAATCTAACACCACAAAAACTATATCACATAACATGATAGTCTTATGTGTTTGGATTTGTTTTGTGATTTGGCTCAGATGCTGAGATTGCCGTTGGTATTGGTATGGTACTTTCAGACTAATACAATACCAGCGGAGAGTTAGTTTCAATTCCTTTTCGGTCTCATATTGCATTTTAGAAAAATAATTCCACTACTCTAGATAAGATAAGATAAACCTTTATTAGTCCCACAAGTGGGAAATTTGCAAAACCAGTACTTGACCATTACAGTTGCTATGACAAAAAACCACCTTAACTGACAGGACAGGTTTATGCTGCAGCTGTAATGATATTGTAGAATATCTTGTATAACTAGGAAATAAAAGCTCTTTACGGAAACTTTCTTCTCTCTCCCACACAAACAATTTTCTACATATAAAGATCTCTCCCATCTCCCTTTCCTTGTCCGCTACCCGTCCACAGAAGACGTGGCCTTCATGATAAGCACGCACCTGGACTGTTGACGGACTCCTCAGCTGTCATTTGCATGAGCAAGGCCACCTGCTGCCGCTCAGAGAGGGGGTACCCAGCCCGGATGCCTGGCATCCCCATTCCAAACGGCAAGCCCGCCTTCCGGGTGTTGGTGGGCTCTTTTTTAATGCGCTTCCGCTCTGGACCTGGTTTCTCTGTAATGAAAGTGAGAGGAGATAATCAAAGTTAATTTAGTGGGTTGCTCAGACACAAACATGCACACACACATCTCTTATGGAAGGGAAGAGTAAGAGGTGCATTATTATTCTCTCAGACCAAAAGACAACAAAGCATTCTAGATTACTGACTGCAAAAGGTCTGATAAACAAAACACAGCATAACTGTTCACATACTAAATAGTGTATATGTATCCCAGTATATGAGAGGTTTGGCAGTAGCAAAGGGTGACTTTTGTGTTATTACCCAGCTGCCCCTGAGGAAAGGAGGGGCCAACAGGCAATGTGTTTGTGTCTGTCGCCAAGCCAATCAGCCTGAATCGAGAAGAGAGGGAAGAGGGTGTGACTTGGCAGACCCACAGTTATTACAAAATAGTTGGTGTACATTTCAATTCAACATCATCTTGCCAAGGTCACCACATGCCTGCCTTCCTGCCAGGCTTACTGGACACATGGTGCTACTGGACAAAAGCAGCTGCTCCACAAAGACACACCCAGCAATTATTTTCAGTGCTAACATACCATCGGATGACCCTTTTGTAGGGTAAAGCTATACTATGACTGTAACACATCATCACTGAAGGAACAACTCCCACAAGAAAATGCTGTACAATACAGACAGTCTACTACAAAGATAGATACAGAAACATCAAATTCAAATGTGCATGTCTAGAAACAACTTGAAGAGCAGCAGATGTGTCTGAGCCCAAAACTTCTCATTTTAAAACTGGCTGCATTGCTCAAGGCCACGAACACAAGTAAATAAGACAAGAGGGAACCATGGCGGCTCAGGCTTCCGGTGGCTAAAGGCTTTCCAGGAAAAATATTTTTCCAGTAACAAGTACAGAGCTGATGAACTTTCACTAACATCTGTGAACACTTACAGCTAATGTGCCCCCACCCCTCTTTGATATACTCTCACGTTCTCAAAAGCATTTGCTTTTAGACACATTCCTTCTGCTAAGACTTTAACAGCGGGGACCACAGAAGCAGTCCAAACATGTTTTTTAGAGCAGCAGAACAGAGAAAGTGCTATGCTAGCCTTTCCATAATAGGTTTACAAGATTGGGAACCAGGAAGGCAGTTACTGCTTTGGTGCACCCATATAGGGTGCTGCTACTAAATGACATGCCATGCAAAGCCAAAGTCTCTAATACAAGATTCATCATCAGTGGCAACAACTGGCTTGCTCATCTCTGATATAGATCAGACTCCAGGTGGCACAAATCTAAATGCAGATGGGGCAATTTGTTTATAATTTAACAGATACTGGAGCAGGTATGATTAAACTGAAATTGTTTCTATACCATTTAATGGGAAAATTCTTCACCCAGCAACTACTGTGTGTACAATTGTGTTATTTTAATTTGACAAGATCTTGTGGGAAAGTTGGACATACCTATAAAAACTGATCCACATGTTTGTAGAAGAATATGATTTTACTTTCATAGGATTTGTGTTTGTTTAATCACTCTGTGAATTTCAGGAAAGATACTTTTCAAAATGGTCAGGACACCTTCATTAAACACGATTGTGTCAAATATATACCTACAATTATTCATCAGCACGTGAATCAAAAACACATGTGGATCACACGTGGATCACGGAAATACACAAATACACAAACAATTACACAACATAGTAACCCTGACCCTGGAGGTATTTTTTTCTGATGGATGTCTATTTAGGGAACACTGCTAGGGCTTTCATGTGTCTCTGTAAAATGATATTACTTCACAGACAGACAGCATTGAAAGCTTACTCTCCTTACTGCTGGAAACTTGACTCAGATGATAAAAGAAAAGGAGAATAAAAAAGGAAAGCGAGCTAGCTAGGTATAGTCACCCCATGAATAGACAGTCAACCTGAGCCAGGGGAGGGGACCACATCAAACATAAATGGCGAGTTATAATAGAAGTAGATTCTGATATGGCAGGTGGACAATGCAGCAATGTTAGCTAACGTCAAAACAAAGAGACTTGTTCAGTTAGTCAACAGACTCCATGACAAGCAGAACTGCTCTAACCAGCTCAGCCAGGTATGTGTGACTGTGCCACAATAGAGTGAAACAATGTTCTGTTTAGGAACTCATAAAAATTGCACAAACAGGAAGTTAAGGGAGAAGAGGCAGGAAATGGCCAACAGGATGTTTTGCCATTGCTTTGTACTGCGCAAGAGAGACTCATAAATATATGATGTGAACATAGTGTCCAACTGGCACGTTGGTTACATATTACTTTAATTAGTTATGTGGTGATCGTGCAGTTTGGTTTTATTCAGTGACAACCTGGGGGGAAATGTGTGTCCTGAAAATGTGTTCACTCTCTTTCTGCATTCCAGTCTACATGGCTCAGTTCACACCTTCGTTCAATGCTCACAAAAGCTGACAATCATCACTGTACCACACAACTGACGCAGTGGGAATGATAGGGTTTTAAGTGCCATAAATATCCTTGAAGGTTGCAAAATAAGAACTCAGTCAAGTCATGAGCACATTAAAATAGGTTGCAAATCCAAATATACCAAAAAAGCAAGTGAGTCAATGTTACATGAGTAAAATAACTCATTCTTTTATGGTCTCTAATCACTTGGTAAAAAGTAATTACTTGGGTAGCAGGTAGTTAGCACAATGACATCACTGTCAGGTATAGACAATAGACACAAACATTAGCCTAATAACCAATAATTATTTTATAAAATAAATTACTGAGAGCTCAAAACACAAACCTGTCACAGAGATTACATGGTATAAAAATTGCATATCACAAATACAGTTACTAAAATTATAATGGTTTTCAGTATTATCATGGTATAGTTTAAAATGTGCATGAAATATTCATAAACTCCTGTTATGCAAGCTGAAATCCTTGCTTTGCTGTTATTATCACCAAGTCTCTTACACACACACGCACACAATTCTGTACTGCATTTGAGCATATAAATACAAATTAGTCTTAGGAAGATAGTGACAGTGACTGAAACGAGCCTGACAACTGGCATGCAGTAAATACAGAGGAGTGGTGCCACAAAGTTTAGTTCTGTTTTTTCTCTGTATGTACTAGTGGTCTGAAATACACTACGTTTGTTGAGTTTTTTTCAATACCAAGTGTTACACACCTCTTAAGCAAAAAGAGTGCAGCAAACACTATTAGGATATGCAAGATATGCAAGTGGAAATTAAAGTATATGCATCATTATCCTCTTTAAAAATCAAGCTGTCAGCTACAGTAAGCTAATAATTTGTAAAATAAAAATATAACTGTATAACCTGTACTGGCAGCAGCCAGTATGAGAAACAATGTATAAATGTATAGAAATATGTATTCATAATTAAAAGTATTTAAATCAAAATGCTAAACAAATATTAACACCAACAGGCACTAACAGTTCTGTAACTACCAATTACTATTAACCAAACTGCAGCAGCAAGTGCCTCAAAATTCCACATAGACAGCAGAAATCATGCATAGCAAGTCTGTAGTGCATGCGTCTGGGAGACTGTTGCCAGCTTTGGTTGATGAATTTGCAAAAGAGCTGTAATTGACCATGGTTTTAATGATAATTAAAATTTGACAATTTCATCCCTATTTTGTCACATTTGTATAATCTAAAAAAAAAAAAAGGAAATAAAAGCATATATTTATATTTAAGAAACTCAAAATGTGTCAATTAATTTACTGTTAACTGACTCACAGATGAATCACCTTATTTCTGTCCTATAAAATATATCACGTTATACACATAACGTTTATTTGACTGCTATCAAACACTAAATAAGTGACCACAGTGAGCATGAGGCAACAGATTGACATGATCGTATTGTGTGTCTCACTCCTTATAAATGATGGCTGCATTTCACTGTTTTGCTGTTTGTCAGAAATTATTACGTTTTGATACGTTAGTGATGATAAAGGTCTTCACAAAATGACCTGAAAATGCATTCAATTCAGAATTATCCTTAGTGGGAGCATCTGTTAAGACTGTTCAACCACCTATCCATACTGCTGCTGTGGATAGTGGTGGTGAGGAGAAAGAGAGGAGATAAGAGCAAAGAAGGATGACCTCAGAAAGGAGGAATGCTGCTGTGTAGCTCTGCACAAGAGGAGGGCAAGGGAGGGATGGCGATTTTGTGAAGAGAGACGTAACAATTAAGATTTTAAGTTTTTTTTTTTGTTTTTTTTTTAAGGACAACTGCCGTTCAAGGCACTATTCCAACTTAGAGATTCAGTGTTTTGTCCAAGGACCCTGCAACATGTGACATTTGATCCTGACATTTGCAACCACTCTACCAACTGATCCATAGCTACCCCCAGAAATATTTGGCATAACCAGGACTTGAAAAGGTCCCAGCAATTAATCACAACCTCCGTACACCACATTGAATGATCTACATCAGGTTTACAATGGGAATACACTGATATGCCGTCCTTCCACTAGCTCGGTAATAATAAATTATGAGCGGGCACTTTGCATGCGCTAGCTACTTAGAGCCTAAGTTGATAATGCATTCACACAACATTAGCATTACTGCAAACGCCTCATCTGCCATTACAAAAAGAGGCAATCCTGTGAAATACATTTAATTTTTGTCCAGGCTAAAGCTATACTTTTCAGATTAATTAGACATTCATCACACAACAACAACAACATTATGTATTGATCATCAACCTACTTTTGCTCTCTAAAAGTCAGCATGACTCATTGAAAAACACATATCACTTGACCTCTAGTTGGGATAATCTTGATTCAAGTGGAAACCAAAGCACAAAGTCAGTTTACTGCCCGACATGGCTGAATTTAAAACAAAATGTAAGAAAAGCTGCTCATGCAATGTCAGTTCGCTGACTATCAACTACATGTGGTAGTGTGAATGTCCTGTTAAACTAAGACAATCACTTGATCTGACATTTTCCTAATTTTTGCGTAGTTGTAATTATGAAGCAAATGTCAATACAAAATATTAGCACATCAAACACAAAGACAGACAATTTTATATAATCCCTCTATAAATTAACATGTATTTTCTAATATACAGATAAAGATAACAATGAAAGAAGAGTATCCTAAGCTGGAGTCAAGGCCAAGGCTGGAGAATATTTTGTTACATGACATCACCCGATGGTCAACCCATCAGCTCAAGCCACAAAGTGAGACTATAAAATGCAGGTATACAGGAGCAACACAACATATAGTTGAGACAGGCATGTACACACATACTACCCTAACAACATCCACATATAGGCATAGATGGACAGCACAACACATTTCTCCACCCTGGTGAAATCATTAGGCTAGCCACTGCTAAGACAAATCATTTTATCTAGTAGGTGATGCAATACACCCAAATAAACTTTAAGTACTATGATGACAGACAGATGCTAGCAACCTGATTGTATAAACTGTGGGAATTGTGTAATAACATAAGCCCTGGAATCTTCTACGATTCTACTATTTGTCAACTGAGGAAAGTTGCAGAGAGGTAAAGCTGAGAGTCAAGGGCTTGATGTAAGACCATATAGACCAACCCAATATCAGAGCAAGCTATTTGCATACAAACAGACTGTCCAGCTATTGCTCCTGAGATGAGAGTTCACACCTCCCTTTACTGAGGGGGGTGGGGCTGACCTCTTTTCTTGGAGAAGCTACAAGAAGCCTTTTACAAAAACCAACAGGTAACTAATATGAAACCAGCTATTGTGAATAAAATAATATAAAAGAAGTGCACATTCCTTTTGTAGAAAAACAACATAGCAGGACAGAGTGCACTAAATAATAAAACATAAATGTAAGCACGCAATGGACAATGACACATAAACACTAGACACACTCAAGTGTGGCAATCAAAGGAGTAATGAGTTAGAGTTGGAACAAGTTAGAGCTTCACAATCAAACATGCCACTTATTTATAATTCCCTTAATTACACACAACTCCATGTATCTACAAAATACATGTAAAGTCTTACCATAAACCTGACCATAAAGCATAACAGTCATTTGGTACAAACTTTTAGCTTTCTACTTCTGTCTAGAGTGAAAATCCTTTTTCAACTGTAATCACTGAACCAATGTAGTGACTCAGCAATTGTGGATCATAAAGGCTGTTACCAAAGCCTATGAGCTGGACCATCATCAACACACTAAATCCAGAACCCTTAAAACCCAAAGTCAAACAAGCATGGGCAGTAGTCCTTCTCTCCCTAATTAATGAAAACACAAAGCTGGAGCCTTACCCAAGCCGCATCTGGTCAAGCCAGTATGTTATACAAATCCCAACTTAATTGGATCATGATTTTAGGTGGTTTTCTTCTCCATTCAAATTGCAACTGTAGAAACAATCCCCTTGCTTCTGCCAGAGACACACAGCTAACTTAAAGCTACTGCTGAGAGCAATCTCACTTCACAAAGCCCAACCCCCCCCCCCCCTTTACAGAACACGGCTACCTACTTCCTGTCAGCTTCTGAGGATGTCATGCAATAAATCAAATAACTCCATTCCTCTTTGAATCTCACTTCAAAGTCACATGGTGGTGGAGATGCAGCATACGTGTAAATTTGCCCCAGTATTCTCTTACCTGAGTCAGAATCTTTCTGGTCTCCATTAGCTCCAGCAGTGAAGGGCAGCTTCCTTTTAGGGGCCTTTTCTTTCATCTCTTTGACCCCATCACTGCGATCCAATTTGGGAGTCTTGTTTGACAACACTTTATCCTGTGAAAGAGACAAATCACAACATAAAGAGACTATCAACATGTTTAGAAAGTAAAAGAGCTTTGATAAGAATGAAGACTAAGTTCTGTAATATTTGTCCTTTTTTTCTGACCAGAAAGTACGTGAAGTTAAAATGAGACACTAGCCTAGGGAGACAGACATGCAGGAGCTAGCCGGTGTCTTGTTGCCTCTTTCTGTATTCAGTGTTGTTCTCTACTGACTTTTTTAGCCGTTATGGTCTTCGCAAAGCCAAACTTTAGGAGTTTCCTCCTAGATTCCAGACTCCCCCAGCTCAGGGAGATGAACCTAAGCTCACTCGGCTCTGCAGCTGCTGGAAACAATCACAGGCTCAAGCCTATCTTCTATCAACAGATGTAAATACTTATGTTTTTGCTCAACATGCTTCTTCATTGTATTGCGATTGGATAACAACAGGGGCCTGCCTATCCCGAGTAGCAGCACAACAGTTGCAGCAGAACTGGAATATCAAGAAATGTCTAATAACCACTTTTATGGCTGCAATTTACATTTATTTTATGAATTCATTACCTTTTATTAGTTAAATAACTGCTCAGTGTATATAATACATATACAAAAAATGTCAATCGTGAGTTACTGGAATTCATCAGAGATAACTTCAAATTGCTTTTTTTGTCTGACCAACAATCTAAAAAAAATACAAAGCTTTCAATATACAATTGTATTTAAAAAAAAATGTAAAAAGGGGCAACTCTATCAGAAGCTTAACTGTTGTACTGAAACTGCTGATCGTTTCCTCAGTGCATTTGGATGAATAAGCAGTGGGTAAAACTTCGTGGCAAAAATAAAAAATAATTCAAAAAGATGTATACAGTACAAAACACTGTAGGACACCATTACAGGAAACCATCAAAGGAAAGCTGCAGTAATTGCAATTTCTTTAAAACTTTAAAACTAATTTAATTTATTTTAATTTTTGCAAATTCTGCAGTGTACACCTGTATTAACAAAATATAAAAATATGTGTTTAAACAACAGGCAATAGTAAGAACAGACTGTATGGGGGTAAAAACAATCCTTATTATATATATATATATATTATACAATCCTAATACTTTACATGCATGTGGTTGCATGCAAATTGCCAGGATTTGTTAGCAACAGAATATGAATGTAAATATGCATGGGAAAAGCACATATTATACAAATGTATAATTCCTGGGAATATACCATGGGAAATGGGATATTCAGTAGTTTATGCTGAAATATTTCAGGTAATGACTTTGCTTGTACACAAGAGCTGACACCATGTGTGCTAAACTCTATATGAAATAAACATTACATAATCAAACAGCAGCCAGTCCATTGCAAATCCCTGATTTATTTGTCAAATTGCCAGGTAATTGCTAGGTAAATGTCTAATTCAGGCATACAAACAAACAATGTGTGTATTTAAGAGCAGAGTCAAGATGTTTTATCAGTTTAATCTTCTGGTATAGAGGGTTTGAGGTCTCATAATGGAGATACAGGAGCAGGTCAGATGTAATGTACACATGCTCTCTTTATGCCACTTAATTTCTCAGTCTCATCTTCTGTCCCCACCATCTCTCTGTCCCAGGGGCAGGTTTTTCCATTATGTGTCGATTCTTTGAACTCCTCCCCCTGCCCTGCCCTAGTCATAAGACTATGATGTCATGGTACAGTAGAGACAAACAGTGTCAGCTACAGTTAGCAGATTTCTCGCTTTCCCTTTCTCTTTCAGTCTGAGTCTCTGCTTCTGCAAGAGGACATCCAATTCACACAACAGCATGATGCACACGTCTAGGCAAAGGCAAAGGCAAACGCTACAGCACATTTAAACGAGGTAACCAAGTGTTTGTTTTGGGAGAAGAAAACAAAAACATACTTCAGTAAATGCAGAGCTAAACTGCTCTGGTATAAAATGGTCAATTCTCCCAAAAAGCTAGTCCCCACACTTAAGACTAGATTATTTTTTTCTGAATAAATATATAGAAAGCTTTGACAAATACAGACTTTTCCTCAAATCTGCCTGTCTGGTGGTCTCCTAGCAACGCCTGCTCTTTTCGTCTCACTGTTTTCCACCCACCCCTGTGCGCTTCATTCCCTCCCTCCATGCCAGAGACTGATGCAATCCTTTGCAGAGGGCTGTAAATCCTCGCCTGCATAAGCTGTACCTCTCCTCTCTTTGCCTCTTGGTGCTGCTGCCAGCAGCTTAACAGCTGGCACAGACCATGACATCATCAAGCTGCGCCTAACACTTTCTTCCGCAGCAAACAACATGACTGTACCTGTGTCAAATTAAAAGGATGCTTCCTTGATAGCTTACATTTCAAGACTGAATATGCCTTAACAGGCCAAAAAGGCTATCCCACTCTAACACTGCGCCTGAATGTGGCTGAGACATGCAGCCTTCTTGCTCCTGAATGTCAAGGACACAAACACTGTTTATCAGTATCCAACAATCCATTGTGTAATTGTGAGAAATACAAAGTAATCCAACTTTAGTTAGAAGGAATTTATGTTCAGTGGTCAGCACACTAAAATAATACATAACACTTCTGACAAAAGAAAAATTATGTTTGATATCTCCCATGTTTTGAGCACATTATAGAAAGCAGTAGGTCTGAGCTGGGCACAGGCCACAACAGTGCATCAAGATCAAAAACCGTATTACTGAAAATGGTAGACTGCTATCATGCTGAATGACACGTCATGGGGCAGATACTTTTAGTTGTAGGGAAAGTACCTAGGCCTTCCCCATCCCTTTATTTTATCTCCATTATTGTCTGCAAGGCTTTACAAAGTTGTATAACTGTTGATCAGATGCTGTGGTTTGTAGTGCTAGGTTTCAAAGACAAATTAAAATCTAAACTGATATTATTTACTGTATACAAACATTCCTTGACCCTGTGTGTGTGTAGGAAGTTTTACCTTCTTCCCACCCTGCTTTTCCACCATGTCGGTGTTGAGTGGGAAGTGGTCCAGCTGGGGGGTTTTAGAACCCCCACCTTTGGGCATCATTCAGATCTCCCCACTCCAAGCTTCATTCACGCTGCCATTGCATCGTCATCAACCGTCTGGAACAAAGAGAATAGAAAAAACAAGGTTGTGTGAGAAGTTAGCACCTGGCCAGCATGTTACTTTGAAAACACATTTACACATTGCCAGACAATGCAGCCATTAGCAGCAGACGAAGCACTCTATTTCCGACCATTACACCCCTGCTCTGGAGGAAAAGCAGTTAAAAGGGAGGACAGTGATCTGGGATAGCAGCAGTGGCAGGTAAAAAGCTTATCTGGTCTCCAGGCTGAGCCCAAAGAGCAAGCAAGGTCTGCCCAAATACTTTAAAGCAGTGGTTCTCAAACTATGGTACGCGTACCATTTGTGGTACGCAGGCTCCCTCTAGTGGTACGCAGGAACACCTGAGAATATTTTACGAAAATTAAATAACATTAAAGACATAATACTACTATAGTTTACAGGTGAACTGTCTTCCGCTCACTGGACAAAGTCAGACTTTTATACACTTCACATCTCCATGAACATTATTAACAGCATTAGAGTCACAACACGGCATCCAGAATTACAAGTGTTAGTTTAAACTAACTATACAGTGTGTTCACATGATGTGGTAGCCGAAATCTGGTATCTGAATGTCTCAGGTTGGTAATAACGACCCTAAATTGATTAATTCAGACACATGTGAGCAGACAATCCCAAAACACAGCTCGGTAACATCACTAAGGCAGACAGCTGTGTGGAGATGCGCACACTTCACCCATTTGATCTCTCAGGCTGTTTTTACGCACGGTCACATGGACAGAAACAGCCATATTCACAGACATCGCTGAAGTCTGTTGGTTGATCAGGATCTAATGGTAAATCACTCATTTCTGAAACCAGAGTGATCTAACGGGTGATCTCATGGGTGAAGTGTGCGCATTTTGATCATTGTTGCTATGTCTGATTGGTGAAACTAATGTGTAGAATATATGGTTTAAAAAAAAGTAACGAGTCGAGTGTTGCCCAACGTAGCGGAGTAAGAGAAGTGTTTCTTCTTCACAATAATACTCATGTAGAAGTAAAACATATGGTGCAGTAAAACTACTCCTTAAAGTTTTTTTTGTTTTTTTTTAAGTTACTTGAGTAAATGTAACGGAGTAAATGTAACTCATTACTACCCACCTCTGGTCATAATGGTGGTACTTGGAGAGCCAAATATTTTTTGAGGTGGTACCCAGTGTAAAAAGTTGGAGAACCACTGATCTAGGTAATAACAGGTCAAAACCACATGGGTATTAATGTGGAATGCAAACACTAGAGCTACAGTTATTATCTGGAAACGTGTGTGACAATTTCTATGTAATAACCAAGAAACAGAGCTGTAAAGTGCAAAACACGTTGTTCCTCCTTTATTTCATGGTAATATCAGATAAAACCAACACTAAGAGTTACAGTAATTACTTGGAAACATACATGACAATTTCTGTGTAATAACCTGGTTAAGATAATCACAAAGCAAAAAAAAAAAATCATCGGCTGTATGTGTGTGTCTGTGTTTCACACATGTGCAATTTCAGTCTCAATTATAATTTATCTTATCCAGCATAACAATGAATCTGAAAATTATAACTATCACTGATTACACTGTTTGTAGTACAAAAACATGACTCAGTCCCTTTTTAATCTAACTATGAATTCACTGTACTGAATATACTTAATAACACAAACTACTATTATTACATCTCCATACCTGGTTAAGACGTTCATGAAGCACAAAACCCATCAGCTGGATGTGCATATGGTATTAGGCCCATCTGCCTTGACAGAGGAACACAAAACATGGAAAGATTAATAACTATCAGTTTGTGTAAAAAGATAAGAATTAAAGCTAGCAAAAAAACAACTGTACAGGAAAATATTAGCCTGCTCTCCGACATCTAATATCAGCAAAAAACTAAGGATATGGTTGTCAAATCTCAACAAAACTCACAGAATAAAATAGACTTAATGAGACATGTGGACATTAGCTCGCTAGTTTTAAGCTAACTCTATTACAGACGTAGTAGAAGTGACGCTTTTTTGTTTTCTCATTTCCTGCGTTTCTAGTCGTAAAATTGTCCCTGCAGTTTAAGTGTAGCATTTAATATTTCTCATGGTGTTGGGATAATGTGATATTACCATGAAATTAACTAGAAACAAGTAGTTTGGTACTTCACAGCTCTCTTTCATGGCGCAATTATAGGCAATTGATTACGGGGCACCAACTCGTAATCTCGCCTAGGGTGCCAAAATGGATCGGGCCGGCTCTGGCTCATTCCAACCTATTACCTGGTTATTACTTTGGTAATTGCCATGGAAGTACGTTCCATAAAATATTTTATCAATGAAATGACCAAGTTACCTTCTTATTACTTAAATGTTACCCCCTTATTACCCTGTTAAACAATTACACCCTCTATTACATAGTTATTACCAGGCTATTGACGAATAACCTTATTACCCCACTTTTTCCTTGTTATTTCCAAGATATTACACCACTATTACCCCATTATTACCGAGCTGTAAAGTAAAGTGCTACCAAAGGTTCTTTTTAATTATAAGGAATCAAAGCTACACGTGTCAGTAACATAAATCACAAGAAACATCAGAGAAGTTAGTGTAGAGTAACGCCAAAAGAGGTACTTGTCACAAAATGCAGTACATAGGCAATCAACTTTAATTTAATTAACTACAATTATCCAATTTAAATCCCAGGCTCTTATACCACAAGTTTGAGTGAAGAAAATTACACAATAAGGTGTGGAAAGTACACAGTGAAATGGCTAATCTATTACTGAGTCTTCTTTAAATTGAAGAAAGAAAAAAAAAACCCACAAGAAAAATAAAACCCTCCAAAAATGTATACAACAAACTAATGATGAGTCTGGCAAAACAATACCCGTGTCTTCTAGCACTTTGTTCCTGCCTACTTGAACACAGAAACAAGAATATGGAAATAGATAAACTAATATCACAACAAGCTGGAGTGCAAGGACTGGACACAGTTTACTGCATTCTGTTTTAAAAAGGCCCATAGACAAGTGACACACCAAGGGATTTGAAAGAGGTCCAAGAACATCACTACAATACATAAGCATAGCTTGTTTAAATAATAATAATAATCTGAAGAGTACAAAATACACTATTTGCACAAGGAAGAAAACCTTGAGTTGCATTGATTAAATTAACTAACATTAGCACTGTTGGGTGCTTAATTAACCTGTGAACCAGATCAATCAGACTGCACAGCAGTTACAAAAAAGAACAAATAAGGCCCGTTTAGTCTTGCAACATACTGTTAAAGCATGTCAGCAAATCACACTTTTCAATTTAAAATTAAATCGACAACACAGTTGAGTATGACTGCATCCTGATGTTAGTCTAGTCACTGAGGTTTCTGCTTCCAAAAAATAATTTTATTTGTGGTGCTGAAAAATTACATTTAAAAAATTCAACAGCAGTGTGTCCCAGCCCAGAGGCAGGCCTACATAACTCCACAGAACAAGGTGTCAAGGGACTGTTTTTCTATTGGAATGTAGTTCCAGTGGAAACTGTAAAGAGACATTTCTTGAAAAACACATTGCTTCCAACATCTTAAAAAAAAAAAAAAATTTAATTCCATCATGTTGGAAAGGTCAGTGGAAATTTAAAGAAGTTATAAATTATAAAACATCTGCTCATAAAATAATCTGAAACAACTAGATTAGCATCAATTTTAAAATGTGTTCCTGGCTACCTGTGTCAGGTATTTAAGGAGGAATTGAAGGATGGACCCAGTAAGCAGACCAGAACCAGAGAGTAAAATCCGGATGACAATCTTTATTCACAGACAACAGAGTGGCAACTAAATAAGACGGGGATGAGAAAATGGAGCTGAACAAACTAAACGCTAGACAAAGGAGGGAGCCGAGTGAGAGGGAAGGTGAAGGCTAGCAAAACGGGGAACGAAACTAGGCTGGATAGTGAAAAGGAGAACTAACAACAAGGTAAGAATTAAAGTGAGCACAAAACCAAACCAAACCAACTTACAGGAGAAATGGTGAGGGGAAAGACAGAACCACGGGGGTGAACAGGAAGGCTGCTGATGAGAGGACGAGTCGCTGAGCCGATGGCAACGAGCTGAAAGCCTGGCAAACGTGGAGCACAACCATGGGGAGAAATGCACAATGAACCGGCAGGGAAGGCAGGGAGTGCAGGGTGTTATATAGTGAATGGACTAACGAGGGAATGAGGGACACCTGGGAATAATCAGTGAGGGGAAGGTGAAGTGAGGGCGTGACCAAAGTGACTGAGCAATGGAGAACCAGGGAACCAGGAAGGCGGGCCAGGGTGTGAGGCATGACAACCTGATTAATGTGAGCCATACAGTCCTCTTAGTTCTGTTTGTATTAGAGTGAAATACATCTCCACTATGTTCCCCACATAGTTGCTTATGTTACCTAAATCCACTGTTAGATGCTGAGCAGTGTACAGTAGATTTCTAGAGATTTTTTTCCCCCCACAGAAAACTGTGAAACGGAACCAAAACAATTAGCTGAAAGACACTAAAACCCTACATGGAGCTACACAGTTGACTTATCTTTGTGGATACAACACTACAAGCAATCCCTTTCACAATAAGTCTTTTAACATATTTTGAATAAATATTTTTGCAGCTTTAATTTATGATCCAGTTTTAGAATTTTTGTTCATAGTTGTGGGAAAAGTTAGAACTGTGCTAAAGTAACCCATCACCCAACACAAGAGCTGTGACACACATTGTGGCATCACTGCCATAATTTTGCCATTTTGACTGTAACATGCATTTGATAAAAATATGAAAGTACAGCTTGTTTTGTTGTGATGTAAGTTAACTGACAAATACACTATATCAAATTCTTGGGTCATGGATTGTATCATCCATTACATCTCTCCATTGAGAGATAATTGTAGACAATACTGTAAAGGATTTCTTAGTCATGGCACCAAAGCCTCAGCATGGGAGCCTCAGAAATGTTAAGTACATTTTATGAAAATGTATACTCTTTATTTCATAGCAGAGTGATTCAAAAACCTCTGGAGAGAATATACTTAAACTGATAATGATTCTAATTAGTCATAACTCAACAAATGAGAAGTCATCTTCAACAAGCTGCAGCAGACTTTGTTCAAGTCTGCAGCACTGGGACAGTTTAGTGCTAGAGGGGATCCTAGCAGCAGGATTATTCAATTAGCCAGACAAATGTCAAGACCATGAATTAAATTCAAAATGATGTTGAGGGTATTGTTTGCAATAAGAGACCACAGTTGGTATGGCAACAATATATCGTTAAAGCTGGCATTTCACTATGCAACTTTGGAGCAATCTGTTGCAAGTGCCAAGTAAAACATTTCTTTTTAGCTTTTATACTAAACTCATCCCGATCATGCTGATGTAGGAGCCGGTGTCATTATGCTAAACACATAAAGCTACGCTGTAGCTTTATTTCAACAATATACAACTATAGATACAAATACAACCTGGCCCACCCTAGAATTTAATTGGCCATTCCTGGTGCACCTTTACCAAAGTCAAGATCCTAGGTAGCCTGCTTTTTTCAGTATCATGGGCAAAGTCAGCACCATGCTGTGTGAGTTATTAGAACATGCTGACATAGGCTGGCATAACAAAGTGAGGTAAATATATGTCTTACTTTTATTAAGAACTGCAGGCAGAACCTCCTAAGAACAGTGTCCTTCAACTCCTTCAGTTGTGCATTTTTGGGTTAAGTCCCTCAAAACAGCTAACTGAGCCAAATGGGCCATTCTTTTGTGGAGCATTGCATGTTTATGCTCCAAAAGGGTGTTTCTCAGAGTGGAGAATAAATTCTCGCATTTCTCTGTGGATGCACCAAATGTTAAGGCCTTTTTGAAAGAAGATTCTTTCATAAAGGCTGGATTCCCATCGGATGTGTGTGGTAATTTGGGTAGACATGCTGTTAAGTACAATCTCCAAACGCAAAGTTCAGTGCCAAATGCTTGGCCTGTGGGTGAGAGGGTACAGTAACTCGGGATGCAATACAATTCCAAATAGACCAAAAATAGAAAAAAAGACTAAAAATGACCACAAAACTAACAAGATATGGAAAAAAAAAAAACAAGTACGATTAACACAATGAGACACTGAAATGGCCACAAAGATACAAAATGACTACAACAAAATGTAAATGGCAAAAGGAGGACTTCAGATTTGAGTCTTGATAACTCCTGAAAGAGTTTATCCAGACATGTTCTTTAAGAGGGATAGCATGAGTGGATGAGAAGAAGAAGCAATTAAACAATAATTGTACTCAGGTCAGTCCTTTGAAGAGCTTTTCTCTCTGGTGAAACATGAACAACTGACATTGATACCTAGAGCAGCATAAAGTGTGAAAACGTGATTGTGTTCAGCATGCAGCTGTATGAGCTGTAAGTGGGCTGCTTTCAGCTCATCATGACACAGACATGAGACAGAGGCCAAGCAGCCGGGTGCTCAGATGGGCTTGTTTTTTACGTCTATAGATGCGTTAAAAGGTGTCTTCAGCTATGCACTTGTGAAGACTAGTGATACTGCTGTCTTATCAAAGCTATCAAATCTGCTAGTTGCTTTTGTTAACGGTATTTTTAGCACAAGGCAGTAGGTATGACGCAGGACGCGAGATTCACTGTGTGTGAGTGTGTTCGAGGGTCAAGGGCATTGTCATAGAAACAGTTTGCTCTAATTTTATATCTGCCATGCTTTGAATTAAAAGAGATGGTCTCAACAACAAATACTACAATAGCAGCAACACTCAAATTAAAAATGATTAAATATATTAATGTTAAACTTGTGAAACCTGCTCCAATGAAGGTCTATTTGAGTTTTATTCTTTAGTTACTTTCATGAGATAATGCATTTTTATGTTCAGCTTGTTTAGATAGTAGATTAGATAAAAGTGAACCTGCGTAAAACCTGTTTACAGTATTCACTTAGATTGGCAGAAAGTATGAGAATAATAAAAAGAATGAATCACAGAATCACTTGGAGTCAGATATTAGGGAGACAAAATCAGGAGGGAGCCTATTTTTGAGGATGTTCCAGCGTGGTTTTTATTTAAGTGATGTCAGATAATGACATTATCTGAGCACTCAGAACCTCTATAAAGCAGTAAACCTTCAAACCCATGACCTTCAAAACTGCTTTTAACCAGCTCCCTCTTCCAGGTCAGAAACACTACATCCTGAAAACACATAATAATCCTCATCAAATAAAAAGTGGAATTCATAGGACATAAAACTAACCTTGCTCAAAAGACATGTAATGGCTAATATATTGCACGATATTGAAAATTTCAGATCTCAAATGTAGTCAAAGAAGTGTGAAGTTCTTTATATTTCATTTTGTAGCAATTCTACTGTGATTTGACTTCAGTTAAATGAAGTAAAATAAACTGAGCTACATGCTACATTTGTTTGGTGACTGTGAGACACAGTCTGAAAGCTGCAATGTTCAAAACCAAAGTGTCCCACTGAAGGAAACAGACCCCTGTAGACATTCAATTATCATTATTTACAGTAATTAACTCTGTAACCACCACTGTGATGCAATGAAATCCCCCAAACAAGTACTATCTGAATATATTGACGTACATTAAAGGAAAAGTATTTGTTAGACCAATGGGAGAGGATCTTTTACAACAAACTAAAAGTGGGGAAACCCCATTATACAGATAAACTGTGCTTCGTAAAGTAGACGAGAGCAGGCGATGACAAAAAGCTGCAAGCAAGACGGTCGGTTTCCAACTTTTCCAGCAGCATTAGAGCTGCTGCCTGTACAGCAAACAATTATCCTGTGATGTGGGACGCAGATAAATAAACTATTATTCTGCACTCAGTCTGCAATAACTGTTGATCGTTCTCTGTTGTTGTTTAAAAGCTACACAGGTGATGGTGTGTTTATGGTTTAACATGAAATGCAGTCATCATGTCAGTTTGCTGCCTCACCTAATTTGATATGAAACCACATAAATGCAAAATATTTATCAGACAAAGTACAGGAGGAGAGAAAAGAAACAAATCATACATTTAGATGTCAGGTATTTAGACTGTCAGGGCTGAAACGTTTGTGCAGATGTTATTTTTACAAATCTTCAACAAAGAACCTGTCACTTAATAGCCTAGTTTGAATCTAAAATCACTCACATTTATTTCTTAGACAAGAATGATGATGTGACAGAATGTTGTCTGTAACATCATCTCAGGGTATTTGGTCTTTTTGATAAGTCAAAACATTTGTTCTGTAAAAGACTCAGCCTTGTCATGTTTTTGATTCAGCACCTGAACCGATCAGGACATGACAGCGTTTCCCATCATGCCCTGAGGTTTTGCAGTTTGTGGAGAGCAACTGCAGTTGTCTTGGTGTTATCATTCCTTATGTATGCATGACGACAATTCTACAGAGAACGGGCTCGTTTCGAACACGCCTTACCTTACACACAGATAGGATTAGAAGGAAACAGTACCTCACCAGGAGACTTCACTTCTGTGTGGTCACCTTCCTCGTCCTCTCACCCTTTAAACTTGCATCACTTGAGTTGTTTTCACCACTTGGGGGCAGTATAACAAGCTGTGAACACAGAAGTGACATAATATCAGCCTATAAATTAACATGGTATAGTGTAACAAGCAGTTGTCAATTTACATATCCAGTAGTTACAAAGAAAAACCATTTTAAAACTAAAATCATTTTAGTTATTTAGTTTCTGTCTGCCATTTAAATGTAAGTGTAAATGTAACTGCTTTTAGCTTCGTGTCCACAAACGCCTGTGAAATAACAAATATCTCATTCTTTAGCTGTTACATGCATTAGTTCAGCAGCTAGTTGCTATTTGTCAGAATATATGCGCGTCTTGTACGAAAAAAAAAAGAGCTTAAAGCTGTGTTAGGCTGTGGTATGTGAAATACTATGCTACTGTGACCAAAGGGCTATGGGCTCCCTTTGAAGGGGGAACCCACACAAATAACTTCATAAAAAGGTCAGATACATGGCACTAAAGTGAAAGGGGCAGGTGAATTTACATGCAGCATATAAGCACACAAATTACTTCATATTAATGTGCATAAATTCAATGTCCAGTTCAATCAGTTCAACTTTACTCTAGGATTTAGCTAAAGAGAATAGATAAAGAATAAATGAATATGACATATGATCCAACACAACTGCAGAAATAAGATAATAGGAGGGCGACATAGCAGCAGGTATCCTGAAATAATAACAGCTATTTACAAAGAGACATTTTCCATTGAAATAAAAGCTACCTGAAACTTTTATTGCAGCACAGATACTCAAAGCAGCCACAAATGCATGATAATGAATCAGCAAAAGCTGTTGTTAAAATACACAATATACCTTATGGCAGGTAGCGTGCAGAACAAGCGATTACGGTTCAACTGTGATTAAAAGCACAAGTTTTAATCAAAGGAACGAACACAAATCTCAAACAAAATGGGAAGAGGAACAGCCATCTCAGCAATCAGCCAGGCAGCATGAAATGAACCTAGACAGACCCTCTTCTCCACAAACTACACAGGTGCCCGTCATTATGCTTTATCTGGTTGCTTGTTGGGAGTGGCCTCCTGACACTGAGGGTTACTTGTCACAATAGGCTATAGGGTAGGTGCTGTATTGACCAAATGAGAGAGTGTGTTCTTTCAAACAACAGAACAGGTTCATTTGAACTCTTGTTGCTGAATGTGGGCATCTGCTCTGGTTGAAAACAGAGCTGATTTGAGTAAATTGAAAGAAAGCTGCTGTAATACTCTGTAGAGCTGTGGGAAACTCAGAGGCGGCTGATAATTCTCTGTGGACTCATCACTGCAGCTGACCTCACTGACATTACACTATCTACTTTCATTCTTTGTTAATGTAAACATGTCGATTTGAGCAGCTCTAAACCAAATTAGAATCTTGGGCAAAGAAGGGAAATTAAACTCAGCATAATCCTGTCACTTCACAACAAGCTGTCGACTTCAAAAGCAGTGCTTCAGCTCAATAGTTAGGAGATGGTGTACATTAGTCATCTAACTTTGTCATTCATAATGTTTCTCTTGGTGCTTTTAGATCAGGGTTGCTGCACTGGTGCATCCATGTCCCCAGCCCAGGGCTGGACTGGCCATCTGGCGTACCGGGCAATGCCCGGTGGGCCGACGCACGTTTTTGGGCCGGCCCGGGGCTGTCATAATTTACCCAAAAAAGTATATTAGAAATAATTTTTATCGACCGCGACGTCCCATTGGTTGATTTTCTTGAAGGACATTGGGCTAATCCAATGAAATCTCTCAGCCC
>JAUMHL010000018.1:11055364-11077658 GCA_032362345.1 Sandelia bainsii
GTCATGGCAACTGGGTTTCTTTCCTGTAAGGTTGAAACGTTTCGCTCTTCATCCGTAGAGCTTCGTCGGGCGTCCAGTTGCCATGACTCAACTTCCAGACAACTTCACCTGGATGACTGAGAATCTTCACAGACAATAACAGCCAATGCAAAGCTGTGACAATTAAAAAAGCCTGAGTAGATTTAGTCTAACTTGTTTTAGTAATTACTAGACTAGTCAATATATAATAATAGCAAACCAAAACCACGAAGGTATTATACATAAACAGGCTATTGCTGCCACATGCATGGATTCAATGCATAAGGGAATGTGCTTGTGGCATGAAATTGTTGTATTTTGGCTAACTTAAGCTAAACAAACCCTAATCCTAACCACATTGGAGTGAATACAGAACAACTGCAACAGCTAGGCAGACAAACAACTGACCATGAAGGGTCAGTTGTTTGTCTGTGGCAGAGAACTCATTCATAATGGAACAATCAATAAGCTCATCAGATTGGACAGAAAGGCTCCACTTAGTGGTTTCAGCAAGTGCTGCTCAGGACACCTTAAACAGTCATCAGTGAAGCCACTGAAAATCAACACCTCTACATTGTTACACATCTACAGACAAAATAAATCTCTGGAATCTCTAATAATAAACTTTTACTAAATAGTTAAGTATTAAAAATGTCCTCCTCAAAGCTTTGTTTAACTCACATTTTATATGTAGTCCACACAATGGACTGTATGCAATTTATTACTGTCACAAAATGTGCAACAAAAAGAGAAAACAGCAAGGTTTGAAGAGAGAAAACTACAGAACGTGTCTAAAGTCTGGGATCATGTCAAGCTGACCCTCTGCACCACCCTGGAAAATTCTGTACAGTGCATTTGCTGTAAAACTGAATTAGGCTACCACAATAACACTTAGTCAAAGGTTCAGGATCTCAGCAGAAGGCATGCAGACCATCAAGCAAACAACACAAGGTAATTAACGTTAGCTTTTAATCTAATGGAGGTGTATTCTCATAAGTAACTTTCATTGCATGACGTCTGGGCTATAGCGTGATAAAACTGTACGAGTCCTCCACAGGGCCATGTATCCCACGACTTAACTCCAAAAACAGGTAGCCTCAAAAAATATATTCATATCATGTATAAGCACAGGTAAAATGGACTAAATGCTGGTGGGTGGCGCACAAGACAAAAATCAGATAATTTTGCACAAAATCAGTTTTCTCTGCATCGCTTTGCTTCCACAAACAACAACAACTGGAGCTGAGCAAGTGTGTTTGCATCTGAATGGGACAGTATCCTCAGACAGCCCATTCTACAAGAACTGCTTATCAATTATTGATGCAACGATCAATCGGCCTTGGCCGGTTTTAAGCTTGATCGGCCATGACTGGTGACTGGCTGATCAGTCTGAAATATCTGATTCTGGGCTGGTCGCATTTAAAAGAATGATAGTTCATGTTGTGCACCAGAGCGTGGTGGAGATGACAAGATCTCAGCTCAGATGTCCACTCTGCTCACATGCTCTGTAATGCACACAGTTGTGCAGACAGTAATGTTACAGTCACACAAACACTTTTCACACACACGTTTTCAGTATGGAAATTCTTTTTTCGTGACTGAAGATGACACAAATCTTGCAATTTGTAAGATATGTAAGGCTAAAATAAGGCTGTCAATAATAGTCCTTAGAAAGAGAGGAAATCAGAATCAGCCAGAATCAGGTCAGATTATTTTTAAAGAAAAATGAATTGCAATCAGTGCATAAATAAAATAAATAAATAAATCATAAATATCCCATCAATGGGTGTTAGCATGTGTTTAATGTACAGGCTGGGTCCAGATTTGATTAGATAAGATAGTACGGGTAACAGGTCAGTCCAGTACGTAGCTTTGTGTGCCAAAGTTAGCAAAATTCACCCATTCAATACTGTGGTCTGCGTTGGGTCTTGTTCCAACCTTCCT
This sequence comes from Sandelia bainsii, assembly GCA_032362345.1. Taxonomy (NCBI): domain Eukaryota; kingdom Metazoa; phylum Chordata; class Actinopteri; order Anabantiformes; family Anabantidae; genus Sandelia; species Sandelia bainsii. The sequence goes on from JAUMHL010000018.1 coordinate 11,057,327, forward strand.
GTCTACTCGTTTTTGCCTCCTACAAAAGCCACAAAGCCTCGAAGAAGGTAAAGGCTGACGTTAGGTAAGGTAAAGGCTGTTGTGTCTGTAGTTACGTTGAAACTTGAAATAATAATGCCTTTGAGATTTGAAACTAGTTCTGTAGTTGCACATCTCAAAGGCATTATTTCCATTTTCTTAAAACCCAGAATGTAAAATGGCCCTAAAATGCACTAAGTAGTTTTTGTTTTGACAGACAGTATTATTACTGTCTGCAATTGTTAACAAACTTATTTAAACAACCATCTGCAACTGCAACTAAGATTGTGAATGTGTTCCATTTATATCTCTTGCCCTGGACTACAACGAGACTGACTGAGATTCTTCTGAACCCAAAACAACAACTTGATCAACAGGCTTTTACTAGGTAACTATGGGCCCTGTCTACTAAGCAACTAGACGTAATGCAAAGCATCTCTTGATCTCTAAGAATAAGTTTGTGTGTCGGTGAGCATGTTTAAGAGTGTAGGTGTATTGACTCTTCGTCTGGAATGGAAACTGCAATAATTGAAAAAGGCACTAGCCTGAGGCAACTATTCTTCCGGTGCTCACAAGGTATCACTTCTTAGCATCTGAGCCTGCACACAGATGTGCACAACCACATACAGACACAAACACACACTTCCACAAAACAGCTATCAACATATGTATGCAATTTAGCCAATTAGAGCTTTTACCCATAGCCCAGTGCAGCCCTACCACAGAGGTAACACAAACAGTTTTCATGTGAGAGATAAAAGAGATACATTAGAATAATAAAGTATAAAAAGGGGTGTATCATATATTATTAGAAAACGGCAGTGGTTTTCACTGCTTGGGCCATTTCCCTTTTTAGTTCCCCTTTTTCACAACACCAATACAAACATCTGATATGAATTTAAGCACCAATGCAGTCCTTTAATGATAATGTCAGCAACAACTATTTGCTTGGCGGGTGGGTCCATATGATATTGCAGTCTATAAAGCAAATGTTTATTATGCAATTTTCGCAACATGCAAAGATTCTAACACTTTCTGGAAAATGAGTTTCTGTATATTACTCTAACAATGGCATTATTTCCTGGAAGAGTGCTGACACCATTACATTTATTATGTAGTAACTTAGCAGTAATCTATTGCTTTAGCAGATCATCTGTGCAAGTAACAATCAAAATGTTTGATGTAATACAAGTAAGGGGTTGAGATGGAGTGGTGTTTGTACTGCCTTGCTCAGTATAAAACCTTTATTTTGCCACTTATGTATGATTATGTAGTGCACTTGAAGCCTGGTACTGTATACATGATGAGTACTGCACATGGAAATAATACTATGAAAATCCCAGCAGAGTTGAATTCTGTCAGCTCTCCAAGTTAGCTATCTCCTAAGGTTCATACTAATGCCATAGCAGAGTAGGGAAAGAAAGCAGTGCAACAGACAACAGGTTGCTTTAAAGCAATGATACCAATGATAATCAACAGGAACAAGCAAAGCTGTACTCAGACACTGCTGTAACACAAGTTAAAGACCAGCTAAGCAACACTGAATCTACTGGTGTAATGGAAATGTCTGTGTGCCTGGCTGGTAAAGTTGTTAACACAGTACAGTATCTGAGCATTGCAGGGATATTAGGTCCTCTTGGTGGTTTTACCAACTGGAGTAGATACAGCTTACAAACATGGAACATGGTTCACCACCCAATCAAGTATATACATTATACTTATTTTGGAAAATATATCCTGTAAGACCTAAGTGTGTGTCAATAGACCAGTTTAGCCTGTTGATGAAAGGCATGTGCTCTTGGCTATAGCCCTTTTTACTGATACAACAAGAATGTTAAGTGCTCTGCCTGCCCTTGGTGTTTAATCTCTTCTACTTTATGTCCACCAATGAAGCCTGTCAAAAAAGAGGTTATTAGCTGTGTTTGAACTTTTGAATATTGTAAGGCTATTTATTAAGGCTGCACATAAGCATAACTTTTTACAGCATAATGTTGCAAGTATTATTTAATAAATAAAGCTGCTTAAATTATGATTACAAGATATTGTCTAGGTTGTGCTGCAAAATGTTCTTATAATTTAAAAAAAAAGTTTTATCATAGAAAACAGTGATTTTGTATTTTATACATACAAATTTGAATTATTATTACATTATTATTGACTAAAAATAATTTCTTGTTAACATGTTTATCCCTAATAAGGGTAAACAAAGTATCTAGAGTTTCTAAGTATTTACAAACATAAGAGCAGTGGCAGATAAAACAGCTAGGTCATCTCAGCAACAATGATTAAGCTGAACAAATAAGTTGATGACAACTAAAATGGGCACGTTCTGTGGAACACGAAATAAATTAAGTATGATGTAGGCATTATTATAGCAACAAAACAACATAACTAAACACAAAAATCAGCATGCAAACCAAACTTAAGAAGACAGCTGAGGTTCTTGATTAAAACAACACAAACTGAGGTAAGAGCAGATGGAAAAACAATATTGAAGATACTGTTTCCTTTTGTTTCTCATTCAACTATGCAGAGGGAGCTCTCGTGCAAACAAAACCAGCGGGAGACCTTTGGGTGCTCTCATGAAGCTACCAAACAATCTCCTGATCTTCCTCACTTCTCTCTCAGCCATCCCCTACCCCCACATTTCAAGGCTGGAATTTCCTGTTGATGGCCCAGTGCAAACGCCCACTCTCTTATGGAAAACTTTGAAGAGGTGCAGAAGAATGAAACTATAGTATAGAAATACATATAATAATGGTGCCTTCTGGCAAAATCTATAATGTATAGCGCTGGCACAGTTTTTTACACATGCCAGAGAGACAGGCTACCACTACTAAAATTACACCAGGTGAATACGCAGTAATGCAAGCATGTAAATAGAGGGAATAGAAGCTGTTCACTATAAAAAGGGGTTCATGGTAATGACAGGATGTTGGACAGTGCAGAATTACACAGAACTCAAAACTAAAAGTGGTTCTATTTCTTGCATAGACTGATTCATGTCTAGAGGTTGTTGTAGAAGGAGAGTCACTTATCAAGGCCTGGTTCCTGGTCTTAGTAGTAGAGTGACTAAAAGGGGTGGTGGGACAGAGCAGAAGACAAGAGGTGCATTGAGACTAAGGAAAAGGGACAGATGATACAGGCGTGTGAATGTACAGCCCCAAAACCTACACTACTCAGGTTTCCTCTACAAAGCTTCCATTTTACCATGGCATACCCAAACCCCTCCTCATCTTGCACACAGATGCATGTCCCACCTCAACTATTGTGCTTGCTGTGCAACTTAAATTTGCTCTCAGCCTGTTCTTTTATGTTATGGCATAATGTAACGGTTGACCACTATTAGAGCTACTAGATACACTCATAACCGTCAGTCTTCAGCATAAATGATGTAATATTGGAGTTTTCAGGGAGCACTGGGGGGGCAGGGTTGCAGGGCATTGTATTTTTTTTCCTTCACTCCTCCTTCTGTTTTTGTTCGGTTGAGTGACTCATCAAAAAAAACCCTATGCACTCTTTTGTACTCATCCAAGGTCTGGCCAATATGAAAGCAGCCCTGGAGAGAGGAGGACAAAAGGACCCACATGTGACATGCAAAGGCCTTTAGGAATCTGGGTCAGGATAGTGAGCTGGTTGGCAGAGCTCGACTTTCAGTAGTAAAGGGCTCTCATAGACCACAGCCCCTGGCAGTTTCATCATAGCCTTTAAACGCACATATACAAGCAGAAGTTGTTGATAAGTCCAAACAGTTTAGCCTTGTCTGTTAACCTCAAAAACAAATGTAAAAAAAAATGTTTTGAATTCACAGAAAAAAATATGCCTCTTCAATAGTGCAGACACATGCATGTATATGCACATGCATGTCAAGAGGCTCTGGTGGTTGTTCAGTGTCAGAGCTGAGAAGCAGAGGGCATTCATATTGAGAATCCATGCCATGTGTGTAGAGCACAGAATAAAAGACATCCCTCCCCACCAGAGCACAGCTAAACAACCCCTCACGAGGATGTGAACATACGCTTACACAGGCAGTGAGCTAACCAGTCAACAGGTAGCAGGCTGGACTAGTAAAAGCAGACACCAGCAACAGATGTGCAGTGTGCACTGGCCTGGATTTGACCCTACCGGACTGTTAACGTGGTCACGCAATGATCTGTGCTTAAAAATAAATACTATGCTGAAATGCAGAAAGTCAAGACATGGGAATGTTTAACTGTTACTGTGATAACAAACTTAAACCTGGAACCACAAATCTGGAAGTAGGCCTAAGCATTTTACTTGTGACGTAATACTAAATGTGCTTGCCGCAGCTGATTGTTTGGCATCTAGGTCAGAGTGAATGAACATAGAGATAAGAAGAGACGAAGGCACAACTAGTGGTTACAACAGACATCTGTATATGTTTCTGCTCTAAACTATGGTATTCTGCAGACAAAAGCTATATCACATATGGTACCAGAGAAACAAACTACATAAAAATGTACACTCATAACATTCTGGAGTACAAATTAAGCAGAAATACAATTTCAAACACAAAATGGTCGTCTGCAGCTCGTTTGCCTGCACACTGTTAAATACACGATGAACGTGAGAGGGCTCAAGATAGAGGAACTGAGCAGGGATCTGGCTTTTGAAGCATAAAGGAGTGAGTCATGATGACCTACATAGGCTGTGAGGAGAGAGTGAGAAAGAAAGAAGGGGGTGGGAGAGATTCCTTCCGCATATCAAAGTGTTTACTTGGCTCTGCATGTGCCTTCTCTCTGGGAGGGAGGGAAAGGAAAAAAGGAAAGCAAGAGGGGGGTAGATAACATTAGGATGGAAAAGAAAATGAGAGGACAGGAAAGAGGGAGTTAAATAATACAGGGGCTGTCACAGTTGTTGCCTCCCTTGATCTCTGTACTTCATGACATAGAGAAACCGAGTTAACAAATTTATATAAATCTTCCCTTCAAGCAAAATGTTCAGAAAACAGGACTACCACAGACACACAATGTAAATGTTGGGAAGAAATCCAACATCTCTATGGCCTACAGAGAATACCAATATCAGTACTAATCTCCTGCATGCTAATCTATAGACACAAGAAATGTAATTTAAATGTATGTATAAGCAGTGCAGCATCTCTGTGATATCTCAGATAGAATTTACTCCAATACCAAGGAGACCAGCAACATTTCTGGCTATAATCAATAAGCACTGCAGAGAGATCTAGTTGCTTTTGAAGCAGAGTCATGGTCTGGTTTCCTAATCACCTCCACCACTGCACCCTGTTTCTTCCCCACTTTTGTCTGTCCAACAGATTTTCCAAAACAGTAAAGCAGTTTTCACACTACATGTGGGCCTGAGCTAAGTCGGTCTGTTTGGGGGAAGAAAGAGGGAGCAGGAGCTTTAGTAAGGAGCACAGAGTAAAGCAAAGGAGAACAAGGGGAAATGGTAACACAGAGGGAGAAAAGGTATTATCCTGTAAATGGGACAACACAACAGCCTAGCACTGAAACTCTGAGGTACATTATTTGCAGCTGACACAGTTTTCACAGCAGGATGTGGGCTTTTAACAAGGTTATGTGCTGAGACCCCTAACTTTACACTGGTTGAAATAAACCTTGGGAGACTGGAAAAAAAAGTATTTGGCATTTTCAGATTTTTTGAATGATCCTGCCTAGAGTATCACACTATGTCTATAACTATTCAGCTCCAAAATGAAGTAACGCGGACTATAACAAGTGAATTTATACGTTATATGTGGTTTTAACTGTGTATTGTTAGGCCACTAAAATAACTAGCTTTTAAGAAATTACAGAGCAACTGATTCCTACAACTGACTGCAAAGGAAAATAAAATTACAAAAAAACAAAAACAAAACTTAAATGAAGAGAGGCACTCGTTTCCCCCCACTGTCTCTTTCTATTTTGTGCTGCATCACCATTAAATGCGGCCATGGGAGCTCTGCCAAAGAGCTGTAAGACTGCCATCCACAAGAGGATGGCTGCAACCAAAACAACCAACTACGTAATCTCTCAGAATACATTTCCTTCTACTAGCTCTCACTCAAATATAATTATCTTGGGAACCATAAATCTGATAATGTAAACTACACAAATGTCTGTAAATAGAGCGTGAGGGGCCTCGAAATGGACATTGGCTTGTGCTGGCTGTGGACTTAGCAGTAAGGGGCAGATTAAGGAAACAAGAGTTTGGAGAGCAATAAAATGTGTGTCTATATTTTTGGGTGGCGTTTAGAAGATGGCTAAAGGGAAGATAAGGTTAGGGGAAAAAAGGGAGGACAGAGTAGGCAGCTGGGGGAGGGGATGTAAGGAGGAGGGGAGACGCACTAAAAGGATTGGTGAATTATTGATGAGAGCCAGCAGACTGGGCCTTAGTACTAATGCACACACGCACACAAAAGGTGCACACAGGCATTTACCCAGAGCATGGATATTGTTACACATTACATCAGCTGTGCTCCTCTCCCCTCCCCTTCATCCAGCCACCACCCACAACCTCAGCTTAGCCCATCTGTCCTCTTGTCTCTTGCCACTTTACCTCAACCTGTCTCCTGTCTTCTGTCACGCCATCCCCATTACATCTTTCACCATCCTCCTCACATCTCCTTAGCATACTGTGTACTAGTAAATAAGAAACTTCTATTAGCTCTGTCTCACTTCCATGTGTGTTTTGAGACCTGAATGAACTGTGGTGAAACTGGAGAGCAAAGCAAAGCACACAGCTGAAGCAACACAATTAGGAAGAATTAAGGAGCAAGAAAACAACTGGGAAATTGTGTAAATGCTGCTTTGCTTTTACATGAAAAAGGTGGCAGGTTATTTTTGATAGCATGTTGTTGCTGTAATGCTAAACTAGATCCCATAAGAGCCTTATCAACCAGCTAAGTCGTCCAAGTGACCCTTCCATCCCAGCCAGTGACAAGACAAACACATTTTTTCAAATTTATGCATGCAATTTCCTGCTATACTACATTTCCCTAGATAAGAGCATGCTGTGTCAACACATTAGATCTGTGTGTGTAATTAAGAGAAATGATTAGTGTGCAAAAAAGAAAAAAAATGTTGTGTGTGTGCATATGCAAGCTTCCTAATATTCTTCATTTATTATCATTATTTTTTTATCTTATCTATTTCAATGAGAATCAAATAGTAGAACTGAAATGTCTGTTTTGTGAGACGCTTTACTATTTGTATACATTTGCAGACGATACTGGTGCACAGGCCTATATTTTGGGTTTCTGTATGTGTGTATGCAAGCAGAGCACTGCATGCTGAACTGAGCAGAGCAAAGCTGAGCTGCATACAGAGCTGCCTAGCTCTGCCTCAACATTGTTGTTGCCTCTAGAGCTATGGTCTGCCCTTCCCCCACACTCTTCTCTCTCTTTCCCCTCCCCCTGACTGCGGCAGGCAGGCAAGCAGGGCAGATGGTATCCTAGCAAGCAGAATGACCCTGGTGTTCCTGCCCCTTGTTTTGATCCTGCAGTCCTGATTGTCCAAGCTTAATCCTACACTAGCCAGAGCTAATGGACTGCTGCCAGCACTCTTATTAAGCACACAAAGGCTTTTCATTCCAGCTAGGGTGCTAGCTAGCTCATCAGCCTACACACACTACTTCTGTGCTGTCACTAGGCTGCTTTCCTCTATCCTTCGTCTTTCCGACTTGCTTGTTCTATTGCTCACCAACCTGCTCTTTACACAGAAAACTGTTTCAACTAAAAGCCTGTCTCCTCCTCGTCTATCCCTTTATGTTTAAATCCGTCCTGCTTCAAAACACCTCGCCATATTCCTCTCCTTTCTTCTGTTTTCTACAAATTTTGATAATCCATGTAAAAAATGTGCTCTCAATCTCTGATATTTACAACTGTAGATATCAGAGACTGCGATACTGTTATTATAATAGCAACACAGTAACTATGACATATAAATTTGAAGCCCGGGAAAGTGGATTTGAATAACATTAGGTACTAGATGTGGCCTGATTGTAATGCTTTCAACATGTGGAGTATTGAGATAAAAATGAAATTGGGTCAACAAGGCAGAATAATGCAATGATAAGGACTGAGCGTAGACACTTCTTGGAATTTCTCAGGCAATCAAAATGTGACTGGCACCAGCTTGATATATGATGGAGAAAGAGAGTTTCACTGTTCTGCACGACTGCATTTATTCTTAGCAGGGATTACGACACGCTACGCTACACAACTAAAATTCCCCTTCCTCATGAAATAATCATCTTTTTTTAATGTACATTTGAACTAAAGACAAAAACACATAATAATGCTATTTAATATAAGTGCAAGGTCCATGGATAGATTTAATTCTTCCTATCGCCCCTATATTTGAGAATTCCCCTAAGACAGGGAGGCAGAGGTCACAACAACAAAACTGAAAGCCTTCTACTTTCTGATAAATTATTACACCTACTCCTTATCCCACAAAATAAATGAGCTGTTTTCTTGACATTCCTCTAAACCTATAAATCTACTTGATAACCACTGCTAAAACTCCTCTATACATGTCACATTTAATTAAAGAAAGCATAGTTCAAAGACGATGACAAGCTAGAAAAACATTTTTAGTACAGAAATAAATACTGAAAATGATTGAAGCAACCATTTATTCACTGTAACCACAGTGAGAAGACCACAGCTTGTTAAGGCACTGAATGTGTTTTTCAGAGGGCTTAGCCATGCACTCTGAAACACTCTCATTCTTGCATCCTCCTCCACTCGCTCTTTTCCGTCTCTAAGAGCTAAAATCAAAGATTATGACTGAGAATTCTACAGCACGTTGCCTAGCAACTTACACAAGAAAGCCACACTACATCAGATCACATGAGGGACATGTGCGGGCCCATGCACACCCACACAATAATAAGGGGTTTATGCATCTCTGAAGCCAAATCCAGTATGACTGAAAAATAGGAACATCAGCTACATATCATCTATTTACATAATTGAGTAAAAGTGAGAAACCCATCATACATAGGTCAAAGGTGACAACATCATATCCACAACTAGAGAAACAGTATGAAAATGTAATATCACGATTATTATCACGGTATTGTTAAAAAAATTGATAAAAGTACTGGTACACATTCATCGGTGCTTATTATTATTATTAATAGTCTCTCACATATACACACCTAAATTGTACAAGTATTTGGAGTTTTTAAATAATGGGTGTTGTACACCATTCAAGCAACAATGGTGCAGGTCACATTAACATAATATGCCTGCATCAAGAGGAAATCAGACCAATTGCATCATTATCCTCCTTAAAAACGGTGCTGCCAGCTACACAAAGTCAACGTGTGCGTATGTTGTGAGAGCAGTAGCTGATACAAAGAAACAATAAAAGTATTTTTAAAAACGCAAAACAAATATTAACACTAACGCGCACTAAAACTTGTGTAACTACCATAACCAACTGCAGCAGCGAGTCTCTCCAAAGTCCGCAGCCAGCATGAATCACACAAGTGTAGCTAACAAGTTAATTAGCAAACACACTAACAGGCTAACAAGCACCGAGTCTACTGTCGGATTTTTTCAACGTACAGGCCACAGCTCAGTATCTACAAAAAGTATTGAAAGAGGGTAATTTTACCATGGTTATCAGTGAAACCGTTTATCGTTTAATCCTTATTCACAACCCAAAGTAATGTTCTTACAATTGTGAGTGTCAACGACCATTTCAATGCTAAGCATATTCTTACAAAATCTTAATGTTACTTGGCTGAAACAACTGTTATACTGTATTGACAAATAGTATTATAAAAGAAAGAGATGGTAACAACAGAAAAGAAGGCATATAAACAGGGCCAGCTTTACAGTTTTACAGCCTGTCATGTTTACCACCACAAAAGGTTCAGTGCATAGTCCAACTTTGTGTTGCTCAGCTCAACCAGAAGTAATTTACTTTGAGATACTTTCAATCTCAAATGTACAGCTCATTTAAAGTTAACTTTTTAGTTGCCAGTTTTGTCACATGCTACTACAGGGATTTTCTAAAGGTAGTCAGCTTATCAGAATGAGCAGGCTGAGTCAACGCAGATGATGTAAGACAGCTCCAACCAGACTCGCCAACCTCCTGTACTTAAGAATCCATCAGGCTTAGCGATCAATAGCAATAGGCCCTGGCTTTGTGCTGCAGCTGCTGCATTGCAATAAAAGCCTCACTGGGCCTGACCTGACCACTCATAAAAAGGCTGTGTTGGATTACCCGCAAACTATGTCATCAACTCCTTCCACTGCAACATACCTTCACTGTATACTAAGTGTCACATACTAGTCACTATATAATGCACTTCTCTGTAGTACCCACCAATCTGTACTATGCTATGCTACAGTATAGCACAGGAAAAGATGTAAAGTAGTAGCTTGTACGTGCATGCACACAGATCTTGCTGCTACAGCTATCTCTCGCTAGTGACATAAAAGAATACCATATTGGTGCTGTGCAACAAAGGTAACCTCTTTATCACTGTCACACTCTATATATGCATGCCAAAAAACTAGAACCGTGCCACTTCCAAAGAATTTCTTAATTTCTGTTTGTACAAAGAACATCCCCACTAAAGCAATATTACACTGTTGCCTACTGTAAGTGATAAGTCAAAATTATTATATTATACTTGACTTATCATTTTCACCACACATCATCAATGATAATGTGAAGATGCCTGTCATCTTTAAACTTACTCATGTTGGCAAATAGATGGCATCACCAGTTCTGCCCTAAGTACTGCAGTTGTGCATCATTACAGGTCATACATACTTGAAATTAAATTTTACCGTACAGCCTCTAAAGGAATTTCAAAAGAAACATTTTTAATCATTGGTCTTACACAATTGCATAATAGCCTAAAATGGCAGACTGATATATTTTCTTTGCTTGAGTAATATCCAACACTCAGCACCTCATCTATGGCTTTAGGTGAAATAGTGAGAGCGCCAGGCCATAACTAACTAGTGACTGCTGCCTCTAAGCCTTGCAGTTCTTCTTTTACCCCTGTTTGTCTCTCCTCTTCACCGCTCCAAAGAGGCACTCTATATTTAGCTGCTCACACCCATGCTGGGTCTCACTACTCTGTCAATGCCTCGGCTGAGCTTAATCCTTGCCTCAGATGGTTTGTCTCTCCCTGTTAGCTGGGAAGGTTGGATGTTGTTCTTTTATGCGGGGGGAAATGAGGGGACAGGGATGGAGTTGAAAAAAGGGACTAGAAAGGGACTGAAAGAAGATAAAGAGGAAGATACTCATTGAGAAAGACAGAGGGGAGGGTTTGGAGGAACAAACAGGATGGCGTGAATAGCTGTGCTGTAAATCAGCCTCTCCATAAAGTCTCCCTGCGAGAACAGCTCACGTGTTGCCTCGTTACGCCACAGTGTCACAATGTGTGCCGGCACGCTCACACACTTCAAAAAACACAAAAAATAAGCCCTGTAGTGCTCTGCAATACTACACTGCACTCTTCCACCACTGCTGAATGGTGCATTATTAAAGACTGCGTGTGTGGGGGGGACAGAGCATGGGGGAGGGTGCTGTGTGTCTGTGACTGGCATTTCAAACATCCTCCCTGCACAAAATAACATCCTGGGAAGATAATCTGTGAGCGTGTGACAATTTATTCAACCTCACGTTTCTGCAGAGTGAAAGCCACTAAATGGTAGAGGGGAAGTGCAGGAGACCAACGAGTGCGTGCTGGTTACTTCTGCCTAGAGACACCAAGCTAACAGCTTCACTAACCGCACAGAGAGAAATGGACACACCGCTTGTTCTCATTTACTCTTCCACATTCACCATCTCATTCAGTAGCTTCAGCACTTCTTAATTTTTCCACCTTGTGCTTTTTTTTTTTTGTTATCCACATAACCACATCTATCGATCCCCTCCCTGTCACTAGGTCTGCACAGAAAAACACAAGGTGTGATACTGTTTTACTCTGATCTGAAGTGTGATGCAGTTGCAAGGTTTATTGTGTTTTGGATGAGTGACCAGCTCCATTTCTAGAGTTTCTTTGCTTCATAGAGTCTGCAGGAGCCTGGCAGGTGAAGAGTGGAGACAATAGTCATCATGATCACCAGTAGGGATATAACGAAAACTGATATGTCGGTGCAAAGTCGATACTGAAATTCTGAAAATGTGATGGTACTGGTTTACTATGGTAACAAAGGTACCTCAGTAACTGTCTTAGATTGTTATTTCTCCAGCACTGACGTGTAGTCTGATGTTAAATGCCAACCAATGTTAACCAGTGTTACTGTTCAGCTGTGTGTGTGTGTGTTAGTACGTTGTGTATGCAGTGTGGTTTTCTTTGAGCTATATCATATAATTGAGGCCTCCTGCCAGGCTTAGACCACTGCTATCTATTATTATTAATTTTTCTTTCCATATTTGCATAAACAAAATAGATTATTATGTTAATGTTTTTGCTGTGGTATCATAGAATTTTAGTGGTACTGGAACGAACTACCAAATTTCTGGTACTGCGACATCCCTAATCACCAGGGTCACTGTCAAGTCTGCTCACCTATACTAACTAGCTACTGGGCAGTATAGGCTTAGCTGGTTCAGCCAGTCTCTCATTCAGTTAGATTTAGATTAGGAAAACATTTTGGTATTTGTAAACTTTGTGCAATAATAAAATTACAACTCCTATACAGTATCCCCTTATGATCTTCTTTCTTGAGCTGGGTGATAACCAGCCCAGTCAGAACAGAAAACACTAACAGTCACACTGACATGGCAAAACTTCTGGTCATCCACCATATTCTATATTCACCAGTTGTGAAGTCATAATGGAAATGGAATAAGATCTGTTGGTTGGTACTGTTAAATACAGCGAGTGGCTGGTTGAGTACAGTTCCAGAGGAGCAAGTGGAGCATAGTTACTGTTGCACTGAACACAAAACACTGAAAAAGCACTGGAACTCTGTGGGCTTAACACAACTACACATGCCTCTTTATCCTTACCCCCAACATAGATCTGGATGTGAATTTTAAGCAGAAATAGCTGGCTCCAAATCTATGAGGTTCAATCAGCACGGCATTGCTTTACCCCCATATAGTCCTGTAACCACCCTGCTGTAACCAGAAAGCTTTCAACAGATAACTAGCTTTACATTCCTAGAGCCACACTTGCACACTCATCTACGCATACACTATTACCCCCTCAGTAATGTGGTAGTGATTGAAGTGGGAGCTAGGGGCTTTCTAACAGGTGGGTACACATGCTGCTAGGGAGATTCATCAGATTATCACACCAGCACTTAGAGCAGGCTTGCCTTGACACACTGTGTGTGTATATATGTATACGTATTACCCCTCTCTACAGGACAGGTGAGGAGCAGATCTGCCTCATCTCATTCCTGATCACGTACAGATCCAGCTCCATTAGGACACGCCACACCAAGCTCCCCCATCCACTCACTCACAACACACAACCCTCCCATCCTGAAACAAAGAAAGCTGCTGAACTTAAGGCAGCTACTATCCACCAAAGTTTTCCAGCAGCTAGGAAGTGCTCCAGTGCCATTTTAATATTTAAATATAGATCAGTTCATGGGAGCTAGATGCTACCATGGTTGTGATGGTCTGATTGTCTTCTTGAAGTCAAAAAGTCTCTGATCTTAAACATATGCTGTGCGCTTTCAAGTCCTTCCTTGAATCCGATGTGCTACTTATCTTTGAAGCTACATTTGAGCATGTTCTGAGTCACTGCTCTTAACACACAAATCTCAGTCAGTGGTTCGAACTCATAAGAACACGTACAAACACTTACAGACATACAGAATATACAGATACTGAATACTGAATACTGAATACAGATATATTAATTCTCTTTGCAGTAAACAGCAATTGATATGCTGGGATCACATTATAAATAAATAAAAGCCAGATTTACGAAGAGCACAATCATGTCTAGCCCCATTATCACAAAAACAGTTCAAAAAAAAAAAAAAAAAAAAGTAAATGGCCAAAGCGTGGAGCCTAGTAAAAGTTACTTATCCTTTGTTTCTGAAGTCCTGGTAGCTGTAGCTCTTCTACGGGCATAGTTACAGAAACTATAGTTTGATCACATAAAGGCAGCAATAAGACTTCCGGACATTTGTGCCATTTTTTCTACCATTAGTAAAAACAATGTTTTCTGCTTTCATACCTCAGTTTTAATAAAATTGTATCAATAAGAAGTACTGGTATACAAAAAAAGTTTTACCATTACCAATACTTATAATATGGCATTTGTAACTATATTTCAACTACAGTGCTATGAAAAAGTATTTGCCCTATTCCTGATTTTTTATTTTTTGCATATTTGTCACACTTAAATGTTTCAGATCATCAACAAATTTTAATATTACACAAAGATAACCTGAGTAAAAACAACATGCAGTTTTTAAATGATTTCATTTATTAAGGAAAAAAATAAACCCAATGCCCCATAAACCTAATAACTGGTTGAAACAACTACAATAAAATCTTTCACATCCCTGTGGAGGTATTTGGGCCCACTCTTCATTGAAGAATTGTTTTAATTCAGCCACATTTGAGTGTCACAATAATGCAAAAAAAATAAATAAAAAATCAATATACTTTTTCACAGCACTGTATTACTAACTGTAATACTTCATTACCACTGTTTGGTGGCAGATCATTCAGAAACACTGCAAATTAGGAATGGGCACTAATAACGTACAGACTGTGTAAATTCATATCACAATGACAATAAAAACCTAATACACTGTGCAGTTCTGCTAGCTAAGTAATGACATTAGAAATGATACAGATTCTGGGGGTGAAATACAGAGAGCATTGCTGGTATAGTGCTGTTCTCTCTGTCCCCCTCAGGCCTCTGTGACATGTGCTATACTTATTTTCCACTGCTATGCAGGACCTCAATTCACTGCAGCTCACACCAGTTGGCTACGTGAGCCGCAGCACTAGAAAGTTGGAGGATATAATGCCAACTGGGGCACAGGTGAAATGAGTATGAGGTCACCAACATTTCTGCAGGACAAAAAATGTGCTGCTCAGTTAAGAAACTGGAGCTTAACTGGTCTGAAAGAAAAACAATGAGCTGGAGTAACTGTCTGATACCTACACCTTGGCTGAACTCAATGAACTCAATTGTGTGGGAGGAAATACACAAAACTGAAGAAACTGACTAGCAGCTTTGCCACCTTAATTTATGATTGTGGGGAAGCAACCATGTTGCTGAGGCCAAAATCTGGCATTCCACTGTGCTATAAGCTAAACACATGTCTATGAAACTTAGGGTAGGGGGGCAGAGACAGCTGAAACAGTCTCACGATGTATACGGCAGCAAAGCCAACACAAGTGCCAATAGGTGCCAATGAGAGACGAGAGATGTATTATATTACAGGAACAAAATGAAAATAAGTAAACAAATAAATTTGAAATGGAGCACATATCCATATATTTCCATGTTTGTTAAGACATGTTTATTTATCTGAGAGCATAAATTCCTTCCCTTGCTTTTTAAAGTATGGGATAGTAATAAGCAGGATAATTGATGTTGCTGTTCTGGTATTCAACCACATCAGAATGACATTTCAGCAGCATCCATAGCAACATCTTTTGGATTCTGTTTTCAGATAATAAGGTTTTATGCAATCCACACTCCAACATTTAATTTCCATATCAAAGCAGAATTTCACAGAATTATAAACTGAAATTGTGGGTCATATTAAGGTAAATATGAAAAACAGGAATACCTGCAATAGACCGAGATCAACCCTGCTGTGATAATTCAGCCAAATATGAGAACATTGATAAATCACTGAACATTTAAATATAAAGCATTTCACAGAACACAAAAATTGCTCTGGTCGTGAGCTTGCCTCTACAGGCAAACTTTATATGCAGCGAAAATTGTGAAATTAGCCACAATGCAGAAAAAAGGAACATGTGATAATGTGTGCAAACTGTGTATGCATTAAAAAAAGTATCCCAAAGTCAGTTTCTGACAAGGGGAAGTCCCAGCAAACACAGAGTGTTCACCTCACTGGAGCATATGTCAGATGCTCAGGACAACCAGGTGAAATGTTACAGGCTTTGTCTAGACTGCTTAACAGCTTATTCAGCAATCTGCAAACTACAGTGTTGAAACAACTGCAGCACTATTGCCTTGGTTAAGCTCTGCTACGTGACAAATAAAATATACGTCAAAATATTTTAATAATTCAAATTACTTGCAATGTGGAATTATTTTCAAGAAATTGAAATAACTACAACTGTAAATGACGACTTCAGATTCAACAAGAATAACAAAATAAGTAAAAAAAGCATATACAAAAGAGACTGATTAAAATGAACAAATGCCAAATCACTTAAATTTGTCAGCTTTAAATGGCATTCTAATGGTACTTTGAAAAGCAATACTTCAACACCAAAAAGGACAACTTCAAATTCACCACAGATTTAAATCATACCTCAGAGATAAAAGTATAAACATAAACTGCATGTCATAAATTTTGCAATGTTGGCTCTTCAGGCAAACTGCCATTTTTAGTTGTTTTCAGTGCCAACACACAAATCTAAACTTTAAAGTTTATGGTTCCATTCTTCACAGTGACATACCAAAAGAAACTCAAATTAAATCAAATAAAAACACTGTTATGTGGTAAAATGTGCTAAAGTATTAAATGATCATCAAGTATGAGAAGTAATGCATATGCAGCTCTTTGTCTTTTGATGTTATGTTTTGTAATAATTGATATAAACCAATGAGTTTTAAAAGTATCTTGTGCCTATGCTTCTAAGGGTATTCCAGGTGCTTTGTGAGACAGTTGCTGCAAAGCACACTGCAAAAACATTACAGGAAAGATTATTCGGTACCAAAGACGGTGCAACAACTTAAACTGTTGACTCTTCACATTATTGTCACAGTCTCCTCCTCACTGCTAGAATGACTGGATTTAATTTCAGTTGCACCAAAATTGGAGGGAAAAAAAGACTAATAAATGAAAAAAAAAACTGACTGGATGTTGGTTTGAACAGTGTCCAGTTGGCTTTATTATTCTGAACTTATGAACATTGGTGTTTTTGAAGTGTATGCTGCAGATTTTTGTTGACTGACAAAAGAAAAAGATACAACACAAGCTAATATGTACAGTGGTTGAATTTTGTGGTGTGGCCATGAGCAGCAGATAAAGATGCAGGACAGAGAATAGACAGTCACCACACCTCGGATGTCTTATTGGAACACATCACTGCCACACAAACAAGCCACTCGCTGCTCACAAGCACACAAACCCTCTGAATGCGAGGGTGGATGAGAGTGACTCACTCTCCCTTCTGGCCGGGGAGGAAAAAAAAAACACATACAACAGCAATCTGTGGCAAAGAGACTGAGTCTTAACAAAATCGCTTTAATTGTATTGCATTACTTGGTAAATTTCTCTAATGTATTAAAAGATGTCTTTGGCTATGAAGATAAAACAAACCAAATAAAACTTGCTAAAATCCAACCATAACATAAGTAGTTAATAATAATAAAAAAAGCGCAGTAAGCTGCCATCACACTCATCTAAACAAGTGCTGCTATCAAGATGCTCTGTTGCACAAAACACAAATGCTTGGCATGGCACAGTGGTTGGTGAAATGGATGGTTTGGGTTAGACTAAGGGCAGAGGGGAAAAAAAACATGCAGAGGAAAAAAGAGACAGAGAGAACAGTTCTAAATCTGGCTGACGCAGTCTAAAAGAACAACATACAATAACGGGCTGATGTCTAGGACTGCCAGTTAAAGTAATGACCACACTAAGCAAGCTACATTTGAAAAGGCATCAATTTCTCTGACTTCTGGGATTCAATCTGGACTAAGATGGTGTTTTTACATTCATCATGATGCTTTTTGAAAATAATCTCCAGAGTGATTAGAGCTCAAAACATCGTTTTGCACCATCGTATAAATGTGATATCAAAGCTCTTCTAAAACTGTGACAACTGTCTTTACAAGGTTGCTGTGTAAGGGTTATATGAAGGAACAACCTTTCTATTACATCCAGCTCTTTGTGATCTCTCCATTTGCATGCTGACAAAGCCAGTCAATCACAAAATACAGATGATGTCATTAATATCCACTTTTTGGAGTCAACATAAAACAACAATTTCATCAAAATATCCAAGTGCAAAAGCACAGGAATTAGTGTTCCCATTGATTATAGTATAACAATGGCAACATTTTGTTTTAAATAAATCTCCCAAAGAGGCCAAAACAAACAATGACTTTATCCAGCAAACAAGTGTTGTCTGTGTAGCGGCAGCCTCACATAGGATATGCCTCGACCGCAGACATTGCCATCTGGAAATAATAAAAACAAATAGGAGAGCCATACTGCTGCACTGGCTGATATGTTCTTTACATAAAACAAAAATGTGAAATGCAAAACCGCAATAGTTTCCAGTGATAACGTATAGGGGTGTGCAATGTGATGATAGAAAAACATCTATTGGGCAAAGACAAAATGAGGAGTTTATACCTAAGAGCGAGGGTACTTCTGTTCCACAGATGTGGTTTAGATATGAAAAGTTTGACACAGACCGTAGTTTACCGTAGCTGCAGACCGCAGCAAATTATGCTGCAGACGAGGCCCCAACACAGAGTCAAACACGACTAACCTCTTTTACCACCTACACAAAAATCACGCCAAACACTATGAAGAGAGTCTACGTAGCCACAAAAGGACAGTTAAGTGCTCAAAGTAGTACCTTTGAAGTACCTATTATTAGTTGGGTATATAATTCAAAATGTGACAAAGAAAAATACCTTTCCATGAGGTAATTCTATTACTATTTATTCATTGTATTTTGAGTAAATGTGATATATCATGTATGTATTATTATGTGGACATAAATTTACCTGTATCGGGATATTTTGGTCATATTGCACAGCCCTAGTCCCATGGTGAGAATCAGGTGCACAACAGCAGATAAAGACAGCAATAAGTACACCATTTAGATAAGTAAAACACTGAAGCTGTCCTGAAGCTGGCAGTAGATGGTAATATAGAATGGTCACTGATGGGCAAATAAACCATCACCAACAGACTGTTTTTAATATACACTGAATGAAGATGGATGTCAGACCATGAGTGAAGACAAGAGAATAAGACAGTGGATATGGATGTGAAAAGCAAATTGGCAGTTAATCAGTGGCAGGACAGGACTAATTAAGACCAAGGCTTATGGTCAATAATTCGAGATCCTCGGAGCTGCAATACATTCGGAACACAGGAGTAAGCCAATGACTACCTTTGGAACACACTGTGTGTTGGTTTCCCCATCAACACTTTTAAATATAACCCTCCACAATTGGAGCAATGTTGAATAATGAAGCTTGGGAGATTCTGGAAAAGGAATATGTTACTATGAAAATGTAGCCAAACGATTTAAACATTTTTAGCAAAGCTCATGGTCAAACACATGGAAAGACACACCCTTACAATGTTATGTGTAGCCCACTTTTTTTTAAGCAAATTCACACGTCTGAAGTCTTCCTATCAACTTTCCACTGGTAGGAAGACTTAGGAGACAGGCCTATAATATGCCGAACTCAAACT
Organism: Sandelia bainsii; assembly: GCA_032362345.1. NCBI lineage: Eukaryota > Metazoa > Chordata > Actinopteri > Anabantiformes > Anabantidae > Sandelia > Sandelia bainsii. The sequence continues at coordinate 11,076,933 of JAUMHL010000018.1, forward strand.
AAGAAATTATGTCAGATTCAAAACCTATAAATGGAATAAACTTCATGCCATATATGAAACCAGATTTAGAAAGCATATGACTGGGTGCTTTAGGTATCTAGAACCATTGGTACATGAACGTACACCAAAGAGTTACACAAAGTGAGGGCACATAGGCTTTCTTCTCAGAAATGTGATTTCTGCCTTTTTTTTTTTTTAAGTCAAAGCCAAGTCAAACAGGAGAGGTAGTGTCAGAGCTTGAAATATTGTCCAATACAAATGCTGTGGGAATCTGGCAGGCATAACCACAGTGGAATCAAGCTGTATTTCACAATCCTGCAACATTACACACACGCACACCCCTAATTCCTATGTCTAAGGCTACTGCAAGGTCTTCTACTAGCCTCAGATGTGATATGTAGGGAAACCATTGCTTTCTCATGCAAACAGCACAACTATACTGATTTGACTAGGCCTGTCGCAATAATTACATTATCAAGGTATTGCATCATATGCGGACATGACTTCAATAATTGTTGCTGATCTCAATCTTGTAACCCTTACGTGCAGATTTATTTACATAGGAATAAATGTCATCAACATCAACAAAAGTAGATATCGTAACAGGCCTAGATGATTGACGGTAGGCGTATTGCGTCACTTCCTGTTACCGACACTGATCGTTCTGTTACACGTTGTGTTGTTTGCCACTCGAATTACCTTCTAAACTCTCACCTCCTATCTGTT
>JAUMHL010000018.1:11077758-11101089 GCA_032362345.1 Sandelia bainsii
ATTGTTTGTCTGTATGTGTATTCAGACCCAGTGAGCAACGGACTTTCATCGTCATAATAATAATAATAATAAAACTGCGCTAACGCGCGATAAAATAATTATCACCGTTAATTAATTAAGGTGTTAATAACGCGTGAACGTGCCCAGCCCTAATTATAACATACTACATTATAACATAAAAACAACTATTAATGTGGCCATTTGAAACACAGAATTTTAACATGAAAAAAAAAGGCAAAGGAGGCAATGTGGCATAAGGAGTGTCTGAATAAGCTCTCACTTGTCATTTACTTGTGTCAAAGGTCTAATAATATCTCTGATTTTACCAGTTCTAATCAATTGTTTTGAAATGTAACGGTTAGACATGACCTTAAGGGGTTAGTGTTAATTTTGAAAAGGTACTGTGTCAGTCATTTCTGAGGAAAGTACAGTATTTTCAGAGAAAATCAGACTTGTTTCCAAATGTACAAATGTAAATCATCCGTGACAGCTGTAATTCCTGGCTGTTTAACACATTTTCTCCTTGGTTCACTTAAAAGACCTCAGGGCAGGTTATGAACTCATTTTCACTTCACATGAATTTTCTTTCCTCCACAGCAACAAAACATGTGACACCAGCCATCATAAACTCCAACAGGTTAAACTGGACTAACAAAAGTCTTTAAAGGCAGTCACACTTTGAAAGACCAACAATAAAAGAGACTTGAAAACACTTGCAAGCCTTACAAAATTAAAGCTACAAACAACCCATTATGCAACACTGAGTTACTGTCTAAGATCACGTTTGTCAACGGGCTCTAGGTTATATCACTCAAATACTAGAGGAATGCAGCAATTTACTTAAGTAAAACCAAAGAATGTTGACAATAGTTGGGGCGATTTAAGATTAAGTTATGCTTCTGCATAAAATCTACACGGACCCTATGCCACAGCCTGACGTGCACCTTCCCAGGTGTACAACTATGCTTTGCAGTAACAAAGACAGCAACAATTGTGGTTTAAAAGTTCGTACAGACCATGTCCTCAAAGTGACCTCCAAAAATGACTTCTGAAAATGTCTTTCAGATCAAAGGTCAGTTCATAAAGTGGAGCCCACTACCTCATAAAACTCCCACATAAGATGTTACTTTTTTTTTTTTAAAGAAAAGCTGCCCCTTAATGCTTCTTCCCTTTTACTAACTGTGGCTCTCCTGCTTGTCTTCTGTTAAGATTATGTACATCTCTGAGAACAATAAACGGAGGCAGTGAAAGCCTGAGAGGCGAGGGCCAGAAAGGGCCACAAATGTTTGTCCTGCCACCCACCCCCATGCCACATTCTGCTCTCATATCTGATGTAGACAGCAAAGGGGAGCAGCAGAGTGTGGTAGGTGGGTATTTGTTGTGGTGGTGGTAGTGAACGGGTGTAGGGGGAATGGAAAAGGAACTAAATCTACTTTTACCATATAGCAATGGATGACATCATTTTCCTGGTGCAAAGCTGCTCTCTCTTCTAAGGACTTCTAAAGTGGCTAATAGCTGATATGTTATGGAGAAATAGGAATATGTCACTACAGTTTTGCCATTCTGAGAAACCTCAAGGATAGTTTAGTAGATAAAAAGAAAAACAGATTAACCTTCCCAGCCAAGAATGACATGTTGATAAAAAATGTTTTTGGATACCATGTGAGAACCTTTATAAAACATAACATGGATCTCTTTCACAGTGAGTTTCCCAGCTCATCAACAGGCAGTGCTAACATTTATCTTCCCTCTGAATTTTCTATTTACAGCCTACTGGTTAGCATGGAGTGCAAGGACAGTGTCTTACAGAAACTTTACTCCGCAACCACTGACTTGCTATTAAACCGAGAGCTTACATTCCTACACCAGATCTCTGACTTTCAAATGCCTTAAATAGAGACAATTATCTGTACAACTAGCTACCACTGAAAGAAAACCATAGTAAGAAAATGTGAGTCTGAGTGCTTAAAACAGTCGGCAGATAACCAGTGGATTTCACCGAGTGTGGTGACTCTATTCCAGAAAAGGCATGACATTCCTGGGACAAACATGCAAAGTAATGGTTTGGCTGAGAGAGCAGGCAGCGTACCAGAGGTGACAAAAGAGCTGAGGACAGACAGCAAAGGACCAGAGCCATTCTTACAAAGGGGCAGGAGTCATAAGTCAGCACAGTTTAGCATTCACAGGGTCTGTGAGGAAAGGTACACAAAGGCAAAATCTGTTAGAATTTCTGCTTTCTGACTTACTGCTTTTTCAGTTGATACTAGTAGCATTAGGCCCTGTTCAGAGCTTTACTCTGCATGAAAAAGATGCAGCTCTTCTCTTCTGAACAATCTTGTACATAAGCATTCTAAGTGGATTACTTTATGTTCTTCTGAATCGTGACAAAAGATAACATTTGTTAACACGTGATAACCTTCCAGTGTTGTAAAATCCTCTCTGTAAATATGAACAACTGTGCTATATCTTGACATCTAATAAGCTTATAGACACTTAACTTTATTCATTCAACTAAACTTCCCAGGTTTCCGATATCCAGTTCCATTTTGAATCTGGTTCCAAAGTGGGAAAAGACCCTGTTAAGGTCCATGGCCAACAAATTCCTCACTGATTCTTCCAATTCAATCTTTCTAAATTTTGTTACACTTAAATGATTCAGATCAAACAAATTTTAATATTACACAAAGATAATACAAAATCCTGATTTTAAATGATGAGTGAATCTATTAAGGGAAAAAAGCTGTCCAAACCTGCCTGGTCCTATGTGAAAAAGTAATTGCAAAGTGCAAAAAGCATGCAACTTATAACACATTTCTTTATCCTGCAGTGAATATCAATTAAAGTATAATTACTAATGTGCTGTTTTTATGTCAGCTTCTACAGTACAACGAGAGAAGAAAATAATGGAGACAGGGTTTATTAATGTCTCAGAGAAGTGATAAACGATGTAGTGGAAGCAAAACAACCCTCCAGTACAGCTGAATGTCAGTGGCTTAAATTTGCGAGTAGATATAATTTACTATAAATAAAAGGTCTAATATTTTTTACATAAAAAAACAGTAGCTTTTGTTACTAAACTGGGTAAAATAACAACAGAACCATTTTTAACTACGACACTACTTAAACAGATCTGAAAGGATTTGAAACTAGATTAATAAAAACAAAAACAAAAAAGTAAATTTCAAAGTCTCATTAGTACATAAAATAACACTCTACAAATGAAGCCCCTGGCGTGGTTTAATGCAATGGAAATACCTCCCAACCCCAAACAACACACACACAGACACACAGTTGGCATGCAGGTTGGAAGAGGAGGGCCAGGAGAATGAAGTGGCGTGGGAAGGGTTAAGTCAAAACAGCTCCATCTGCTTTCTCTTCTGTCCTCCTGGCTATATACTGGTCCTATCCTAGCTTTTACAGATCCTGCAGCCTGACGCAAGATACAGACACAACTGGACTTGACATATCAAAATCCATACGCTGAAAGGCTTGCCTATTGTTAAAGTTTTATTCAAAGACAGAAAGGTTTTCCAGGTGGCTTTCAGCAAGAAATCCATACCCAACAGTTTACATGAGTACGTTAATACTGGCTAATCTCCAGAAATGTGTGTGGTAGCCTAAAAGGCAATGAATTTTTCCTACATTGTACAGATTTTCTACATAAACATGTTCAGTCATCAATAACTACAAGGGTAAATTTACATTTTTAACTACCTCGACTTACTAAACGTAAGCTACCTCTTTAATAGCTTAAAGAACGCCTCTGCAAATCTTAGATGTTAACCTTAGATGTGAAATAGTGTAGGTTGTTTTTTGATACTTTCTGTTTTTGGTGGGTAAGCTACAGTTAGCAGTGACCGTTTGTTTACATTGTGTCTCTGTGCTAGTGCAGGCTGAACTGTCAGTCAAACAAGTACACTGGCTCAGCCACTCAAGCCTAGAGGCTAAAGGAGCATTTCTGACATGTCCAACAACATTTTTCCTCCTTTCGATGATTCAAGGGTACAATCAAGGCTTTTGTGGAGACTGATGTAGACTGAGCGGATGGGCAATTCTCACAACATTTACACAGAAGGTGTAGCTTGAGCAGGACATTAGCAGAGCAGCAGCTTCAGCCCTCTGTGTGTCTACGCAAGTGGTGAGTTTACCTATGTTTTTGCAGTGCTCAGAGCCCAATTTACAATCAATGTAGTTAGGTATGTAAAAAGACTGAAAGTGTCTTGGGTTGTGTTTACATGTGTGTGAGCCATTAAAAAAGCATATTTACAATGCTAGACCTGTAACAGACAGATGAAAAATGTGTTGCTTTTGTTTTAAGTATATAAGATAGCACTGGTAAATTGAAAGATTCAGCATCTTATTCTGATAATGACCTTACGTAATAAACAAATTGTTTGCAGTGTTTACATAACAGTTGTAATAACTGGAGGATTCTTTTGAAATTATAATCACATTTAAAGTAAATCCAAACATTGGACTTCTAATTCCCGCAACTACACCACAGTGAAAAAACAAAAGTACCTTATCTACTACACTGCTGTGTCAATACATGTCCCCACTAACAATCTATACCCGTGACAATCAAAAATGTTCAACAAAAGTGGGAGGGCTACAATAAGAGAATGTGTTTGATGGATGGAGTGAAGAAAGTCTCTGCATATGAACATTATTTCAGGTAGGAGTCTTTGACAAAATTAATATACATGCCTGGACCCATCCATACACTGAGCACAGATGCACAGCTGCAGGGAATCAAAGGCAAGAGCATAAAGAGAGGGGACAATGGTACATAATGCTGTACACACCTTCATAAAAAAGTATGTTGTCACTGAGAAAGGTTGTCTGATGAACGAACACCTGGTTAGGGAGAAGCCCAAACCTGCTGAAGCCTCAGTTATTCTGCCTTTGTATTTGTATTTGCTGGCTCCTGTGTACTAGATTATACCAGATTTGCAATGGTGAAGTTCGCACAGAAGGACTTGTTTATGGCACTGATGCTGAGGGATGTGTGCCTAAAAAAAAGATAGAGAGAGGAGTACAGACTTACAGTGTGTCAGACAACAAGGTCAGCCCATCCCGGGAGAGGTGTTGGCTTTCTAACAGAGTACAGCTACTTGAAACAAAGGTCACTGCTCTGTTGCTGTGAGAGGGACAGGACAGTGAGGCCAGACAGAGACAGCTGTTCCACAAGGCCTGCATACAGGTTTAATGCATTGTGCATTGTGAATGAGTGTGTAACTGCATATTTTTGATGGATGGAATTGGTTTGGACTCACATATCCTCACCCATTCAGGCCCAAATTTCCTGAAACCAGATACCTTTCTGACAAACAAATCAGAATCTAAGTCCATTATCTGCAGGACATTAGCAGATACCATTATGGCCAGCAGCTGAAGAGTGGAGATCTTAGCTGCTCTCTGCTCTCATCAACCTTTAATAGCCCGCTGCCTAGTTTTGACTGCCTTCCTCGAAAAAAAGAGGCCTGTTGACTAGTATGGCCCTCTCATACAGCAAAGGATTAGAGCTTTCTCATACAAACCAAACAGTCAAACACATGAAGCTAAGTTTAGCATTTCAAGCTAGGTGCTAATCCAGGCTAAAGCTTTACACAGAGCTGTCTGAGGATATGAGGAAAAAATAATTGGGAAGCATGTTTAAGTAAAGGATACAAGACAATCTTAATGTTCCTGTGGCCAGGTGCTAATATCAAGAAGTCTAAGGTCCAGGGGACAGCAAAACATGTTGACAAGCAATCAGGCAAATGTTGCCTTGAATCTGGGTAGGTCACAATGAAATCAGAAGATTATCAAGGTATTCTGGAGCAAAACACTGCTCAGATGTCAGCGAGTTGTGTCTCAGTTGAAAGGCATGGCTCCTAAAAGAGGATAATAACCCAAAACACATATAAAAGCAAATAGAAGAGAAGAAAACATCAGGCCATTTTGAGGTGGACCCATCAAATGCGAAAGAACTGTAGTTTGCAGAAGTTTGCAAAACTACCAGTCGAGCGTAGAATCACGTGATTGTAGTGACTGTCTCAAAACGATGTGGTTGCTATTGCCCATGCCATTTTTATCTTTTGTATTATTCATTAAAGTAATGTCCTATTATATTAAATGTGGAACCTTGAATTTGTCAGTTTTAACATTTTCGTAGAAAATTCTGACTTTTCTTTTTTCTTTAGCCAAGTCTGTAAAGTCTGTATGTGTCCTTGTTTGTACAATTCTCAGTAACCTACAGCAACCATAAAAAAAGATGTGTACTTGTACACGATATAAAAAAACACCCAAGATTCGCATTTGTGAATAACATCCAGAGGGGCTAGATGAGGACTGTCAGATGCAGCTGGATGAGAGTTACTGGATGGACAAAAAACTAAACTGTGTAAGGAGGGAGAGCTACTTCAATGTTATCTTATCCTCCCCCACCTTGGACAACGGCCTAGCAACTCTAAAATTAGCTGTCACATCTAAACACAGTATTTGGTGTGGCAGCTAGTCTTTGATGAGAACTTGGCTCATGGCTGACACACTGAAAGCACACTCAATCCCATCTCCAAATGCAGAGATGAAGCCAAGATAGCATACAAATGCAACTAGAGACGCACAATTCTCGACTGTCTCAGTTTTGACATTGGAGGCATTTGGAGGAAGCTATTCTAAAAGGAGCAGATGAAGTAAACCACTGCAGCAGTAGAATAACTTGATGTTACAGAAGAACAGAATATTATTGAGAATATCACATCTACCAATTTCAGTACAATACCATTAGATCAATATTTATCCATCCATCATCCTAAATGCTTGACCTCTGAAGGGTCACAGTGGTGCAGGAGCCAAACCCAGCTGTAATTGGGTAAGAGGAAGGGATTTCCCAATCCAGCAAGCACTCGTACAAAATCCCACAGCATGCGCTTCTTCCTCACCACTGACACAGCTGCACCCCTCTGTGACTGGTACTGGTAAGGTTGCACTCCAAGCTTTTCAATCAATGGCTCTTCACCGCACTGTCAGTACCCAGATAACAAAATCACACATTTTTATTTTCTTACTAATTACAAGAAACCAAAGGCTAGTGTGCCACAGCAATATTCTTCTTCATTTTGAGTGAACCAACCTTCCAAAAACAGCTGCAGTACATACATAGAAGTAATGTTTAAAATTAATTAGAGTTACAAGAAAAGAAGGGAGCGGGTGTGACTCAACAGGGAAACTGACATGAAACCATTTACTTTTTTAAAGTACATGGTTCCAGTCGATGATAGAATAAGTAGATAGTAGAATACTTTGCAGTTCATAGACCACCAACATTATAAAGTAGCACTGAGTCTAAATCAATCTAACCATCAGGTACAGATGCTGTTTGTGTGCACGTGTATTAACATGTACTTAAGCTTGTGGAAAACAGAGCCTGGGATGCAACATGACCTCCCAGCAAGAGCAGGAAAAAAATCTTGACAAAAGCAAACCAACATCCTGTGCCCATGGATGTGCAGAGATACTACTATTTTTATCTGTATTTGTATAACCACATAACTTGTATTTTTTGGTATCAAAATTTCTTTACTATGACTCTTGCAATCATAGATGGCTTATACACATGCTTTTGTCAGCACAAATATAAATAACCAAAACCACACAGAATTATAGTCAAGAAAGACATTACTGCTCTAGCAGTGTGTCTATTTGTGACAGGCATGCCAAGTGACAAAAGCTAGACTTCTTGGATATGCTTACAGCATGAATATAGGCATGCTATAAGAAACGTGACAAATATGGATCCAAATAATTTGTGCAATTATTATATATTCTGGACACATTATTTACTGAATGTAGTAAATGGAAACGTCTGTTATCACTCATGAACAAAATTCTTTAACTCCACATAGAGAAAAATGCAGTAAGAAAGACTTATCAACTCAGTACTGAAAGTTGTTGTACATAAAGTTGCCATCATGCAATTATTTATCCTTTTCACTTTCTCGCCTACAAGTTACTTGTATTCACTCAGAATGCTAACTGGTCTGAAACTATTACACAGAGTACACTGATCTCCCAACATACTAACAGTGGCAGACCGCGAGGTGTGGAAAAGTGAGCATGTGTGGTCGAACTAGACAGGACAATGGCACAAAAACACAGAATGAGGGAGCACTTCCAAACCACCTCACAACCTGTCAACCTGTCGACCTTCGGGGATCTGACACAGATGTATAATGCTCCTCAAATGAACTCTAACCTCCTGTGCAACTGCTGGGCATGCTGAAGTGGAACCACTGGACAAGTAGTAAAGCAGACTACTGCATTGCTTTGGTCCCCATCCCCCTGGAACTGTACGACCTATGGCAGACCTCAAATTCCTCTGCTTAAGATGTGAGCTCCCTGCCATTCAGGTTGCCATTAGCGTGGTCTCCACACTCTGTGCAACAGTGCCTTGACTGTTCCCTGCAAACAGACTCCCTCTATACAACATCAGTATGCTGCCTGCCTGAGAGGGGAGGGGGTACAGCAGCAGAGGGGAGGAAGAAGGGAAGGTTGGGAAAACAAAGCCTCTATAGTCGTCTCTCCAGCCGGACCAGGCCGAGCCACTCTAGCGGGGGGACGAGTTATGTAATGTGACGTCCCTGTTCAGAAATACCTCATACACTAATCCCCTCTAAGGAACAAGCCCTGCTTTAGAGGAAGAGGAGGAGACAGATGAAGAACGGTGAGGGAACCAGTGGAGAAGGTGTGATTACTAATTTTTTCCTTTCATCTGGACCAAATGAAACACAAAGAGCTCATCTGCTGACCGCTGTCTACAGCAGGGCTATTCAATTACATATTAAGTTGGGCCAGATTTTCAAATCTAGAAAGTTATATGGGCCGCACATTTTCAGTGACAGATAAGCAGCAACTTAATAACAAACTTAACAAAATAAATGTCTCTAAATCCATACAAATAAATAGATATTTTGGTCACATTTGATTGACAGGCACAGGATAAAAAAGAACTGTCAATGCTGTCAAATGTGCAAACCCATATAAAAAAACAACAACAACTAACAACACAAATAAATATTTCTACTAAAATATTACTACTACCGACTGTGCAATGATGATATGTGAGCAACACTTACACTGCTAAGATTTTAGTGGGAGAAGAAGTTACATATTTGGTTCTGAACAAGAGCACAAACCTTTGGATCACACAATGTCAGTGCAATCCTAAGACACTGGTGAAGAACATGTCACTCAGCTGATTTTTATCAAGTTCATGTGTGAAAAGATTGATTCACCAGCCAATCCGGTCTCCTAAAAATTACATTCGTATACAACTAAACTGCAATTCCGATTACGTTTTAGAAGAGAACGTAATTGTAACATACTGAAACGTATTTTTTGTGAATGAATGACGTGATACTGTTATTAGCGCGAAGCGATTTGGAAAGAGGTGTTTGGGGTGGATGGAGGGCGTTTACTGTGCAGGACTGACATGCTGGAGACCCGAGTTGAAGACCAAAGTCCTGCCTGAGTTTGGGTTTAGGCAAGAAAAGTACTGACGTAAGGATTACAGAACAGATCGTGTTTTGGTTTCATTTTTAATGCAGACGTTGTGTGTGTGAAGCGACTGTGTGAAGTGACATTTTTACCTATTATTAACTCAGTCCACAGTCTTTCACTGATCTTATCCCACTATTGTGATGACTGGTCCCAACCATAAAACATTTTAATAACGCTACACTCACATCTGGATGTTGAACTGTAACGTCGGATAATTTCTCCGACAGAAAACCAGGTGTAAATCGGATATTTAGGCTGACAAAAATACGTTGCCTGTGTACATTTCATTGATATGTTCAGTATTTGCGACTTGTCATTTACGTTAACTGTGAACATATGATCATTACGTTAACAGAAAACATAATCGTAATCATTATCAGCACTACAATTACTACTTTCTTAACATGAGGAAAGTCTGTGCGGAAACTCTGATGTTACTCAAAGTGTTTTAGCCGTTATAATTTAGACATTATAATCTTTAAATACAGCAACGCACTCACAGCACATTAAACACAGGTTTGGACTTGCTAGTAAAATAAACAAACATTTGTCGACCCAGACCAGGTTAAACCGATGGTTTTCATCCTCTATTTTACAATTGCTAGATGATAAAGACGTGTTTATCACTGTCCTAACACCGCTGCCCGCTACACAACAACACGCTGTGTTATAGGTTGACTGTTGCTAGGAGAGTGCTGCATTCACTGTCAGCGCTACTGTAGGAATTTGGGAATTTCTGTGAAAATTTGCCAACTAGAAATTGGGTTTTCTCAGTTATTGCATTTCTGGTAGGACCACGGGCTGGCCCACTCCGAGGGTGTTTCTGGGCCGCTATTTGAATAGCCCCGGTCTACAGCATAGAAAAAGCGCTGCTTTCACACAAAAAGCATGTATTTGACATTTAATAATGACATTCAACACTTTGGCTACTCATAGCAGACTATTTGTAAAAGGTAAATAAAGGTTGGCCATAGTTCAAACAAGGCCTGGGTCTTTGTAGGTTCACAGACATTATTGCTAAATTACTAATCCTATCTACTAAACACGATTTTCAAATTTTTATGCTAGATTTTATACAGGTTACATTGGTTTCAGGTTCAATACAGCAGTCAGTACATGGTGGTCTATGGATGGTTGGTCTAATGCGGCAGAACCTCTTTATGCAGTCTAGTTAAAAAAGGCTAAACTGCTTCTACTCTACAGTCTTGTTCATGGATCTCTACAATTTAGCATAATAAAAAAGTATACTGTATGTAAAACAGCTACTAGTCACCACATGTTTGCTACATTAGTGCATTATGGTGAGCCTATATGCATACTTTAAAACCAGAGCAGTGCATTGTCAAACCAACTCATGTATATAGGAGGCAGGCCGATGCGGCACAGGCTTTAAGAGTCAAGAGGAAGAGGCAACAGTTAAATAGTGAAAAAGAAACACAGACAGAGGAAAAGAACAAATGATCACCAGGCACTTCACTACAGCCAGTTCTGCAAACGTAGATGATTTAAGGCAGCTAAAAATATACATCTGTTTGTTACTGAACTGCTTAACTGGAAACCATGTGACTGGCATCACATGAGAACAGGGAGGGAAAAAAAGTGGCAAAGGGTTTGTGTGTATGTGTCCAGCCCCCATAAGCCCACACAAACACAGCATGTATTCCACTCCTGGCAACGTAATAAGCTTTGTGATCAGTTTCCTTGGTTTCCACTGACAGTAAGCAGATATAGGCAGCTTGACGTGGTAAACATTAGCAGCTCTTGCTGGTGCACAGCCACAGACACAGGCACACATACACAACAGAGGGGACTGGAAGAGTAACAAAGTCAGAGACAGAAGAAGAATAATTAATTTGTGCAGAAGATAAGAGGGATATGCTGGTTTTGCAGCTGTTTAGGGTCTCAGGCAGTCCAGGCACTGATCAAGCTAGGCAGCTGATTTTTTGGTAATGATACAGACTGGTGGGCCAGCATGGTTGCCAGACAGCTAGGGGGGGGCATAGGTTCAAATCTGCCAAATTCATGATGGATGCTAACTGTTTTTGTTGTCATTTTTCCTCAGATAATATTTCTCTCAATATTTAAGCCCTTTAACAGTGATATGCCTCTGCAGTGAATGCAATCCAAGATAGCAACCTTCAAGTAAAAAGCTTTTATTTCTATCTCATCTATAAATTATACTTTACCATTACCAAAGCCAATTCATTCCCTCCTACAACGCACCATGTTTGTTAACAAAAATCTGAACAACCACATCCTTTAAGCTATGGCTTGTAAACTGTATAATAGCCAGCTTTTGATCTATGTGGAACTTTGCTTGTGTGGCAGTAAACACTGACTTTTTGTGACAACAAGATGTACAATAAAAATGGCTGTGCATTCATGATCTATAATTTTACATGATCAATCCTTTGAGCTACAGTCACATTAGCCAACAAGATGTTGATTCATCCATGTACAATGCATGTGTGTGTGAGACAGAGTGTGTAATGGAAGGTTTTTGTTGGACACATGCTAGTTCTGCACTAGAAGCTGTGACCTACTTTTCACAGTCTCCCTCTCTTTCTCTGTCACACACAAACACAAACACATGGACACAAGAACACACGCGCACACACAGACATGCAGACACACAGCCTCTGACAAAGGGACAGGAAAGCAGAGGTTAGGCACGCACTAATCCCTGTTCTTAATACACGCATTCCAGTGGATAGAGCTCAGTGCTGCTGCTCTTTTCAGTCTGCCTGTTGGTACAAGCAACTCCTGCACACAGTGTCCTGCATGACTGACAAGGGTTGTAGAGATGTTTTTAAATTAACAAAAACATAAATACTGATGTTCAAAGATGTCATTTACTAAGCTTAAGAAAGGAAAAACACATGCCAGATAACATAAACTCCTTTTTAGAGCAATGCCCATAAACACACACATACACACACCATGTAGCGCTTACAATGAAATATGATGCCACCAAAAACCGATAAAGAACAAACATGCCAAAACATGTTTTTAAAAAAACAAGTGCTTTACTAACAGTGTCACCTTAAAAGGACAAAGTATCAGCCCGATGGTTGTGTTTTCTAAAAGATGTTATTTGTCAACATACCGATTCCATGGCTGTGGGAGAATGTCAGTGGGCTAAAATCCAACTAGAGAAACACCTGCTGCTGCAGAGTCCACAGAATCCTGAAAAAAAGTTAAGAACAAAATCAAGCATTAATTATTAGGACAGCACAAGCAGTTACACAATCTTTACAATGGATGGGTACTGGGGTGGATTCAGAAGGACTTGTCTGTCCTCACAGGACTCGTTCTCCCACAGTTTTCTGACAAGTTGGCAAAAACATATAGAACCAGAGTAAATACAAAATGCCGTTTTTAAATGATAACTTCATTTATTTAGGCAAAAAAGCTGTCCAAACCTGCCTGGCCCTATGTGAAAAAGTAACTGCCACTTTGTTAATGCAGTAGGACAATGATCCGAAAAAACAACAGCAAGATCTCCTCTGGAAAAAAAATTAAGGTTTTGGAGTGACCTAGTCAAAGTCCAGACTTAAGTCAGATTAAGATGCTGCGGCATGACCTTAAACTCTAATGTGGGGGCTAATACTTTTTCACAGCACTGTACCTGCAAACTTTTGCTTTTTGAAAAAAAATTTTTCATAGCCTCTTTGGAACCAAACACTTGAACAAGAAAATAAAGATAGAACAATTAACAAAATGGTAGATTCGAACAATACAGAAACCTAATAACATAAATTCTAAATCATAACATTTAATTTATATTTCTAATATTTATCTGTGCCATGATTAATGAACTGTAAAATAAGCAGATACATTATACTGCCAAAGTCAGTGATCTGATACCATAACATTAGTTACGCAGCAATATTTAGCTAGGTTAGACCATTAGCTTGGTGAGGTTAGGTTAGTCATCAGTCGTACCCGTAATGAGCTTGCTTATCAAAAAATTTCCATAGTGAGTCCAAAATAAGTCAAACCAAATGTAGCACAATATTACCCCATCTAATAGCACCCCAGCCCTGTTAATGTTCCTAACCTGCCTGGCTGGTGGCCCTTCCCCCAGTCCCCTCCCAAAATGAGGACAAGGATTTATCTAGTCAATACTGACTAGTTGTAAGATTTTAACCCACATTCTATATTTATAAAGATATGTACATGCTTACTTATTATTTGTAATTGTTCATTTATATCTCTGCTTTAGGATAATATCAAGTAGGACCTGTGAGGAAGGTCTTACAGGATATAGTACAGAGGCTGATAGAACAGGAAGGGTGGGCATCTGGGACAGGATTAAGGCCAGACCTCACTGGAATGGAATGAAAGTGGTAAGGAGGATGATGGTTTCATGTGTATTTGTGTTTGTTCTGAAGTTGAACCAGCAGGGCTTTCCCAGCGGGAAGTACAGGACTGATGGATTGTAATAATCCAACCAGGAAGCATTACCCCAAGTTGTGGATACAGCACCCTGACAACTCCCCTGACTGCCAACTGAAGATGAACAACAAATGTTTGAACTGAGAAAGGAACGAAGAAGGAAGAAAGGAAGGATCCAACATTTACAGTCAAATTCAGTGATTGTCCAGCTGTGAAAAAGGATTTTAAATTTCTCTCTTAATCTATTTATGTTTGGCATAACAATTTTTGTCCCAGTTGATATGAACTAAGACTAACATTATGAATGCCTTTCATTCATGTGAGCCCCCACCCTTATATTTAAAATGATAGTGTCTCCTGCTTCTAGTGAGTACAGACTTTGTACTCTGCCTTTGCGTGTGGTCGTTCAGAACAGCTGTACACGTGCCTTCTGACAAGCTCAAACATCAGCAGCAATTTTCTAGCATCAGCAAGCCCCTACTTTTCCCAAAAAATCCTGGTAATGAAACCAAGTTTCTACAAAATGTTTTTGCATCCACACACATTAACTGAAAAATCACCATGTCACAGTGCCTTTGGACTGTTGCTTCCAACAATGTTCATAGTAGGGCAGCTCAGATAGCACTGTGCTAAACCAGGACATTTACAGGGCTGGTGTGGTTGCACACTTGATGCATTGATGGACTTCTTAGTAATGGTTCCTTCCAAGTTAATCAGCTTTGACTAAGCTACATCTGGAGACGATGAGAGGGTGACTCCTGTGTAGCACAAGCGCACAAACTGCTCACAGGCCAAATTTACACAAAACAACAATTCAGAATATTCACCCGAAAGGCAAAAATTGAAAAACACACTCTGTCACATCAGTTCTGATGACTAATGAACAGTATTTTTTGGGATAACCATGGCCTGGATGACTGAGAATTTTCACAGACAATTTCAGTCTGTAGTTCATTTGATCTATGCTTGCTATGTAAAATTTGTACGCAGGATTAATACAGTAGAGCTGATGAAAAGGTCAGAGGTGAAAGGTCAAACCATTGAAGTTGGGTTCTATTTAATGTAAACTTGTATCAAAAGCCTGCCTCCACACTGTGGATGTGTCAAACATTCAGTATTATCATGCATAATTACAGCACATTTTAATTCTGCATCACCATGACAACGTGTCTGCATATTAAATTCATCTGCGTCTCCACTGGACATTCTCTTAACCTGTTGCAGTATGTTTCGTATGTTTAAGAGTGCCTATCTATGCTCATCACAGCACTGAACATGTTGTCATATACTCGTGAAGAACAGAACAGCTGGTTGTCAGCCACAGGGGAGCAAGGTAGCACATGCGCACATTGACAAACCTTGTATGTGAGAGAGCTGGTGAGACCATGCCTGATTTTAACAGTAACCTTCAACAAGAATCAGAGGTGGTCTTTGATTCTGAGAAACTATGCAGATAAGAGTAAATCTCTACATTGGAGCTCAGAGAATGGAAATGTACTAGAGTGACTGAAAGATTTGGTTACAGCAAAGCAGGGCCTACTGCTAGTAGGTAGTAGTTGCTGCTTACAACAGCTACATCAACACTGCCAATATCCTAATAATTTAATCCATTACAGCTCCACATGTGCTCCAATGCCCAGCATGTATAGTTACGGTATTGGCTTGTGAGATGAAACCCAGGAGATAACTGGGAAAATTGAGAGAAAATAAATATTAAGGAAAGGACTAACTATTTGTACTTATGACACACTAAGAGTGGGGGGACTGGCTCATTGTGCATAACCAGTGGTGACACATGGCTTTTGTGTGTGTTGTGTGCTGGCTGCCAGGAGACAGGCATCTTTTGTCTTACTTCTCTGTCATTTGGCATCTGATTACAGAACAGCTTCCATTTCCACAAACTGGTATAATTGTTGCTTCTAAATGTGAAATCTGGACCATACAACACAAACACACTGCCTCCCACTGCTACAGAGCACCTCTCCAGTCAGTCATGTGTTCCACCAGAAGCCCCTTTTTCCACTACTACAGGAACTTAATGGCCCATAATCTGGAGCTTCCCATAACCTGAACCTGGACCTGAGGGCAAAGGTTGTCAGTTCTGCTTTCCTTTTACACTGTATTTTACAAACTGGGACAAATTGGATTGTATTTCGGACTGAGAGGTAACTGGTGACTCTCTGTGTTCACTCATTTTAAGTGTGAGCGAGTAACTGATCCCATAGCACAGCTGCTGTCCTAAACCTGTATTTTAGTTTGTTTAACAAAACAGGAGGTAAAATAACAAGTCTGCAGCAAAAGCATCTTGCACAGAGATTTCTCCTTCCCTCCTCTTTCAGTGTGTGTCTCTCTCTCTCTAAGGCAAATTCATGCTTCCCATTTGCCCTCAGACAGATCTGTACTTGCACTACAAACGTGCACACGTTTCTATTCATATTACAATTGGGGATACACACCCGAACACATTCCACACATGTGCACAACAAAATATGATGGCACCTCAGGACAGCAGCAACAGCAAGAAAAAGAATACCTTTATTTGTTGTATTTAATAGAACAATAAAAAAAAGTGGGGAAAAAAAAAAAAAACAGTATGTGTAATCATTTCACAAGAACATAGTCAGGGATGCTGGAATAAATGCTACATACATCTGATACGTGAAACAAGCCTCTAGTTTACTTTTCCAGCACATGTGCAGTGGGTGCACTGACACTGCGAACAGTTCATGCGGACAGAAATTTTTGGCCAACACGCGGTCATCCGTAGAGACTCCGTCTGGACCTTCACTGACTGGGGAGGTGATGAAATTTATGGAAACGCAGATGCTGGAAGTATTAATTGCCCTTTACACACGTTTTAAGTAACCTATTAACCGTATAGACCGTCACAAGTGACTTTTAGGTTTCAGTTACAGATGCAGGAACCTGTGTGGCTCAAAAGACAGTAGGGTGGAGCAAGCAGCATCAGCCTGCCTGATTACATTAAGCATGTCACAAGCTTCACTCA
The DNA here is from genome assembly GCA_032362345.1 of Sandelia bainsii. Taxonomy (NCBI): domain Eukaryota; kingdom Metazoa; phylum Chordata; class Actinopteri; order Anabantiformes; family Anabantidae; genus Sandelia; species Sandelia bainsii. The sequence continues at coordinate 11,094,707 of JAUMHL010000018.1, forward strand.
CGTCATGCCCTTGATGATGTGTACATTCATTCATGCTGACACTGCAGTCTTTTCAGTACAGTAAATAATCTCTAATGAAACTCACAGACTTGCTAAATTTGGTGGGGTTCATATGCAGGACACAGTAACGACATTATGCACAACTAACTGAAGATTAAGGTCACATGTATTTAGCTTCCATACAAAAATAAACAAAAATAAGGCTACATGGTAAAACTACTGAATCTACAATGACAGTCCAATAATGTCACAGCAACATGTTTCTGACTTATTTCAATTTCTTCTTTCTTCTGATTACTAAAGTCCAATTACCACTAAAGTTAATTTTAGTTAAATTATAATTGTGAAAACCTTGTAACTGTAAATACTGTACACCATAATAATATGCCTGATGGAACACTGCATATAGTATCTGAGAGGTGGGCTGTCACTGAAGATCTCAGTGATTGTTGTGCAGTGATGTCAGAGATGAACCCATCCCTATATTAAGTTTAAGGACTATACCAAATAAACAATAGGAAGTAACAGCAGCTCAATATAACAGCCAGGGTTAGGCCTGCATTATGCCAACGCATCAGGTATCAGAGCTCATTGTAATATTTTGACTAATTAGATTCAGTCATCTGCTCTTCTATGCGCAAACACTGGAGGGGAAACCTGACACTGGAGGGTGTGGGAAGACAGCTGGGGGGATGGGCGAGATGGGCCAAGGGGAGGAGAGAGAAAAAGAGATGTACACCACACCTCTTCAAAAACATCTACATTATTGATAAAGCTTTGCTTCTGCAGGGAGGCACCATAGCACACTGATACTCCATATCTCCAGCATGAGATACCAACGCAGACAGCACATTGGCAACTCCATCCAAATCACTTTATCATCAATGTATCAGCATAGAAGATGGCAATGAGATTTAATAAATAGCCCAAGCAGGGGAGGGGACGAGAAGGGGTGAAAGTTGGAGCAGGAAGTTAGAAAAAAAGAGGCTAGATAACAAAGATGAAAAGGTGAGTCTGTCATATGGCTGTGATCGGTGGATACCAGATAAACAACAAACCACTTAAATATAAAACTGATATTAAATGAAAAGCAGTGCAGAGAGGGGAGGAGGAAAGGGAAGGGCTGCAATGAGAAGGCAGCAGCAGCAGCAGCGCTCGTGACACAGTTTGCAACAGCGCTTGTTTGTTCAGCCCAGCCATGCCGAGGCAAGCTCAGCTCACAGGCTCAGTTCCCCTTGCTACAAATCTTCTGCTGTTGTCAAGGTAACAAGCTCTCTGGACTGGGGAAAAAACACATTTAAAAAAAAAAGTCTTTTCAAATGCTGGCCTTAACCTAAAACTTGCATATGTGCAGCCTGTGCAATTGAAGGTATCTTGAGATTGGCTGTGCAACAAAGACAAACACTTTTCTGTTTTTTCACAGAATTTAAAAAGTGCCAGTCCATACTGTGACACTGTGGAGTGTTTTTATTCTGATGTAGCTGGAATAACAAAAAAGGAACTTGCTGGAACATTTATTGTAATATTGTTCACGTTGCTGCATTGTTAAAAATAGACATAAGCTAAATCAATAAGTGTGTTGATTACTTAAAACTTTACTTATCCTATCTCATCAGGTGAAATATCCATGGGATTGAACTTAGTTTCTCACAACATGGATTTATACAGTATTAACAATTAAAGATATTAACTAAAAAGCATTTGTTTTGTACTCATTATGATCAATAACATCTGGAAGAAAAACAGTGTCCACAAGATTTGTTGTAGGTTAAGTCTAAGTTTGTCACATTTTGATAGTTTGATGTTTTGAATGTCTAATTTAAAGATTATAAACCTTACAAACAAAAGCAACATTCTATGTCCAAAATAAGATGTTAAGTGCATTTTTGGATGTTGTTTTAGAACACAGTACACATAATATTACTATCATAAACATCAACATCATAAACAGAATCATTACTGCTTCAATGTCTTCCATCCAGCTGATTCAAACATTGTTTTGATTTCTTTCTCTGTAAAATGCTTGGGATCACTGTCAATTTGACTGTACAGCTTCTATCCTGCTCCTTTTAAAACCTTATTATATATGATTACACACACTGAACATTAACAAGCAGAACTTGGATAGTGTTAGCATAGCAGCAAGGGCCAGAGCTGCTGCACAAACAAAACAAGACGCTGCAGAGTGGGCCAAGCAAGGAGCACGGCTTTGGACGTATTATGTAATTGATGCTGACAACTGAACAAATCCTGGAAATCTATTTTGCTTTCAAAAAGGTGTAAAATTCACATGGTTGTATGGTATACATCAAAACAGCCTCTCCTAACATTTCTATATAAATCTACACATTAGTGTCAAGAAGACATGGGATGGGACAGATGGACTTGCTGCGCTGCAAGAGAATATGCCGCCCTATTTTAGAGACACGGGTTGATGCTCCTGAAATAGACTTACTCTTTGATTTGGCACATTCCAGCTACTCTATGATTTTTTTTCTCTTGTCAGGTGATGTGGAAAATATACTGGCGTAGTAAACTATTCTGATTTCCCTACAGCTGTTAAGACCCATGACTTACCAAAGCGACCTATTCCATTGCTTTGGTCCATGCTTATTAAATATTTTCAATAAAACACACACACAGGCTTGTTTCTCTTTACATATTTACACAACACACACACACACACACACACCAGTTTGCAGTAGCAAACTAACACTACATGGACCCTGAACTATAAAAATGCAACAAATTCAAATGCAAAGATATAATTCCCTTTTTCTGAAATGCATTTGTTTCTTGTTTACAAATCACTTTCACAGCTGTTGTAGTCTACTTTCACTTTGCTTGTTCACAGAAACCAACTTTTTCTGCTTTTTTTTCTGGATGTGTATGCCTCTGGTTCTTTTTTCCAGCCAAAGCCAAAACAGTACCTAGTATGGTAGCTTAAATTTACAGTAGCAAAGTTCCTGAATATTCAGTGTTTTTAACAAGAGCATTATACAGAAGTGAAGGCCAGCCAGCCTATTCAATGACACTGTGATTTGATTTTCTATCAAAAAAGCTTGCTCTGCCATTCAGCCTCACACGCAACCTGAGCCTTTCCACAGCCCTACCATTTGTCATTTTCTGTTGCCATGGTTGCATTGAAAGACAGAGCTCTATGAATATTGGAAACGGAGGAGTAGCAGCACATGGTACATTATTGACAGAAACACCCGCACATGCTCCAACACCGCAGAACAAGTCGACTGTGTTGGTTCTGAATGCCTGCGGCCATCCGTTCACCCACACAATTCTCAGCAAGTTAAAAAGTAGGCATTTAATAAATATCTCCTGCTGACACACATTGTCTCCACACACATACTAAATAATGTATCCAGCTACAAAGCCAGCTCTCCAATTCCACACAGGGATGTGTTACTCAGATTTCTAGCAACACCCATGCTGCGTTCTTCAAGATATAATATACAACACGCATCAACAGAATGAAAATCAGACAACGTGGATCCAAAGTATAGGTGTGATGCTTGCAGTTACTGTTTTTCCCATTTTGTTGACATGCAGGAACACTGACTGGCTAATATTTTGGTACCAGAAACAGCTTGGAACAACAAATCCAGCTTGTTGCAAATGTGAGTGTCCCATCACCATCACCTTGACGAGGAGCCATTTCAGCAGCAACTTTCCTTGTATTCTCCGGGGCTTGACTCAGTGTCACTCTTCTCTGTTTTCACAGGCTTGAGCCATACAGAAACATTTAATCCTCATTATAAAACTGTAAATCTCAGAGCAGGGTGTGCATGAATGGAAGCGGTGTGAAACTTCACCATTAATATACACACCCATGCGAGTGTAGGTTATTGTTTCCTCTCAGTTTTGAGGGGAAAGAAAACACAGGGGTCTTGCTGCAAAGAGTTTTTATCTCCAATGAAAAGCACCAACTCTCTCAGCTTGTGTATAGTAAGACAAAAACAATACAAGTTACCATTTAATACAAAAACCTGCCATACATTTGTCTACAGCAAGGAAAACATAGATACACGGGCACCAGACATCAAACACCAAAAAGATAAACGCATTGGTAGCTAGGGCTGGGTGATGTGGCCAAAAATATATATTTTCACAATATTTTTTTCATATTGATCAACAACTAACAACGAAGAAAACACTTTAAACCTGTTTGTTAGGTCTCAAGAATACACATTATATTGTGAATTTACTTACAGTTGTACAACTGTGTTAGAGTTTACTTTATTCTCCCAAATATGATCTTTGGTTACATACAGACATACATAGCTGAAACCCCTTGTCACCAGTGATGTTCGTCATTTTGACGACCTTTTCACTGCAGCAGTCTGCACTGGCTAAAAATGAGAAGCTGCTAGCTCAAGTCATGAGCTGACTCCAGTCTGCTAATGATAAACAACACTGGAGTTAAGCATATTTAGCAAATTTCAATGTATAAATTCAGACCCGTGCTTTCACATTCACAAACTTGACTTTTCCCTTTCCAGTACAGTTGAATGTTGCACTATAGAGCCTGACTGTGAAGGACAGTAGCAGTGCAGCAGGTCTGTCATCTCTTTGCGACGATTATCTAATCTTGTGAGGACATCTTAATCTACTCAAATTAGTTCATTTTTAACTTCCAACAGAATGTGAGTTTTTCCCTTGTTTTGAACCAACATGTCAGCTACATAACCCATTTACTAAGATTTAATTGGACAACTGTGCAGCAGAGTTGACCCAGATGCTGAACAACTGTATTGATCAAGAATTACTCATCAGTTTATCATCATTATCAAGGAAATTTTTTTGCCACAATAATTACCAAGATTGTTTTCAATCTGCCAGCCCTAGTGGCACTCAGAAAAGCATATTACAAGATGCTGTTGGTTTACAACGCAATAACACATATGTTCAGAAATTAAGTATGTTAGCAATATTAGTTTATCTGCACATCTGATCTACTACAAATGTTATTTCCTACTTGAATAAACAGAAAACAATTGAATAATTAAATTAAAAAATGAGAGTCCTATTGCTATCGGGCCAGACAAGTACTGAAATTGCCAAAGTAGATGCAGATCTGTTCATGAGACAAACGACTGAGCGAAATCTAAAGGGCATCAAAAATAATTGCTGTTGAATGGACCTTTATAAAGATTCTAACAGAAAAGAAAATAACACTGGCATAATATGGGCACTCCATGTTAGGTAGCACTAAACTACCAGAGGAAAATAGGGCTTGCTCTTGCTTACTATAAATATGGATATTTTCCTGAACTACCTTGCACTACTGGACGCAAAATAGAGCAGACTAAATGCATAAAACCATCATATGCATAATTTACTATGATTTTTGTGAAAGGAGGGAACAAGACGAACAGTTAGGTCCAACGCCCTTAGCTTCCTGCAAGCAGTGCTTCCTGAGGAACCAGGGCTACTGCATAGAGGTGGAGATGGGGGAGGAGACTGTCTGCGAGTCAGGGGAGAGGGGAGATGAGCATGTGAGGATGCAGTATGCAAGCATGCATCTGGGTTCTGAGATGTGAAGTAAAAAAGTGACAGAAGCAAAGTAGAAGCAGAGAGAACAGTGGAGTTGAGGTGTGGAAAAAAAACAAGAAGACAGGGAGAGAACTGAGCCAAGTGTGTCAAAGAGCAGCATAATAGTGCACCAAAAGGTTGAGTCCAGGAGATGATATAATCACTCCAAGATTACAGAGGGTGATACAATGACATTTAACAGATATGTTGATACGTGACTACAATGATAAAGTGTGTGTGTTTATGCACTTCAGTTATGTGGCAATAACGTATATACTACAATAATCCATGCAGACATGCAGGAAAAGTTTGCAGGGCTGACAGGGCAAAGAAGTGCAAGGAACTTTTGGCCTTACTTCTTTTTATGCTGATGAAACAAAAAACCCAGAGCTGACTGTTACTAAATAAATAGACAAACAAACAGGAAAAACATTCATAATACATTTCTTTTTGCTTCAAATACATTTAAATTTCTGCAAAAGAAAGGTTATTTCTAAAATGGTGTCACGTGACCCAAAAAAACAGCTACTTGGCTCAACAACATCATGACACTGGGACACTTAGTGAGATAAACTAAATCATAACTGCTGACATATATGGTGTAAAATAAAATTCCTAGGATACAATTTAATTTTGCACATTTAAAGTGTACATGAACTAATTTTCCGTCATTTAGATCAGTGGTTCTCAAACTATGGTACGTGTACCACTTGTGGTACGTAGGTTCCCTCTGTTGGTACGCAGGAACACCTGAGAATGTTTTTTTACGAAAATTGAATAATAACATTAAAGACATAATACTACTACAGTGTGTTCATTCACATGATGTTGTAGCG
>JAUMHL010000018.1:11101189-11117539 GCA_032362345.1 Sandelia bainsii
GTCTGTTGGTTGATCAGGATGTAATGGTAAATCACACCTATTTCTGAATCCAGAGTGAGCTAACGGGTGATCTCACACAGCTATACAGCTGTCAGCCTTCTGCGTGTCAGCGGGAACCAACGTCAATCAATTTCTCTACCTTATTACCGGTGGTGAAGTGGAGTCATGTGTTCATTGTTTCTACGTCTGATCGAGTGTTGCCAAATGTAGTGGAGTAAGAAGCGTTCCTTCTTCACAAACCTACTCAAGTAAAAGTAAAATGTATGGTGCAATAAAACTACTCCTAGAAGTACATTTTCTTCAAAAAGTTACTTAAGTAAATGTAACGGAGTAAATGTAACGCGTTACTACCCACCTCTGGTCATAATGGTGGTACTTGAAGAGCCAAGTATTTTTTGAGGTGGTACCCGGTGTAAAAAGTTTGAGAACCACTGATTTAGATCATCTCATGGCCCAATTCAAGGCAAGAAGCCATCCACTTCACAATAGCGTTCAGCAATTTTTATGTCTCCACATAGTAATTTTATAATGTACTGAAAGGAAAATTAAGAAGTTGTACCTCTAAACTCAAAAATATTAATGCTTTAGAAAAATGACAAGCAGTAACACAAAGTATACACACTTTGTAGTGCAAAAACACACAAAAACATTGGTGAGATCCTTAAACTGTTCACCTTTTCTAAGAAATCCCTGCATCCAAACAGGCTATGCAGTGATTGTGAGTGAGAACTGGCTTTGCATAAGTAATAAGGAGGAATAAAAGGCTGTCCTACATCCACGCCAGAGATTACACTGCTGGCTGCTGTTTCTATAAAAAGATTTACTGCAGGGAGTATGAGTGACACAGGCACACAAATACACAGATGGGCACAAAAACAAGATAGTATTTATAGGGAAGAAGGTTCTAGTATCAAAAGGAATATTAAAGATCAGTGTCTGTTTAACTCTAGTCACCCAATCACTGATCTGAGACTATTCCATTGGCAGACAAACACAGCGAAATGCTGGAAAGATTTTCGGTAGCTCCAGGCCAACCTAAAATGTCTACTACACTTCCTGTTCTCCTATTTCCACTTCTTATTTAGACTGCTTCCTTTCTAGGCAAAACAAATAACACAGTGAAGTAGCTTCCCAGTGTGTGACACAAGGATACAACGTAGATGCACAAGCCTTGACACACAGGCCAAACGCAAACTGGCCTGTAGCTTTAAGAAGTGATGTGTGCTGCCACATATTCAGGAGGGAAAGTCCCTATGCAGGCTGACTGAGGATGATGTGATTTTCCATTACCCGCTGATTGCTCTGGTTATACCTTCTATACAAAAGAAAAAATACATTAATTTCTGTGACTTACAAGTACTAGTCTAGACCATTTAAAATAAATAAATAAATCACTCTGGTCTGCAAATTTTGAAGACAAAAGTAAAGAAATGTACTCACCGTGTTACTGCTTCTTTTGAGTACTTAACATATTATGTAATGACTGTGATGCTGACAAGAGTGACTGTTAATTTTAGTTTGTGGGAACAAACTTTGGATTTCTGTATCTGAGGATTGTTATATTACCTTGTTTTCAAATGGTGGTAAGAGTTTGTTGTGTGGTAGCATCAATATCACAAAGCCACCTCTGGATCTGCGATTTTTAAATCAAGTAGGATGATTACGCTGTGTGTGTTAATTTACCATGAACTTTTGACAAATAAAAGGACTCTGAGACCCAAATAACTGTAGTAATAAATGCTCAAATGCAATCTCTCAACACAGAGCTGCAGCCAACACATGAACACTCTTTGGGTCCTGGCAAGTTTATCTCAATACCCTAACTGTAACAGTACAACCTGTACAGTACTATACAAGGCAATCTACTACTACTACTACAATACAGCAGTATCACAAATACCAATGATGTCAATCTGATAAAGTTTCTTGTAGGACATGTTCTTTCCTTCCTAGTTGAACAACAATTGTACAATGTTGGTTTCTTGACTTTCCCTACTCTCCATCTGACCTCTACCTCTCTACCTACATCTTCATATCTCTGTCCTCTGCAGCTGCCAACAAATGCTGTAACTGATATGGAATTCACTTGTTCACAAACTTCACAAATAGTACACATTTGATTTATATTTCCCTGGCTAATCAGAATGAGACTGATGCTAACTGTCTACAAACTTTTTTAAGGTGGCAGCAAAAGAAAACAAATCAACACATGCTAGTGTTTGTTATTTTATTGTATTTATTTTATTCTTAACTAACAAACTTGAGTTTTGAATTATGATCAGAGAAACAAAACAAACACACAAAAAAACATTAAGTATGATGTGTCTGTTCACTTTCATTACTTTTCACTCTCCTCTACCTCGTAATCCCTTCATACACTCTGAAATCAAATGCCTCAGTTTTAAACACGATACAGGTTAGGAGCTGTGGGGTTTGCTTTGAGCTAACAAATTATGTAGCAGCAATAATGTCACAAACTGAACAGTTAAAACAAACCTACGTAAAAATCACAACTTTGAGGTCTTTCATTTGACAAATCAATATTTCAAGTAAGACATGATATCTTTCCACTGAACTCTGCTTCACACTCTCTCATCATACTAGTAGTATGTTTACCTGCTAGCATTAGCACAAAGGGTGCGTTTGTTTAAGCATTACATAGCACAAATGAGTGGCAGATTGATAATCTCCATGTTAAGAGAATATGGTGGTTCTGGGGTAGGGATGTACTAGTCCAAAATCAAGCAGTCCTAGAATTTGTGGACAGGAGTGAGAGCCGTGGTACGTTTAGTTCATACAGTTGTAGCAAATGGCTGTGAAATAGATTAAAGCATTTAGATGAAACTGCCACCTAAGCCAATGGGGCCAACCACAGTAGCTTTGCTTAAGCAGATACAATGTAAAGGTGAAGCTAACTCAGGCCACTGAGTACTACTAGGTTAGGGCTAGAGAATGGTGTTGCCTATCATGAAGCTTAATGACAGCGTGCCTAGATAACCACTGGAGAGTCCAATTGCAGATCCAAGCATTATTAAACATGAATACTGGGCTTCCATAAGAATGCTGATCAATGTTTGGCACATTTAACAATGTACTGATAAACTGCTGTTTGCCAACATTTTGGCATTAGTGCAGGCAGTGAACAGACAATGAATATAAACCAATAATTCCAAATTATATTCAATAGTTTAAAGAAATATAACAAGTTGATAATACTATGAGACAATGTTTTACAATAGTAAAAGTCCTCACAGCAACGATCATCTTGTCAAATGAGTTTAAATGCACTTCAAGAAAAGGATTACTGAGAGAACTCAGGTTACTTAAGTAATCAGGGAATTGGTTTAGATGCAACGTAGTGACCTGGTTAGTGTAAATCCATGTATACATGCAGCTGATCAGAAGCTGTATTTCTCCAATACCCGTGACTTGTTTTGGATGCATGGCTCATACCTATTTTTAACTGTATCATGACAGAAGACACTGCTTCTTTATACTTTACTGTTAACCTTTTGCTGTGCCGGTGTTGAAGCAGAGTGCAAACGGACTGAGAATGGAGCACCTTTTTGCAGCACAAATTGTCTGAATTCAACAACCAATCAAATGTTCAGCTGTGGAAACCAATTTATTTACTGACTTCTACAGGCCAGTTAGTTAGTTTCAGTTTTTGTCAGACTTCAGGCAGACATTTTGAATATGAGGTGGCACTTCTCCACGCATAGATGTCTTCTTTCATCTAGCCACTCCACTGCTATTTTCTCTGTCTGCAGTCTTTTGTCATGAACATATGTGCTGGAAAAAATACAATTAGAAACCAGGTTACACGCATACATGGCTGAGTTTCTCTAATCTCCTACCCCAGTTAGAGTAACCAGGTTTCGTGTTTACAGGATAGATAATAAAAATCAGCTTACTAGAGAAAGCCAAATGGTTAAATTTGGCTTTTAAATATACTCATCTGAAGTGAATGGGAACGCCACAGTTTGTGTTGGAATGTTACTGTCAGTCTGAAAATGGCTTTAACAGGTTGCCCTAAATGCCTCTTAATCACTGTCAAGAGCACACCTCTGAAGACATCCAAGCTATCCTAGAAAGCTGGATGAACTTAGAAAAATGACACACTGGCCTCATTCGTCTGAACTTCAGTTTGCATCTAAATTCCCTAAATGAGGCGAACTGGGTTCTTCTACCATCCAGTAACACAATATGACTTCCAATACAATGAGCCAGTATGTGAATGTCCGCAGTCCATACAAGCTTCAGAAATAAGCCTTGATAGAAGTAATTTGACTGTCTGAAGGCAGTTACTCACAAGGTATGAAGACAGCAAAAGAGTGTTACAAGTGAAACATGAGAGTACTGTTAAGGCGGTCCATGGAATGAATCACAACCTCTTTACAACCACCAGCCTGGCTGTAGAGACAGAAAACAGCTGAATGGTGAAATTGCATGTACTGGTCAAAAAGGGTGCTTAGATCCTTTGTGTTAAGTATCCTGCCCCATAGCATGCTGGGAGGAAAACAAAGTATGGCTGCACGTATTGGTGAGCAGGGGCGTGGGCCTCAACTGACGGACCTCTTCTCTTTGGTATTTAGGTATGCCTTTGCTTTTCATTCACATCCCATCCGCACAAGAGCAGAGACCCATCTCCCCACAGTCCTCCCCTCCCCCCTTCCTGTTGTTGCATTTCAATGTAAATGAGTGGATGAATAGCTGCAGCTGGCCCATCAAAAGGCCAGCCCTGCTGAAGGGCCTTGGTGATTGAGATTCAGCCAGGCCAGGCCACACCACCTCTACCCTCCCCCAACCAACACATTGTCCTATTACCCTTACCCTCTGTCTCAACTTATAGCTTATGCACAACTTGAAGAGGACAAATGGTCATAAGAGGGCCTAGAGAAAACTGATACAGATGTTTATCTCTGAGCACAACAGTAGTTAGTATGGAGCAGTCTTTGAAAGTGGCAATAAATCTCGGAGATACTTTATCTCATAGTGACATAGGTTGGTTATGGACCAGACATGCAGTCCATTCATCTCTACAGTGACAGGGAAATGACAAAACAAACCTATTTTCACACATTATATCACATATAACATCATTTTGACACAATTCTACTGTTAAGACATAAAGTTTGATGAGGGAAGCTGATGCCACAACAGTGAAAAATCAATCGTGGCAATTTAACTGCTAAAGAAAAACAATACTGTTAACGTTCAATGTGAACAATAGCCTTGAACATGAATGCCGTACATATGTGATATGCTTTTGCAGGATAAACAGAGCTTCTGATTTCCAGTGAAACAACTTCAGTAATGGTGGTGTTACATAGCACCATCAGGCACCAGGCACTACAGTAAATTACTGCCCAACCTGCAATGAATGCTTTCAAGGTTTTGGGACTGAGAAGCAAAAACTGAGAAAGTAAATGAGTCCAGGCAAGCAACGCTGTCTCGTCCTCTTTCCTGATGACAGAACAGCCGAGCCAAGAGGGACACATCACATAGACTGCCATCAGCTCCCAGACCTGGCTGACAACATCATCCCATGCTGCTCAGCAACATATTTGCATCACCTCTACTTCATGCCTGCCTAGACAGAGGTTACACAGCCTTTTTAAGTGTTACCTAGTTGGTGCTTACTATAGCCAAGACTTTCACCTATTATCACTTTCTCAAGACACCTCACTGAAATTTAATCAGTAATAAATAAATATATATATATATATTAGCAATATGTTTTGGTTAAGGGAACAAATTAAAATCAGCAATGAATAAATGTATTTGTCGAGTTTAGTGTGAGACAAATGTGAATGTATAATGGCTGAGCCACTTAACTCATAATGAAGCAGAAAGTGTAATAAAAGAGCCACTCGACTCAAAAATATGTTTTTCTTATGTTTATATTTCCTAAATTGTCTGACTTCTACTATACTGAGTGGTGTATGCGAGTTTGTCACTAACAGGGTGTTTTCACATTGTTCTGCTGAAGGGGACATGTGTAGATTAACTTCCTGAAAAACCAGATTTCAAAATTAGGCGGCAAACACGAGATTATCTACGTTGAAAATCCAATCCAATCACAATTCCATAAGCAAATGCAGAGCGCAGCGCTGCCTGTTAAAACCTGATACCTGAAACCACTGACCTGAAGTCAGCCAGAACAAACTTTTGAGTGACAGCAGTAAACTTCCATCAGTCGAGAGTAAACATGCCAGAGTGCGCAGTTTTGGATGTAAAACGGAACCCGGTGTGTCTTTCAAATATTTACCAAAAGATTCCAACCTGCGGCAGCAACGACTAGAATCTATTTACATACATCGAGCTCACACACCTAAGGATGTTAAAAGATGCCAAATCTGCAATGCACATTTCAGCCAGGAGTCTTTCCTCAACAACGTGCAAAAGTCACAGGGTTTTGCTAAGAGACTGATTTTGAAGCCAGATGCAGATGCTAAAGCCAGCAGAAGGCAGCATGTAAGTATTGTTTTTCTTATACAAAGTAAAAATCTGTTGCGGTATATAACATATCTCCTAAAATGTGACTGGAGTGGGACTTGCCTCGACAGATGCCTCGATCAGACTGCAAACTCAGGCCAAAATGCACAAATCCAAACTGCCTACCAAATCAATTACAACTTCTATTTTTAGTTCAAATAAAAGTTTATTCTCCTTGCTAACAAAAACATTTATTTCATCATAGTATTTGGATACTGTAAATCAATATGCCAACCCAACTAAATTACTATTTAGTATTAGTACTATTTATTTCTGGTCAGCATACCTGAAATTATGGCACAAAATATTCCTTTTCAAATTTTCGATCAGAAAGATCAAAAGCCAGGTCTGTAAAAGGCAAATTTTTGGAGAAGCATCAGCATGCCAGAATAGAAAATCTTTCCCTTTGATGTGCAAGATACTCATTGAGGAGAAAATATTACAAAGACCTATTACACAACCTAACACAAGTTAAAGGCACCATCAACCATCAGGACCTCCTAAACTCTGAAATTGAGCTCTACAGTCCCAGAGGTAAACAGCAGGATTGGGGCCCGCCATTTTGTTCCATTTTGCTTCAAGGATAGAAGAGGGGGCAAAGGACTAGACTGAATTTCAAAGGGCTTTAGATGCCATTTAAGTATCTGCTGAGATAGTACTGGTAGAACAGCAGCTATAAAAGATTTACACGACTCACACAGGGACTCAGAATAGGAAACTGAGACACAGAAAAAAAGGAGGCAGACAGAGGGAGGCAAGAAACAGGAGTAGCCTTGCTTGTTTACCTAAGAGGACCACACTCTCAGCACAAGAGAGGGAGGGGATGAAGACAGAGTGGGTACAGCTCAAGCGCCCCCACCTCCAACTACCACAACTAATTGTTTTATTTCACCATTTGATTCTCAAGGTTCCTTAGCAATGTTCAAGATTTCATGACGTACAAATACTGTGTCAGCCACCTACATATCTTAATTTTATACTGAACATCTTATCAAGAGGGCATAGGAGCTGGAAAAGTTCCTGCCATTTTCTTCCAATTAACAACCACTAACAACCCACACAGTTGTAAACAAAACAGGTTTTGTGTGACTTCATGTTTTCTGCTCACACTGTACTCACAAACAGTATTTTGGCCAGTACTTATAGGTTATAATAGGTAATGAAGCAAAAAATGTGCTTCTTATGCATATTAACAACTATATCCATATCCAGTGTAAGATACAAGACAGATATTTGAGGCAAAACATTAGACAGAGGGAGAGATGATTAAAAAGGATAGAAATTAAACTCAGTGATATACACGTGCAACCAACAGGCAGAAAAAAGTACCTGTAGTTTGATTGTGGTGGCAATTTATGAGAATACATATAAATTCTGCTACTGAAAAATGAAAACGCAGTCATATTCTGAGCATGAAGGGCAACTACTGCAGTGCTCTCTGCATTTTTTTAATCTGCTCTCTCTTGTTCATCATTCCTGATATGCCTTTCATGTTTTGATGACATTTCTACTTTCTGTATTTTGGTTAAACAATCTCAAATCAATACTTGTACATAGTGGGCTATACAATGATTCACTGGACTTTGTCATATTAATCATCTGGCTGCCCTGTTCAACTGTTACTGCTGAGCCACCCAAACACAGTAATCAACATCTTCTTGCTCTCACTTTTACTCTTATGTTTTTTTTAAACCATGATTAATTGTCTCAGTTCTGTGTGTTTGTCTTAAATTCAGCTTTTTAGTCAGTGTCATAAACGTTGTCAGGCATGTTTTCGGCAAGACTGTCCACAATAACAATGAGCTTGTGTGCAAGCAACACAAAGGCTGACTAACTGTGGTGCACATGGGTCAACAAATGTCTTGCATCTGGGTAAAACAGCCTTTAATGGAGTCTGAAGAGTTGTGACACGAGAGCCACTGTTAAGAATAGCCATGGGGATTTGGTGCCTGCGTATGATGTGGTATAATTTGATTTTAAACTCTAAAATATCCCAAAAAGACTTTTGATCATTAATATTGCTACAAAAAATAGAAATAACACTCTGAATTGACTTTAATTATAAGCATTTACATGATTCATTTACAGCTGCTCACTACCTGCCTTACTGTCTCATTGTGACTCCATAGTAATAAACTGAAATTGAATTTAACACTAGTAACTAAATCCAAAAGAAAACAGACATACTTGTGCCAACTTACACAGTAGACCCATGGAAAATGTGTGTACAGTTCAACTATCAAACTGACTTTGAGGCCCAGTGACATAATGGCTTCTTAAAAAGACACTTGAGTTTAAATTATATTTCCAGTCACTGTGTGGTGTTGGTTTGGTCTTACTTTCACAATGTGCATGTGTATGTAACACACAGTAGTGTAGCAGAGATAAAATCTATTAGAAATTCTTCAAAAACACTGACTTTAACTTTTAATCTGAACACTGTAATCTGATGTATAAAAATAAAAACAGAAGGCCGATACCATTTGAAAACAGGGCCTATGCAAGACAGCAGAGATATGCATCACTACCTCTGCAGTGTAGTTAACATGAACGCCCCAACAAGCTAAAACACACTCAGTATCTTGGTGGAAAACACCACCAGCGGCACTGCAGTGTTTTCCTCAGCATTGGTACTGCACCAAAGTGGAGAGCTTCTCCTCCACATTCTGTTTCCTCTATAGTTCATTTCATATCCCACTGTGCTGTGCCCCTCCTTTACATGATATTTACCACACAAAACACAAGCACCTCACTGAACCAATGCAGGTAATTGTGACAAGTATCCATCTACATAGCCCACAGTTAGCCTGCTAATTATACACAGACACTTCCTGATCAATCCAGACAGCCTGTGGCCATTTCTAAACATTATTCCTTAAATTGTTCTGCAAAGCACAGGTTTTCTTCTTACAAGTTTAAAGCTAATCATTCCTCTAAACATAACAGACATGGGATCTTTTGCTCCCAAGACAAGCCGTGTAAAATACACGCTCAAAGTCGATGAAATAATCTGTTAGCGCCTATGACTATGTATGTGCATGTGAGGTATCTGGGTGTGTAGTACTAGTTGTTTACCCAAAACAAAAACACATTTTTAAAATATCACCACACGGTCACTGTCACCAACACATCGACACTGATTCTGAAGATCTGAAATAAATTTGCTACACTAACCTCAGCTGTTAATGAACACTCGACATTAATGGTTACTTTAGATTAAATTATCAACATTTCAAAACACAGCAACGCATGACCATAGAAGGGCTGCGCTAAAGAAGCAGAACGGAAAAATCACTGTGTATCTCCCGTGGAAACCAAATAACATCACACAAAAATAGCACATGCCTGAAATTATAAGAAAATTAAGACCTTTGTCGCAACACACAACTCGAGTTAACCACGGGAACAGCATTAGTCCGTTTGTTGTTGTTAGCGCGTTAGCCTTGCAGGAGCGGTAAAAGTACGACTTACCTCTGTCTGAATGTCCACAAATTCAAATAGTCATGTGAAATTAAAATTTTTAGTCTATGCCGCGATGTTTTCGGCCGATGCTGGATGGTCCCATTTGTTGCCGTCGGTTCAGTACAGGCTGTCCCAGAGACATCCGCATAAACTCGCGACGACCATCCCTGCTCAAAAGCAGCTCAGTACAATCGAGGCTAGCGCTAGCTTGTTAAAACCTTGTAGTTGAACAAACAGACGTCCAAAGAAAAGATGCTAAAATATCCACAAAAACGCGTTTACAGCGTAGCTATTTCATCTTCACCGCAAACTACGAACCTTTAACAGTCCATTTGTGTAACGGCAGGCTTGCTTGGGTGAACGTATACCATCAAAATATCATATTTTGTTTCGGTTTAATCCTCAATGCCAACCCATTCGAGCGGTTTTCGAGCGGCCTTTGACTTCATTGTGTGGACGCTGGGGACGGAAACGCTCCGGGAATGAAACGCGCGTCCTGATTGGCGCTGCTGGTGTAGGCGGATACCGTTTCCGCAGATGATGAAACTGGCGCCATTTTGGATCCACATAGCGTCATATTCCCGCTACACAACACACACCAGCTCCAGCGTGGATGACCCGCAGATCACAGTTTCAAACGCAAGACACCACACTCCATTATATAGTTGGAGGACCAAGAAAAGGAAATGGAGTACAGGCACTTGGTGCACTCGTTTTAAACATCTTTAGATACCTTACACATCGTTTATTATGACTCATTAGTTATATATTTAGATATTCGTATGTTATTAAGAATGTGAACGTTAGTTGTGTACTGCGAAATATAAACTGAATATTTGTAAGCCTTCTGTAAATCTGTTAACCAACACATTTGCACAAATGTTTTTAATGCCGTTGGCACACTTGTAATAAGTGTATAACTACAGATATCAGCATTCACTATGTATTTTGGCGCTGACCAAGTTCTACGTTTTGTTTTCGATGGATAGGTCACAACTCAAATACGGGGTATGGGTTAGAGGAGAAGGGGTTGGCAAGACTGCGGAATGTGTCGGTGAGCAAACCTGGCGCACCCATGGTGAAAAGGAAACGTGACAGAATGTAACGAAGGCTCCCATTGGCTCAAATAAAACTCATCTACTCCTATTGGGTTCTTAATGTGTCAATCAAACTGACCTGTACGCGTCGCTTTTCACGTTATCCTGATTATTTACAGCAGGAAAATGAGGGCATTTAATCTGCATGTTTTCAGTAGTCATAATTAAAGCCTCTATTTGCTGATTTCGCTCACTGGTGCTCCTACAAGTGAAAAGGAAGAAATCCACATACTGAATTGATCATTTGGAACAAAAACCTGCAGGCAATTGATCCTTTATGGTACATGGTTCCATGATCCATTTAAAAAAATGTACAAGTTGGATCTCACGCTTTACAACAACATATTGATTTTACCAAATCTAACTAGACCATTATAAATTCACTGAATCCAGAGCTCTTGATCAACTTAACTATTAGCGCACTCTGCTGGACTACTGTTGAAGCGTCAACAAACAGCGCCTAGAAAACAAAATATTTTACGTTTTTCTCAGGTGTTCAGTCAAGACCAGATAGCTGAACAAATTATAAGTCAAAGACTTACTTGTCCTATTTTGTTTGTTTTTCAGCAGCGTGCTGCCCAGTTTTTCTTTGCCCCCCCCCCCCCCAATGTATTCTTATTTTACTTATTCCGTAGACCATTCAGTATAATTACTTAATGAATTTAGAATGTATGTATTTGATCTTGTATTTTAGTCATCTTTTGCTTTGTTGTTCAGTTTTAAGAATGGGCAAACATAGATTACAGATCTGCAATCATTACTTCCTATAGTGTAATGGACGATTTTTACCTAAGACTCATTTTAATTTCAATACAAGCTTTAAAAAGTGTGCAGAATTCACCAGCAATAAAATCCTAGTAAATGTACATTACAGTTCACTGCATGTGTGGATGAGATATTATGTGAGCCAGGAGATTGCAGGGCATGTCAATAAATATTATAGTATGGTTCTGCGCAAACGTGTGCGCAGCTAGCACGTCCTTGATGCGTAACTAAAGAGGTGGAAGTTCAAAGTTCGAAGGGGAGACGACGACATATGTTGAACTGTACAAAAAGAATAAATATAGTCTCGACAAAAAGTATAGTGACAAAATCTTCTAAATAAGCATTAGTAAATGATATTATAGCAAATAAAATAGCTTTTTGACTTATAATCTGTAAGTTAGCGGTGGAAGTTGTTGTTTTCGAGCTGACATCTTTGATCGGCTGCACGGTTGTATAACATAGCAAGCTAGCTCTAATCGGAGGTACATGTAAACAGGCGTATTAAAACACAGTTCTAGCTTGATATGAAATTGATAGCTATGGTATTGCTGTTCAGTTGATATACAGCAGTCAGTGATAATAGACACCATGTCAGCTTTGTTTTTTCAGCACCGTGCTGACCTCTGTAGAAAATACAGTAGAGGTTTATTGTTGACACTGTCGAGGCGAAACTGTCACATATTATCTAACAAGCCGACATCCAGCGACAGTGTGAAAAATGTGCTGTCCAGATGTGCTTATGTCAGAAAGATGCTTCTCTCAGTATCCGAGCGGACACTTAGAAGTGAGCCACAGAAACTCATTCAGGTAAGTGAAAATACATCAGATTCTCCGAGCGTGATACTGTAAGTGGACGAGTAAAATCAGATTTAGAGTAAAAGCTGAGAAAACAACTGAAAGATCATCGTTACCAATGAGATGTATGGTCAGTCTGTAAGATGATATGTGTGTGTCTAACTGCTCATTGAAACATTTAATGGGATCACATGTATGTTTGTACTGAGATGAAGTTGTAATGCATGTTCAAACAAACTTGTTGTCCCAATATTCCAATTACAGAGTCTCCTCCACAAACCTCTGGGTCCTGGCATGATGGGAATTAATAACGAGTTAATTAGGAGCCACCTGCTGAGAAACCCTGTTGGTTTGGTAAATTTATTAGGTAAACAGTTTTAACGATCTTACTATGATTATGTAGTTATTTTATTTTACTTACTTGTAGCTATTTATGCTGGGAAAAAACTTTGATTTCAGGTGCAAAAGACTTCTTCAGTACATCTCAGTCCAAACAAGAGAAAAAAAATAAAAGTAATGGTCCAAAGGGAAAAACTCCAGGGGAGGATGAAGGTAAGTGGTAAATGTTTCAGCGGACATCTGGTTACCTGCAAAACATTTGGCTTCTTTCTCTTCTTTCTTTTTATTATTATTATTTATTATTATATCTGCCTCCTTCCTTCAGAGGAAAAGAAACGTCGTGAGCAAGAGGACCAGATGTACCGGGAGCGCCTGCGAACACTCTTCATCATAGCAGTCATCATGAGTCTGCTGAACTCCATTAATACCAGTGGTGGTAACATCTCTTGGAATGACTTTGTCAATGAGATGTTGGCCAAAGGAGAAGTGTCACGTGTACAAGTCGTTCCCGAGAGTGACATTGTGGAAATCTACCTACATCCCGGAGCAGTTATCTTTGGAAGACCTGTATGTTGTGCGAGATTTAATGCAAACACACTTGTTAGCATCAGAACCTTTTCAGCAGATGTGCAGCAGATTAACCTCTCAGTTTGTGCCAATTGCTTTGCTTTGCAGAGGCTGGCGCTAATGTACAGAATGCAGGTTGCTAACATTGACAAATTTGAGGAGAAGCTGAGAGCTGCTGAAGAAGAGCTGAACATTGACACTAAGGACAGGATACCAGTGTCGTACAAACGCACTGGGTTCTTTGGGAAGTAAGAACACGACGTCTCAGAACAAACTAAATCAAAAATATCAATTTATATCTGTGCTGTGTTTGTCAACCGCAAAAATTAGAATAATTAGCTTGTGTTGGATTATTCTTTTCCACGCTTATTTCTTAAATAAACAATAGGTTCCATCAATAGGTGTAATGATAATCCCCTAATGTTGTTATGCCTCTGTGCCAGCAACAGGCATGGCTGGAGGCATTTTGTTTTTGGGCTGTGCCAGGAATGGTACATCCCAAAAGATTCACTTAAGGCCAAGAATGCCTTGAGGTGGATGCGTCTGTGGAATTGGCAGAATAAATGTCCTGTTCTTTTCAATGCTATATCTTAATAACACTGAGGGGGAGGATTTCATTACATCTGGCACAAACATCCACTACATGCATATTTATGCATAAATGCTTTGACAGACATGCCTGTAAACTGCAACTTCACTGGTCAGCAAAGGCATACAACCTCAATCCTGTAATTCTAGTTTTTTTAAGACATTGGCAGTGATTATCATGAAAAAAATATTTCCTGAGTTAATAAGATCCACTGATGGAATGTTTTTTTCTTTCATCTGTTCACTTTGCAGTGCAGTCTACGCTCTGGGGATGGCTGCTATTGGTGTGGCTATTCTCTGGTATGTCTTTCGACTAATAGGCATGGGCGGCAGAGAAGGTGGCTTCAGTGCTTTTGTGAGTGACACCACAGTAAATTGGCATTTTCACGTTTAGGGTCTTTTTGTGGTTTGTTGATTTTAATAGCATATTAATTGTAACAACATACTTAACAGAATCAGCTGAAGATGGCTAAGTTCACCATTGTGGACGGCAAGTCAGGTAAAGGTGTGAGTTTCAAAGATGTAGCAGGCATGCATGAGGCTAAGATGGAAGTAAAGGAATTTGTTGACTACCTCAAGGTAAGAAACAGGACTCAAAGTAGTGCATGTTGGTCTTGTATATTTTTTATGAACTTTCAATCACAATTAAGTAATCAACACTCAACTTCCAGACATTATCATGTTGATGTTACCTGTTATCAGAGTCCAGAACGGTACCTCCAGCTGGGTGCCAAGGTTCCCAAGGGTGCGTTGCTGCTTGGACCTCCAGGTTGTGGGAAGACCCTGCTGGCTAAAGCTGTAGCCACTGAGGCCCAGGTGCCCTTTCTGGCTATGGCTGGTTCTGAGTTTGTGGAGGTCATTGGGGGTATGTAAAGATAGGACCAGCAAATGGTATATTAACTTACATAAAAATAATGCAGATATTCAAAAGGAGAGTAGATATTTTTTTATGATAATAATTAAAAAAAATGTTTATTTATATAGAAACAAATATGGTATACTGCAGCACTGTTACAGTGCAGATATGTAATGCATTTTTTTGGATGTGTAAGAGAAAAGACCTTTCTTTATTGTCCTGTACACATTAATAATGATTGTTTCTCACACCTTTGGTGTAAATATCATCTCTAAAATTCTGTCATGCCAGATGTTTTAATTGGTAAAAATCTGGCAATTTTAGGTATCTCTGCCTTTTCGTGGCATTGTTAGACCATTCAGTTTTGAAGACAATTTAAATACAATACTTTACAGCTTTTATGTGACCTCTGTTGTGTGTGTTGTATGTGTAGGCCTGGGTGCTGCCAGGGTCAGGAGTCTCTTCAAGGAGGCTCGTGCCCGAGCACCGTGCATCGTCTACATCGATGAGATTGACGCTGTGGGGAAGAAGCGCTCCACCAACATGTCAGGTTTCTCCAATACCGAAGAGGAGCAAACTCTCAACCAGCTGCTGGTAGAGATGGATGGTGAGTAAAACTTTTTTTGCTGTCAGTTTGCTGTCATCAGAGAAAGACTGTTTCAGAATAATAAAACTTTAAAATCTTGTTCTTTTGCAGGAATGGGAACGACAGACCACGTCATTGTTCTTGCGTCCACTAACAGAGCAGATATCTTGGACAATGCTCTCATGAGACCAGGCAGACTGGACAGGCACATCTTCATAGATCTGCCCACACTGCAGGTATTCTTGAGCACTCACAATTGCCAGTGATCTTATTTACTGTATAGTTACTGTATTGTATCTGACTGGCCTCAGAACAGCATAATGATTGCAAAGGTTGCAGAGCTGAAATTATATCACCTATTTTTATCCACATTTGCATTTGCATCATTGTAATGTAAAACTTTGTTGAGCATTTATTTGCTACTGAAAAAACTCTAAGCAGGAAACTCCATAGTTTAATTAGCTGATATACTTTTAGAAATGTGAGCACGTGCAAAGAAAACTTAAACTTAAAACTTACAAAGGAAATGTAAGACACTTTCTTAAACAGCCTCTGTTTTCACTGTATCAGTGTAATCACTGTATATTACAACCACTATAACTGTAAAACTCAACCCAAGTTGTACATTTAAGTCATTAGTCCTCTGCTAGCTACTCCTTTTCTGCAACTTGGTATCCTGTTAAGCTGTATTATTATAAAATGTATTATGATGATGTACATTACTCACAAAAAGTTAGGGATATTTGGCTTTCGGGTGAAATTTCAGGATGAACCTAAAATGCACTATAACCTTTACA
>JAUMHL010000018.1:11117639-11149462 GCA_032362345.1 Sandelia bainsii
TTCTACTTAAATGCCCTACTTTCATGATATAATATCACTGTAGTATGAACTTTTTACGTTTTCCATAAATTTCACCCAAAAGCCAAATATCCCTAACTTTTTGTGAGTAGTGTATATTATACATTCTCAAGCAAACAAGTAATGTTGGGGCAATTAAACCATGTTAACTTTGTAAGAGTTGAAGACTAGTTTCAGTTAAATCTAGTTTGTTTCATTTTTATTATTGTCTCGCAGGAAAGGAAGGAGATCTTTGAGCAGCATCTGAAAATCCTGAAGTTGACACAACCAGCAAATTTCTACTCTCTGCGTCTGGCTGAACTCACACCAGGCTTCAGTGGTATATACTAAATATATACTCATTTGATAGTGATGGGGACTTTAAATTGCCTATATGTGTGAGTGTGAGTGCTTGTCTGTCTATGTGTCAGCCCTGTGATAGCAAGGAAACATTTCTAGAAAACAAAACACTGTTGATATTCAATTAAACACCATTCTCTTATAGTGATCATGAAATTTCTGTTGCTATCTCACTTTGTTTCTGCAGGTGCAGACATTGCTAACATTTGTAATGAAGCTGCTCTGCATGCTGCCAGAGAGGGGCTCAAGTCCATCGATACCTTTAACTTTGAGTATGCAGTGGAGAGAGTAATAGCAGGTACAATGATGCAAACACTATATCACGGTAAAACAATATGTTTTTTTTATATGTCTAACTTACCACTCTGGAAAAATCTGACAAACCTGTGTGTGTGTGCTTTCAGGAAGTGTAAAGAAGAGCAAGATCCTGTCTAAAGAGGAGCAGAGGGTGGTTGCCTTCCATGAGTCAGGACATGCCTTAGTGGGATGGCTACTTGAGCACACAGAGGCAGTTATGAAGGTAACACGCTTCTCCTATGTCTGCTCTGTGATGTAGTGTGGGCATGTGTCAGAGATGAGTCATGTAGATCACATAAGCCACATCTATGAGTAAAGGCCACTTAGGTCAAACATTTCTCTCTAATGTTCACTAAAAAACATAGAAAGGCCTTGACAACAATCCTAAAATAACAAATTTAAAAAAGAAGCAAGGATTCACCTTCAGTTCCAATCAGTAGACATTTGTATCAACTAGTTTGTTAAAATAGATCATGTTTTTCTTGGTTTTTCCAGGTGTCCATTGCCCCACGGACTAATGCAGCCCTGGGATTTGCACAGATCTTGCCTCGTGACCAGTACTTGTTTACCAAGGAGCAGCTGTTTGAGCGAATGTGCATGGCTCTGGGAGGAAGAGCTGCTGAGGCTATCACCTTTAACAAAGTCACAACAGGTACACTCCGTATATTGTCGATCAACTGTAATGACTACCTGCAGGATTATAAGGGTGCTGATTATAGTGCTGATTGTTTTCAAGGAATGTCTTTACAAATTTCTACTGCTCAAATTTCTCACCTTTCTCAATCCCTTCGATGTTTTTTGCAGTTAAACAGTTTTTTGTATTATTCCTGATATGATATGTGTTATTCCAGCGATTGAGGTATTCTCACTGTGTTTCCAGGAGCTCAGAATGACTTGCGTAAAGTGACGCGTGTGGCTTACTCCATGGTAAAGCAGTACGGCATGTGTGACAGTGTCGGCCAGGTCTCATTCCCAGAGACAGAGGAGCAAGGTGCTATTGGACGTCGTCCTTTCAGTCAGGGTCTACAGCAGCAGATGGACCATGTGGGTATTAAATTTGTACTAGTTCTCTGTTCTCAAATTAGCACACTGTGAATACTTTAGTACCCCCACAGTATTGAATTTTAGCTTTTGTTGTTTTTTTTTTATGACGCTAAATATTAGTAGCTCCTTTTAAGTAGTACCACTTACTGTATCATGTCAGTGTTAGTTTTACCATCAACACAGTGAATGTTATTTCATGCCATCATAGAGTGACAATTATGATGACACTTTTGTTCTTACAGGAGGCTAAGATGTTGATAGCTCGTGCTTACAGGCACACAGAGAAGCTGCTACTGGACAACAGGGACAAGCTGACACTGGTCAGTTGTTCTTATCTTTAATCATACATTTTGTGCATTTAGACTGTAGCTTTTTGCTAATGATAAAAACACACACTGTTTCATCTTTGGTTTAGTGTTAATGTATCATAAGTCACAACTACTTAGGATCTTCCTTTCCAGTTGGCCAGTGCACTCTTAGAGCGTGAGGTGGTGAACTATGATGACATTGAAGCCTTGCTGGGTCCACCACCCCATGGGCCCAAGAAGATGATTGTTCCACAGAGCTGGGTGGAGGCTCAAAGGGACAAACAAGATACAGGAGAAGACGAACCTCAACCACCTCCTCGCAAACACAGAGAAGAGGACATGAATCCTCAGCTGGTCTGAATTTAAAATGTATGTCTCAATTTTTTTTTCTAAGTGCTGCATGTTTTTGTGATTATCAGGGGCTGTGTGAAGTTTATACATTCATTCCTCATTTTAAAGCTTTATATGCCCGAAAGATGCTGACTTATGTGCACAATTGATTTCCAGTTAACTGACCCATTTAGATAATACGACTTTTGAGAATATACAGTATTTCACTTCTGCAAATGACGTAGCAAAAGAGCTGCTACCCATTTGTTACTCAAGTCATTTGATACTGGTAAATTTTCTGCTTTGTCAGAGATCACATATGCATTTATTCAGGTGACTTGCATCTACAAAAATTGTGTTTGCTATTAGAGCTACAATAAAAAATGTATAACAGACTATAGCAAATTGCTATTATATACTTAATAGTGTGTGGGGCTGAAACAGAAGTGGTAAGAGACTAAATAGACTTCTCTCCATGAGCATCTGTCATGTTGGTTTTAGCAACACTACACACTCTTTGGTCCTTTTCTCAGTGTGTTACGCACATATTGAGTTAATGATGGAATAGGATGAGAGTGTTTTCTTTGAAAACAAATCTTTGTAATACAGACCCTGTGGTGGTTTGAGTGACACAGGCTAATGTTAACTCCCGAAGGATGTTGTTACTAAATATTTAAATAAAGTTGTATTCAAATATTGTAGGTTGGTCTTTGTGTAGTATTTAATTTGAGTGATCACAGATAAATAGGTGTACAGATGGATTATGAGGAAACCTATTGTAGCCAAGGTTTACATATAATTCCTATAAAGAGGATTTTTTCCCATAATGAACATTACAGACACTAAATATAAGATTTACATTTATTCCATAGACACCAGTAAAATCTAAAATCAGTTAACACATAAAAAACGTCATTCAAAGTCTGCACCTCCAGACAATTTGTGTACACATCATTGTGTGCTAAACTATGTTTTGATGAGTTGTATTTTGTGCCGAGATGGCATGCAAAAAGAAACAAAGATGCTGGAATGGAGGATTTCTGATCATGAAAGAAACAAAACTAATCAATAATCAATCAAATAAGCATAGCAAATTCATCTTATAAAATATTAACATATAAAAAGAAATTCATGTAAAAGAAGTTTTTATATCTGACTTGTTGTAAGCATCATTACTGAGCAATCCCAGTCTGAGGATAAACAAAACCAGACATGGACACACATTTCAACACACATTCTGTTTGCCTTGTAGCATGCACAGCTCCTTTTCTTGTTGCTGATCATTTCCTGAGCTAAAAACAAAACGTTGCAATGGGCCGTTTTGTCCTTTGTGTCCAAATGATCCTCAATAGAACCTAAGGCATATTAGATTAAAGGCCCATGGTTTTGCATAGCATTTATTTTTCCCTGGCACACATCATGACTTCCTGTCATGGACTTAAATCTTTTATGTCCAGAAAAATACTTGTGGGATGATCTGTGTCCTTAACTGGTGGTGAATTACTCAGGTCTTCTTCCTGTGGTTTGCTGCCCACCTTAACATTGGCCATACATGTTGGCCAGTTTCTGAAAACGTGGTCCCCAGTCATTGAGGTAGTCATAGTCCTGGTCTCCGTCGGAGCTGCCTGATGCAATGGAGCTGAGGCTGCCTGCCAGAGAGCCCTCCCCCTCATAGTCATAGATTAGGGCTGTGTCATATGGAGGCACATTAGGATCATTGTCTGCAGCCTCTAGGCCCTGAGAAAAGAAACATGTATTTCAATTGATAAAGGTAAAGCAAATAAAATAAATTGCTAACCAATATTGATTTACCCTTTCCTGTATTATATCCTGCCCAGTATTCTGGATTAAATGGAAAAATGTCAAACAAGATGCACTTAAAGGCCCAGTAAGTAATTAGCTTTACTCCTTACTTAGTAAGTAAGGAGTAAAGGGGTAACTTCCACTGGGGATGGGGGGAGCATGCCCCCACCCTTTAAGGTTTCAGTTTTACTCACTAATATTCTTGCTATGCAGAGCAGAGGAGAAAGAAACTGATAAAAGTATTCTTGCAGTATGTTCATTTAGACGGTAATATGTAATTAGGTAATTATGTTTTACATGGAACAGCAACATTTCTCAACACAGATGTCATGTTTCAAGCTGAGGCTACTGTTCTACCCCCGATTGTTCATTGTACACAATACACAGAGCTGTAAAAATACTACCATAGTGAATGTACACTCCTGTATAAAAACATAATGTATGATATTATTTATGGTCAATATTCTGACAAGAAAACACTGTTGGACATGAGTCAAGGGTCAGAAGCTGATGTTCAAAGTATCAGGTAATGTAGTAACTTTTAGACTTTTTTACACACATTTGTTTTTAAATTCCTGATAGATAATTCTACCAATTTCGGTTTGCATCACCACAGATCTAAACAAGCCTTTAATAGCATCAGAAAATATGAAAAACCTAGTTAAAGTTGTCCAGTTTTAGTCAGTGCATTTCAGAAGACCTCTGCAGCTTTTTGAGTGACAGTAAGGTCTTTTTTTTTAATTATAGTGGTGGGTGAGATTATGGTTTTGTGATTTAAAATGCATTTTTAATGATTTTTAGATAAAAGAGGTTAGTGGTAGACAGTTCTTACATCATTGATGTAGTCCTCAATGTCAGTGGGATCTGCGGGAGGCCTCCTAGGGTAGGTGGGGGAAGGCAGGTTATGTGGGGCATCCTTCCTGAGGGGCTGCTTGCCTCGAGGAACACCAGATCCTGGATAGTACAGTCCTGGTGTAGAAGGTGCATCATGGGGATTCCACAGCAGGTCAATGTTAAAGGCATTCTGTAAGGTGAGAATAAAAGAGATTGACTCTGCATGTATTTTAATAGTGCAGTGATAATGTTATAATGATAAAATACCATTACCTTACTTTAGACTGTCTTGTCCTATTGTATCACTGCATTCCCAAACTCCCCCTGTACCTTTGACTTTGACATGCAATTCAAGACGTGAGCCGTGGAGGCTTACCTCGTCTTCCTCACCACCTCCTTGCTCATCATAGTTGAAGACATTATCACGGATATCGTCTTCTGATTCCCCGATGAGCAGACCTGTTCCTTTCTTGATCTGATGCCGTCTCCCACATGTGGTCACTGCGACAGCCAGGAGGAGCAACACTGCAATCAAACGGAGAGTTAATTAACAGTATTAATCAATTAATATCTGATGCTCTATCACAGTTTATACTCTTAGGGTGCTGAAACTAACAGTTTTTTCATTTTCTTTTAATCTGCAGATTATTTCCGATTTCTGATTTATCCCAAACTATTAAATAAACAATGGGCAGAATATCATCATATTTGTCTTGACATTTCTACCTCAAAATGTATTCAAATGATTAATCAAAATAGTTGCCAATTGTTTTTCTTTTAGTCAATAATTGACTAATCATGGCAGGTGTATGGTCAACACTGAACATGTTATGATCTAGGTAAGATTTTTTGTAGTTTTTCAGTAACGTAAAAGAGACAATATCTTAAATGATGAGATTAGACAAAGTGTATGACAAGGAACATTAAATAAATAATTTAAAACTGTATATATTCTAAAACTAGGCTCAACTAGTCGCATGTTTCCTTTGTTGTTGTTGTAAAAAGAATAGATTTGAATGAATCACATATTTAAGATCACTTACACAGTAGGAGTGCAACACTGGCCATGACAATAATGACAGCGAAGAAGCTGATTCCCACACTGGAGCCTGAGAAAGCCCCGGTCTCAGACTTACAATCTCCATAGGAGTCACAGAGACACACAGTGACATTGACCTGAGCGTACGCACTCAGAGCTGGGCTACCCGAGTCCGACACAAGTACTCTGACTGCGTATTCTCCTGCCTCCAGCTCTACAAGCGGCTGGAGCGCAGCATGAGTATCTGAAGTGGGAAGAAAAATAAAGGGAGGAATGTTGTGATGTTATGAACACAGGAACATCCTTTATACAAATTCATTCAACTTTCTCCATGTGCACCATTGGTTGTCTGCGCTTACCATTGACCTGAATAACAGTCCAGTTGATTGACAGATCATCAGACATTTCAAAGATGAAAGGTGCAGCATGTGGAGGAAAGTCTTCATCCACAGCAGTCACAACCATACCGGGACCCGTTTGGCCTGCACCCCTGCACACAGAGCCACTCAAAGGGAAGAGCTGAGGGGGGAAGTCATTGGTCTCCTTCACAGTGATGGCAACTGTAGCAGTGGTTGACATACCCTCAGCATCTACATGAACGAATATAAACACACAGAAATGTCACGTGTATGTCTACCAGAAAATGTCTACTACTAAATGTCTACCAGAACTATATCACAAGGTGCAAAAAGTCCAAACAAAATTTGATTTCACATCTTTTACACATATCAGCACACAAGAATGCATTTGAAATGCTGATAATAGTGTAATTTCACAATATTGTAACTAAATAACAACTAAAATATAATGTTATGGTAGTTGTAGATAGATGCTCTTTTTCTTCTCTTTCTTTACAAAACATCTTAAAGACAAAGCTGCAATACAATGAAAATCTTAAATAATATAATATTAAATACTGACAGATTGTGTAAATGCAATAAGAACAGTAAAAGAAAAATTTAATGAACTGACCTGTAACCTTGACAAGAGCATGATAGATATTGCTTTTAACATGTGGAGATCGCATGTTAAAGGTTCTTTTGGCAGTAATGTCTCCTGTATCTCTGCTGATGTCCAGCCACCTTTCAGGATCTCTGCTAATCTCATACCTACCACAAAGACAGCATTAGAAAATGATCCATAAAACTGCTGTAGTTCACTAGCATTTTTAAAAACAGGAACACACTCATCCTTGTTTGCTTCTGCTTCATACCTCAGGTCAGAATGATCAGGGTCAAAAGCAATATTGGTTTTCAGCAGTGTCCCAGGAGCCACAGACTCAGGGACTACAATCTGTATAGGGTCCTCTCTGAAATGTGGAGCTTCGTTCTCATTTGCAACAGTGACAACAACTGTAGCTGTGCTCACTGGCAGGTTGGGAGCCTTGTTGCTCAGAGGAGTGAGATTTTCCACTGTCAGAATGAGATTGTATTTACTTTGTGCTTCATAATCCAGGGGCTGCAATACAGGACAGATCAGTTAGTTTGTGGAAGGAAAACTCTGCACTTTGCTTAGATAATGACAAATATATAATAAACATACAACAAAATATAATTTAAAGTAATTAAAAATCTAGTTTTCATATTATGTGCCATAAAATGTAATAAAAGCCAAGTAACCACATTTGTCTGGGTTATTTTAAAACTGCAGTTTACATTTCAACCACTAGATAGTGTTGTTGAGTTGTATTAGGAGCCTCTTTTTATTCAACGGACAACACTGTCCATTTTAAAATATTATTTTATTCCTGGTCCCCAGAATAGATCAGTATGTTTTTGTAAATTCATACTTTTGTTTCATAAGGTAGAATCTAGAAAACCTCTAGGAAAAACAATTAATTGTGATGATGTTACTGGGATGTAAAACAAAAGTGTATTTGCTTTCTTTTTAATCTTGCATGCTTTCAAACACTGAATGGAGAGGAATGGAGGGGCCCTGAGGCACAGAAATGATTTACTGTTGTTGCTGTCTCCTACAAATCAGCTCTGGTTATGGTGTTTGATTTTTTTTTCACTCTTTTGTTTATTTCGGTTTTAATAGAGCGGAAATCATCACAATCCTCCATCCAACTGTACCTTCACCACGGTCAGAATGCCCTGGTTGGTGGCAGGATCTGTAGTGATGGCGAAGTTGCCGTTAGGATAATTGGAAATGAAGTATTTGGCCCTCCAGTTTTCTGTTCCATGATCATCTCTGTCTGTCACATTCAACCGACCAATCTCATAGTCCTTCCTGTTCTCCACTGCTGTCATACTATACTACATGCACCACACACATAAAACACAGATCAAAAGGATTTCAATCACTGTTACACAATCAATCAATTAACAATTGTTTGAATTAACAATTACAATCTAATTAACTAACTAATGATGATGACAATGACATAAGTGATTTAAATAACAGTTGAAAATGTTTCTTTGAAATGTTTCTTTTATTGTTGTCAGAGACTCACCGAGGCAGGGCTGAACTGTGGGGCGTGGTTGTTGATATCAGATACATGTATGATTGCTACACCTTCATTTGTTAGTCCCATGCCCCCCATATCAGCAACCTGTAGTTTTAATCGGAAACTTTTCACCACCTACAACACAACACATCACATTTTAATGCAATGAACCACACTGTCATGATCTGCAGAATTTGGCTTTACCTCAACTTGCATTTTACCTCTCGATCCAGGCCAACATCTCTTGTGTAGATGGCCCCTGTCTCATTGTTGATACCAAACATTGTCTTGGTGACAGCGTTGGCAGGAATGCTCTCCTGGCTAATGATAGAGTAGCTCAGAACAGCATTGTCTGTCATTGGGTCATCTGCATCAGTGGCTAACACTGACATCACTGATGTGCCTGTCAAAAATAATCAAAAGCTTTGTTTAGCTAGAAAGATCAGCCAGTATGAATCACTGGTATGCACATGGCATGTGTCAACATAAGTCGAGGCTGCATGACTTCACTGAAAATTTGTCAAAACTTTTTTGTATTATGATTTGTTTGTGTTATATTAATGATAATATTATTAGTAAGAGTAAGATAACTGAGCAAAAAATTGCAAATGTAATAGTGTAATAAATACCATAAATAAATACCATCTAAGATTTGTGTATTTTAGTAAAGCCTGGTGTAACTCATTTTGTGGCCTCTTGGAGGCAGCAAAAACAACCTGTCCATTTTTGATTTAATATGGGAAATACTGTCTCTGGCCTTTGGGCTGAAACAGTTGCCTCCAGCAGCTAAAAAACTCTAAAACAATAAGCTGAAAGTCTCTAAAATGATCTATAGATCTAAAGATAATTGCACAATGTGATGACAGTTATCTGTACGTTCATCACCATGAATAAATAAAATACTGATATAACATATTTAAACTGTTACAGGATATACTAAATGACATACTGCACCAAACAGAAAATGATCAAACTGTATGGGGAAAGTGTTACATGTTAAATTTACTTTATAAACCTGTAAAGCTATTTCTCGAAAGAAATTTACGATAACATTTGGGAACATTACTACCTGGGACTGAGAATTCAGGGACAGTGCCAACAAACTGGATCTGGGTGAAGGCGGGTCTGTTGTCATTCTGATCCAGCACCACTATCTCTATTGTGGTAGGATTCTCTAGTCTCTCTCCACTGAGGGACAGTGCAAAGGCTTTCAGCTACACACATACAAATACACACACACAGTTAATAAACAGCACTGATGAGATTGTTATTTTCTTACTATTAATCAACATAAATGCCTTTAATTCTATGTAGAAAACATTAACCAGGCCACTCAAGACATACACTGTGAATATTTGTGGTATGTGTTCACAACATGGAAATAGCAGAAAGAAATGTGTAGGATGTTTGGTTCAAGGTCATGGGTTACAGCATGAGTCATCCGGTCTGAAACACTGTGAAGTGTCTCCCAAGATGCCCATAAAGACTTTTGGAAACTGACCTCTGGCTGCTAGTGTGTGAGACACTGATGTACTGAATAATGAATACAAGACAAGAACACTGACCTTTGCTTTAAAAACAATGTGTAAGGCAAGCTGAATGTGTTGTGGTTTGTGTTAAGTATCTCTATTTGACTGTACTTGAATACACATTTTAATTTCCTGGGTGATTTATAATGTGGCTCCAATAAATGCTCTTACTGTGAAACTGTTGTGTTTCTCTCTGTCCAGCGGCCGCTTACTCCTGATTACTCCTGTTTGATCATCAATCTCAAAGAGATTCTTGGGCTCCTGGTCCACTCCTGGTCCCTCTAACTTGTAGATCACCTTACTTGTAAAGATTTTGTCCGATTTAATCTAGACAGAGAACAGGGATAAAGTTGGTGATCATCACAACCTCATGGGAAGGTGGGGGGAGGACTATAAACCATGTGTTGTAACTCCAGATGTGAGTTTGTTGACAGTCAAAGACCCTGAGACAAGAGTGTTTAACTCAGAGGCCTTTGACTTATGGTAGGAAATAAGATTCTGAACTAATATTAGCAAGAAGTTTATATTTTATGCATTTTGTGTTCACTTTCTTTGACAGAATGCCTCTGAAGAATGTTCATCACTTAATAAAAGTGTCTCATTTCTTTTTGCACAGTAGGATTTAGACACGTTGGTCATCTGTAACTCCCTTAACACAACATTTAGACTTTACATGTATTTTTAAGTCTATGCTGTGTTTAATCATCTGTGATGAAGAATTACAATCAACGGTGCATGACTCTGCAGGACTGTGATTAAGTGGAATCAGTATTTTTCTACACAGTCTTCTAGACTAAATTATAAATACACTGTCAGCCATCAGCTCATTAAACATTTCCATGAGGGTGAAGTCTTAAGTAGAACACCACACCTTTCTTTTATTGTACTCTGTGTTTCATAAAAGTACTGCATTATATTTGCTTATTTACACATTTATTACACAAATACATTAGCAATTGCTAATATTACTCCAGCTCCCCTTTTGCTTCCACAGTCACAATTCACTCTTAGGTAAATCATAAAATATCTATAAAAAATGATGCCCTTTCCAAAATAGTATTTGTGCAAGTAATAAATTAAACTGCTATAATGTAGATCAGGCTGCAGATGTTTGCATGCTCAGCTAACAAGCTCTGCACTGTAACACAAGAACAATGCATTACACAAAGCGTGTTAAAGTTTAGGATGATGCCGGGGACACGTAGCTTTAGCCTCAGTCTTTTGGTATGATCCATCAAGTGAATATTTTTAATTGTTGTTAAAAACATTGTTTCACTAGATACTTAGCTAGATACACTAAAAGGTCACCCAGAGACAATGTTTTCAGCCAGTTGGTGAAGTTAACGTTATTTGCTTTAAGTAGTAAGTTACAGCTAATAAATTTGTCAGACACATTTCAGTCATCAAAATTGATGGTCACTGCCTAGAAATGAGAAGCCACCATTTGTCTACATTTGTCTAAAACCAGGGACCCACCCTTAAAGGAAACACTCCAAGTTGTAAATCCTGTTGCCAGTGTAAACTGTATGTGAAATACTGTATGTTAGAACACTGATTCTTGCTATTTCCATAAACACCTGCTCTCTTGAGCTGCACCGGAAGGATAATAACAAAAAGAGGGAATTTTGTACAAAAAAAATCCACTATGTTAAACTAAGATTTCTGTATCCTCACCTCAGCTTCAGGTAGCCTAAACCTCCAAATACATTTTCTGCTTCAGTAGAGTTTGTTCCATCAGCAATGTATTGTGACACAGCACTTATCAACTGTTAAAACTCATGAAGTGACATACATAATTTTACCTGGACAAGGTCTTCAGGAACCTGTTTGCTATTCTCCAGCACTCTGATTGGAGGGATGATCCAGTCCCTCTTCACCCTGGACACTCCCTTGCCTTGATTTCTCCATAGGTAAAGAGCCTGAGGATGCAGCTCTTTGTCATTGTCATGAGGTTCTGCAGAGCTCCACACCTGAAGGGAACAATCACAGCATGAAACCCACAAGAAAGCCACAGGAACAAACAGTTAATTAGACATGAATACACACTGCATTGTAATCAGACATGAAGATATAATGTTTTTGATTCCAGCAATTTCCCTTCATTGAAGACACAAATGAAGTCATCATAAATATGTGCAGCTGTGTAAAGCCGAATAAAGCGTCTCACTCAGTGGTAACATTCTCAGTGGACGGATGGATTGGGTGCATGTGAGCTGTAGTGCTGATGCTGTGTAATGTGGAGTCCATGGGATTGTTCAGGGTAGGAGGGATGCCAGGCCACAGCTTCAGGTTTCACTCACTAATGCACATCTTTGTCAGCTCCCTTTGATCTGGGTGCAAATTCATCTCAGGACAAGGAAACACAAACATGCTCATGCTCATTTCACAAGTCCTCCTCCACCACATTGCGTTGACACATATACACACACACACACACACAACACACATGTGGGAAACATACTCGCACAGCAGCTGTCGACTATGGATTTAGATTGTGTGCTTTCCCACCCGCATTCCCACTCACCCTCACAAATTCCCCTTTATGCTCAGCTCTGCACCTGACTGGGAGTTGAGGGTCACATTACGGATCTGCTCTTCTGTAGGAATTCCACAGACACATTCATATACATGTGTTCTCACACACACACACAGGCTGACATACATGCATGTGAATCAACAAAACACCAACCCACGCATCTACATGACCACATATCCGTTAGTTGCTTCCTTCTGTGGGAATTCACTAGATTCAGCATTGCTTCCCATATGTTTAACAGTTTAAAGGCACAATCCACTGGCTAAATCAATCCCTGGATATATTTGTGAATGTTTTGTGAATGAGAGTCCCTGCCCAGTCTCTGGGGTGGGTACTGATCCTCTGGCATGCTGTTGGACAGTGCAGGGAGGAATGGCAACCATGGCTGGCGTCTGCAGGCCGAGTCAGAGGGCAGGCTAATCTTAGACTTCTATATTCTTGACCCCTGCCTATTTAACTTTTTATTGCCATCATCATCTACACACTCGCAGTGATGTTTACACTCACATTCCAGTAGTGCTTGTCACCCACACAAATTGGTCCTGATAGCTATTTACTTTCATATTTGAGAGCTCTGTTCATATGAGCACTCAAACCTCTACTGGCATAGCACACAGTCTGCATTGTTACTTAACCTTAAAATCAATAACAGCTGCATCACAGTCGTATTTCCAAATATAGCACTTTCTACATTTGCCTGGTTTGTGGACACTTGGGATAACACCACCTTCTAACTTTGAGAATGCACACACAGAAAGGTGCAGACCAGGGTGAGCTTCAATACAATGCTCTTAAATTGACAAACACATTTTACTGCCACACTCTGATACACCATGCTTTATTCATCACACAAACAACAGGATATTTAGTTATGAGGAATGTGTTATGGTTAATTGCTAATTGACTTTGAAATTAGTTTGTAAAGCTGCTTGAATGTACAGTTTAAAAATGTATTTGACAGACTGAGATTCCTAATATTTCACAGTGTTAAACCTGCTGGAGTACCCTATGAGAAGTCAGGATGACGAGAGTAATCATCTCTACCAAATTTGTGAGTCTAAACATTACTGTGAGTGTCTAGACAGTAATAGCTTCTACACAAAAAGTTACAGTTAAAAATATTGAAATCTAGTCTAGTGTAAAGTGGTGAAATGGCAGACAGACTGGCCGACCTGGCAGACCAGCGCTGCCATCTGTAGAGCCATGCAATTTACAGTGTTAAAAATAGAGATTCATAAATTTTACCCATTGACTTAAACATTGAAGATTGTATTTGCTTGGGTGTAATATTGTATGTCTTGTACCTGTATTTGTCTTGTAAATGTATGTATCCAGTGTAAATATTGTACTCTGTTACAAAAAGGTTATTTTGTGTATTTAATATCAGTCAATCATAGTGTATATCACACAATTGATATACACTATGATTTCTCTATGAATAAACTAATCTAGTATGAATGGTCTAGTCATAAACTATGAACAGTCAATGACTAGTCTATGAAAAGTGGAAACAGTCTCAGGCACATTCAGTGCAGGAAATACAGAAATGTTATAAAGAGTTGTGTTATACAGAAACCATACTGTAGTAATGCTGACAGAAGCCATGTGTTCTCCCTTTTCCACAAATGAAAAAAAGAGCAGGATATTCAGAAAAACACCAACCTCCAGATTATGAACATGTCTTCCTTTTCACACCCTCTACATCACTGTCTTCCCCTGTCCTTTCAATCTCAACTCAATAAGACACGGTGTCTTGGACAGTGGCTCCACCGAGCATCTGCCCTCGTTACCGTTGTTGTTAATGTTTTTACCAGATCAAGATGCAGTAACACCAAAGTGTCATGCTACCAATTAGACCAGTGAGTGCCTTTCCTGATAGGCTGAGCGATGACACTGCATGCAGACTAACTGTTTTAGAGGCTTTTCCCAGATACTTTTACAGCTTGGCCTTTCACCCTGGGCCCTCACAGAAGTATGGACAGCTTGTTTGGGGAGGATATGCTTTCACAGCAAGAACTCTGTTGCATGACTGTTACAGAGTTCAAAAAAGTTACATTTGACCTCCCTAGTGTTGGCCTTAGAGAACAAAAGTTTGATGTCACATTGCAATTAGCATTCTGGTTGATTTAAAATGCTTTAGAAATCTGCGCATTTTGATCTACATGCTGTACTTTGAATCTGCTCCATCTTTAGGGGATGGTTGTAATTCTGAAATTTGAAATGAAATTCCTTATAGATTTATGAAAAAAATATTGTTCAACATTTAGCTGTTTATGTTTGGTAAAAATACATGTACTGGCCACTGTTAAAGACAAACCTGTATGAATGTCTTAATGAAAAACTAAGAACTAACAGAATCAAAGAAGCTAGCTGAATTTTACTATAGCAGTGCCTGTCACATCTTTCAAACCATTAACATTAACTAACATTTATTTGGGTTGCTTTTACAATCTTAATGTAATGCTATGCAGTGTGATAGATGTTAACAACTCACTACAAATGTGGAGAAATGTAAGAGAAATATATGTAACTGTGACAACTTACCAGCTTGTCAGACTTAATGTGACGTTTTCAGCAAGTAATTTTAGAAAAATACCATATTGTAACATTTACATTTTTTACCACACTTGAGACCCCCGTCAAATACTGCTGTCTAGAGGAGTATGTAAGACAAGAAGTAATGTCTGCAGCATGCCTGACAGTCCCTACGGCCACAGGGCTAGAGGTCGCACAGGTGTCCCTCTGGTCACTTCTGTCACTGGTCCTCAAACACAGACATTCAACCAGTGTAGTCTCCCACCCCAACTCTTTGCTAAGTCATGACTACCTGGCATGGGTATGGACGCCCTATTTATGGAGCCACTACAACTGTGTGTCCAACTTAGAGCAGATGTCTGAGCTTTAGGAATGCTGCTGAGCAAGGTTATAGAACTAAACTATGGCTAAAACAAAACAGTGTTATCTGATAACTAAAGTGGTAGACAATGAATTAAAGATAAGCAATAACAATTGTCAATTTCATGGGGAAGAATCTTCTTGATGTAGAAGAGGCAATATTTCACTATCAATACAATAACACAATATTCTATTAATTAGAATATGCTAAAACAGAAACACTAAATGTAGGAACATGCTGCACAAAAAAAAATCAGGGGATAAGACAAAGATTTTAAGAAGGTTGAAAACTGAAAATAAAATATTTATCAGTTTATAAAAATGCTTTGATTACATCTAAGTTGGTGAGTCCTTTTTTGGTAATTCTCTACATTATGAGTTGATAAACTTATTCACTGGGGATACAAAATGGCACAAGTGATAAAGTCATCATAACACTGATTTTCCTTTGCATGACCATTAAAACAGCAGCTGTCACCACTTGGCCTTCCATGCCACAGTCTGTGAAAAAGCAATGAGGCCAACAAATAGGGAATGGACTCCAGTGTTCAGTGAACTAGTTTTTATCATCTAAAGTTTTCTCTCTACCCTTTGCTCCCTCTGAACTGTAGTCAGTGTTAAACAGCCTGCAGGTATCCACACCCAGCAGGACCTGTGATTCAGACTCTAAATCCTCTGACTGATTGTTTCCGATGAGTGAAACCTGAGCGCCAGCTGGCCACTGTTACAGACTCTTGATTTGTACTCGATTTCATGGTCCACAAGTGGCCCACTCCTCTTTCCACAAGGGAGATTAAAGAGCGGGACAAATGGCATCATGTATGCATCTGGGAACAGCTGTGACTGCTGCCCACTCTTCATCATAACATAGACCCAATAGGCTCGAATGCTGCTCAATTCAAAACAACACCTCTGAAAATTAAAAGGACACAACTTGATCACAAGTGAAAGACATCAGGTGACATTAAAGTAAGCCTTTGGATTGGCAGCTGCTGATGGTTAAATATTTTTTTAATTCTGTGATTTTTCTAAGTAGAATTTGTGAAACATTTCTGTTAGTTACATTTACAAAGCATGCATTAGAATAGAAGCCCAAAATGTATGTGCATTGTTCAACACGGTCAGCTCCAACCACCGGAAATCATTGTACAAAGAAAATGTGTGGACTTTGTGTGGCAATAGAGCGGGTAAAGCCCTGTGAAAGCATGACATACAGTGTGTATCTGACCTATGGCTTCTAAAACAACAAATGATTGATTGTGTCTCACATGTGTGTTTTTTGTAACTGCTGTTTAACACTTAGAACTTTGTATATTCCAATATGAAGGAAAGATAGGGACTCAATATTCTGTAAACATCACTATTAATGGTGTATAATCACTTATCAAAAGATTACATAGAACCAAAAATGTACTTTTTGGATTCTTAGCTGCTTCTACTGCTACAGCTACTAGTCTTGAAAGGTGGAAGCTGTGGCGAGACTGAATTCACTGCAGCTTCAATGGATTCCCCTTTCAGAGACAGAGCTACTCCAATCAGTTCGTTGCAGACACACAGGTCTCAACATAGCTTAACACAACACTTCAGTGTTTATCAGTCTGCTCTTAATAACACTGACCCGTCAGTGGACAGATTGTATTTAGTAATTTACACAGGGTAAAGTGACAAAAAAGGTAGATGAGAGATGATGATGAGATGTTTATTTTCTTACTGTGATGTCTAATAAAGCTGTTAATAGACATTATGTCTGAAGTCGTGTTAATTTGAACAAAATATATTTAGTGTAATGTCACTATAAGGACTTTTGGCTCCCTGCAGTGTTCTCTGTGGCTGAGTGAGTGATCTATCACTTACATGTACAAAAAGACAGCATGCATCTTCAGAGGCTTGCAGAAACAGTTCAGAGGCACTTCACAGATTGAAAAGATCTGAATTATTCCCTTCCACAGTTATACAGAATTGGCAACATTTACAATGAGTTATAGAGCACATCACAGCAAGACTTCACTCAAGAGTGAACTGGAGGCCAATTCACTCATCCTTCCAACCTGGGCTGCATTACTACTCCAAACAGAGAGAAAGACTGATGGTAGCTGGAAGTGTTGTTGGTGATATGTGAGTTTACATTATCATCCATTTTAGATCGCATAATGGCGTCTGCTGACAGGGGCTACTAATGATGCCCTGAGCCCTCTGTACACATCTGGAGTCTTGTCCTTCTCAAAACACTTCATCATCCTCTTTCCAACTAGTTGAAATGTTTAGCTCAGCCTCTGATTGCAGATCCAGTGTAGTGCCTTGAATGGTCAAAATTAGTTCATGTTTGACCTGATCACTCAGGTAAAAACATATACAGTATATCTGAGGGGTAGCTAAAGGTCAGTCTTTAACCAAGCTCACACTATGATGGGACAGGAAGCAAAAACTCCTGAGCTAAAAAAGTGGTTGGTAGGCAGAATCCAGAGTGAGAGAAGAGCGGGGCAGTATCACACAGTAAAGCCTGGTGCTGCACCTTTCCTAGCTCTTGACATTTTAATAGCACAATGTGAAGAGCGATATCTTCTTAACCTCAAAAATTTAGGTTAAAACCTAAATCATGAACTGTAGATTATGTTCACAAAACTGACATTAGATACTGTAAGCCACTTGGGACAGATAACATTTGTCTGCTTTCTTCTACTGAATCTGTTCATGTCAGACACAACAAAGAAAACAAACACAGAAGTACTTCAATACGCAACACGTTCATTCTAGCCAACAATTATAAAATGACCATAATTTTTCTTACCTGACAAAGCAGGGTACCCAGCACACACAGCATCAACATCCGCACTGCCATCATCACTACCTGCACCCAGAAACTCTGATGAGAGATATGTTGCTCCTCCACTAAGATCCCTGCTCCACAGTGGCTTTACTGGGTGAAAAGGCCAAACACTTCAACCCTGGACCCTGTCCCTCTCTTTCTCTGTATCCTCTTGCTCCTGCAGTTCCTCTGCCTCTATCACGCTCCCTCCTTCCCTCTCCCAGGTTCTGTCTCTCACAGCTCCTCCCTGTCCATAGCTTGGTTATGTCTCACAGTCATGGGGTAGGGGGTTAGAATTTCAGTGGCAGCCCTCCTGTGTACCCCAGCACATGTGCTGTCACTCACGAACTGATGAGAGAGAAAGAGAGACAGAGATGAAGAGAGAAGCAGGGCAGCTGTTGGTGGTGTAGAAAGAAACAGTAGTTTCACCAGTTGAAAGTAAGTAAGTAAACTTTCTTACACACTTAAACAATGTTTTTCATTACAATTTGAACAGATTTAGCTTCTCAGAGGTTATAAATTCAGATAAATCTCTACCAATCTTCTTCTCACCTATCATCATTGCTCATGGATTATGTTAAGTAATATACACTAGCAGCATACTATTCAGCTGTAGAATCTTTTTGGATTATTCTTAATTTATTGATTATTTTTTCAATTAACTGCTTGAGTGCCTATAAACTGTCTTAAAATGGGGAAATAATGACCATCACTGTTTCTTAAAGTCAATGTGACTTCTTGAAATATCTTGTTTTGTCTGAACAACCAAGATTTTCTGTTCACAGTGATAAAAACAGAAATGCAGAGACAAACAGAAGCTAGCCAGGAGAACGTTTAGCATTTTCATTCAAAAAATTACTCAATTAATAAACAGCTAACTGATTATTCACCCTTATTTTTCTATCATTCACTAAATAAATAGATCCACTACTTTTTGAAGTCCTACACAGAATTATTCTGCAACTTGTGAGTACTTACATTTTCCCCCCAAAACTGATAAACCACTATTGATGTCAATCTTTGAAATAATTTAGAACTCCTTGAACCCACTCTTAGCACCTCTTGTTGCTTCAATAAAGAAATTAAATCTTTCTACACCACCAGTCAAAAGTTTGGACAACTCTTCTCCTTCAGAGTTTTTTCTTTATTTTTTTTATTATTTTCAACATTGTATATTAATACTGAATACATTGAAACTATGAAAGCACACATATGGAATTATGTAGTAAGGAAAATGTGTTAAACAACCCAGAATATGTTTCATATTCTTCATTCTTCAAAGTAGCCACCTTTTGCATTGATGACAGCTTTGCACACCTTTGGCATTCTCTCATTCAGCCTCACGAAGTAGTCAGCTGGAATGGTTTTCCCAGAGGTGTTGAGTACTTGTCGGCTGCTTTTCCTTCATTCTCCAGTCCAACTCATCCCAAACCATCTCAACTGCATTTAGATGAGATGATTGTGGAGGCCAAGTCAACTGATGCAGCGCTCCATCACTCTCCTTCTTAGACAAATAGCTCATACATAACCTAGAGGTGCGTTTGGGGTTATTGTCGTGTTGGAAAACAAATGATGGTCCCACTAAGTGCAAACCAGATATTTGTGACTGGCATGTGCCCTCAATTTTGACTAAGTCACACCTCCTTTCTCACCTCCTTCCTTCCCAGTGCATTCACCCTCTCTATGTCTAACAAAGACATGGCGGTTAGAACCAAAAATCTCAAGTTTGGACTCATTAGACCAAAGGACAATTTTCGGAATAACTGACCTAAAGTAATGATGGACTGTCTTTTCTCTTTACTTAACTCAGTGTTTCTTGCCATAATATAGATGTGTACAGTATTTGTAGTAGCACTAATAGGGCTACTAAATCTGTATCCACCCTTCCTCTGCACAACTGATGGTCTAAAGCACATTAAGAAGGCAAGAAATGTCACAAATTAACAATTGACAAGGCAGTCTGTGAATTGAAAACCATTCCTGGTGACTACCTCATGAATACGAACGTAATTTTTAGGAGACAGGGCTGGAGAAGGACATGACTGTGCCAAGGCTAAATGTTTTTGTTGACTACAAAAATCCATATTTGTTCTGTCTTAATTTTAATGTCTTCAGTTTTGTATATTGTTGAAAACAATAAAAATAAAGAAAAAACACTCAAGGAGAAGATGGGTCCATACTATTGACTGATAATGTCTATACCAATAGTATAATAGGCTCCACTACAGAGCACATCATACTTTTCTAAGTCTTTCTAAGTCCCTTCAAACTTGTTTTCTCCAAAATCCTTCTCGTCTGGATCAACCTTCATGTCGTACGGCTGCATGTGTAACCTCTCTGTCCAGTGTGCTGTGTGTCGTGCCCTCACACATTCAGAACATTCAACCAAAACTCTTTGATCTCCTGCTATTTTGAGCACTTTGTCAAAGTAGAAGATGAAGAACTCTGGTGTCCTCTGAGTGGTGTCAAAGCCAAGATTAAGATGCTTATGATGCTTAAAACTTTACTGAAACCATGACTGATGAAGTACAAGTGTTTCAGACAACTATCTCTGCTGCAAGAAGAGGTTGTTATCCATCTTAGAGTGAGAGCATTAGAGAACAGAGTACGAGTATTAGTTTGCTTTGACTACTTAGATGTTCTCAGGGAAGACACAACCAGCAGAAAAGATGTGTTTGGCATTATGGGATGGCTAGACAAGGGGAAAATGGAGTCCAGATCTCCTCCACACTACTTTCAGCACTCATCAGCACCCTCTCAGTATGTCTGCTCACAGGTCAAAGGTCAATACACATTGGCTTGTCTTTCACCAGAGAAACTCTCATTTTTATTAATTGTGTTGAAAACTAAAAGCGAACTTGTACATTAAATACCGCTGTTCTAAACAAGGAATCACCCACACAAATGACTCTCTATGAGTTATAAATGTACACTTACAAGACTGAGACCAAAATACTGCTGATATTACAGTCTAGAAAGAACAGTAGTGAAATAATTGAGTGTGTTGGCAGGTTGACTGTGCATGCTGAGTAGGTGTCTGCATGCTTCCACGTGTCAGTGTGTTCATAAATGTGTGTGTGTGTGTGTGTGTGTGTGAGTGTTCTGGTATAAAAGGGTGATTTTACAGCACCTGTCTCTGTCATTTCAGGCAGAGGCAGTTGGCAGGAGCCATCCTAATGTTTCTCTTTCCTCACCCCCTCACTTCCCTAACAACGCACTCTCATACCACAGTGTATGCAGACATTTCATGTTGTGCTGTCCATGAAGTAGCATAGGTAAATCTTTTAAATAAAAGTAATTTAGGATTTATTTCTTACAAATATGAACACGTCCAAAGGCTAAAATGTAAGAGCTGAAACAACTAAAATGTTGCTTCAACTACTCTCTACAGATTCATAGGCAGCGCTCTGCTGCCCACTGTTGGCAGAAACAACAGTTCACATCAACACAGAAGTACCCTATGTGTGTAATCATACTTAGCTGTATGATTACAATAAAGATAAAAA
This sequence comes from Sandelia bainsii, assembly GCA_032362345.1. Classification (NCBI taxonomy): domain Eukaryota; kingdom Metazoa; phylum Chordata; class Actinopteri; order Anabantiformes; family Anabantidae; genus Sandelia; species Sandelia bainsii. The sequence continues at coordinate 11,139,373 of JAUMHL010000018.1, forward strand.
TAAAAGGACAAAGCAATGTTTTCTTGTTACAAGAAAATCTACCATATTAGAACAAGTCATCAATGTAAACTATACTTGTAAATCCTGAGTTGGGAAGTGCTGCATTATTTAGTGAAATACATATATTTTAATCTTTCTTTCATTAATCTTTCTTCTACAAACTAAAGAAAAATCTTAGTATGTGAAGCAGCATCAACTGGTTTTTGGCCACATGTGGGCAGTGCAACAAGGTGTAAACCAAACTTTGTGATACTGTCCATGGCCATGTGATGAATAAATTCAATATTCACTCATCTGAGAGTGAAAGAATAACACTAAATTGTATCTTTTCCTGCCATTATTCTTATATAATATACAACCCTTTAAATAAGTTTTGTTTGTAAGCTGACCCAGATTACTGTCTTGGACTCTCTCTGAAACTATACTTACTTATTAGTGATGTAGCTAACTTAGCTTTGGGAGTTGATTTGCTGTTGATAGGCAAAAGTTCAAAGAAATTAAATGACCAATATCATAGTCTATAAGCAGTTAATTTACAGATATTAAAAGAATACAGTCACTTATTCTTTCAAGAAAGGGGACATGCAGAAGCAGCATTTGTGCACTAAACCACATTGTCAAATTAGAATTAGCGAAGAACATCATACCCAGCGGAACACAATGTAATGAGATCATAAGAGTCAAAGGCTTGTTTGTGCAGGATCCCACTGAGGCGATAATAATGAAGAAGAAGGTACTTCAGAAGCTGCAGTAAGGTCACTACAAAATATTCTTCTATATAACACACAGGCGGTTCAGACCCCTACTGATCAGGAAATAAGGAACCCAACCTGTTAGCTGCCTGGCTCAGCAGGCAGACAATAACACTATTAATGATGAATATTGGAGGGTAGTAGAGGAAACATGTATTTGGTTTTCACACTGTATGACTGACACTAGTGACAGGTACAGTGGTGAACCATCTGGAAATCTAAAATGTTTGGCATTATTTTTAGTCTAAATTTGTTCCTATTAATAAAGGCACAAGATAATAAGTCACTGAGAAATTGTTTAATTAACAGCACTATAAAAAATTATGACACTTTGTCGCATAATAAGAAAAAAATCTCCTCTAATGGATAAATTACCTCTTATTTGGCTATTTAGACTTTAACAGTTGGCACAATGAAATCTCTATTGGTCTTTTTGATTTAACAAACCATCTTCATATTAATACTAATGTGTATTCATTACATTGATACCTTTATTTATTTGTATGTCTCATTTACTTTTTCTTCATTTTGTCATGATTCAGCTTGCCTTCCTTGACCTTTGTCAGGAAACACAACTATGAAAATCCTTTTTACAAGACAGCTTATGCAACTAGTTTTAATTATTATTTTAATCTAGGCTTATATTTATTATTAGGATTACTTTTTCCTGCATGTATCATAGACAGGAATTAAACAAAACATAACAGTCTCATTTCTAGTGGATAATTAGGTCAACACTTCAATGGCCTTTGAAAGCACTAAAATAATTTCTGCATGTATGATGTTGAAGAATAAATAAATAATGCCTATGGATTTCAATACATGTATATTTGTATGCATTTTTCATCCACCCCTAGACTACACAAAACACTTAAAGATTAGCCAAATCATGTGTCATTTCGTTTTGATAGCAGTACCTTTTTACTTTCTGCAGTTTATGTGTTGACAGTCTACACCTGCAGAGGGCAGTGTTACACCATGCAAGTGATCAAGTGCAAAGGGGCGAAGAGAAAGGAAACTTGTGAAACTTAAGGATTTGTCTAATAAGAAATGAAGAAGAATATAATGAATAATTACCCTGAGAATGGAGAGAAAAACACTGAGCAGGAAAACAGCGGACAAAGACTCACAGACAGTAAAGTGCAGACTGTTAATCAAACTAACACAATCACAGACACAAAAACCTGCCAACATGCAACACTACACATCATTCACACAGAACACAATACACTATAATAATCTGCATTAACGGCAGCTGGTGATTTATAAATTATAAACATTATAAACATTGTTCACAACGTTTATAATGTCTCTGAATATGTACTTATTTAACTCTTTTGTAAAATTTGTAATTTCTTTGTCAGTGCAGAAAAACAATGGTGTCTCAAAAGCATTGAACAACACAATGAAACATTTCCAAATACAACAGTGAGGGGAGGTGAGTGTCTGTGAGAGCAGGAGGTGTTTGGGTTACTGCAGCTCTGCCTTCACCCCAGTCAGCCTCCAGTAGGGTGGGTTGCCAATTAGAGCCAACACATATGACACTCTTGACTCCCCCGCTTGAACCATGGCTGGAGATAATAGGCCTCTTTCTGCAGCACAATCGATGACATACTGTCCCAGGGTGAATGTCTGCCTCACTACACACACATACAGGCAACACACATACACATCTTGCTTTCTCTCCTCTCTACCTCTTATCTGTCAGAGAGTAAAATGTCAGCTTTCTCTTTCTTACTCAGAAATATACAACCAACACATGCACTCACTTCTGCTCTCTTTCTTCTGTCCTGTTTTTTTCCTTTTCAACAATGACTTCCAACCAGAAAAACGGACCCTGTTATCCACATTTTAGGTAAGACACCATTGCAAAAAAATCTCAGTGATAGCATAGTGAAATGTATACATACAGAATATAGCTAATGCATCAGTTAAGCGTGTTCATATGTCTAGCTAAAGCCACACGAGACGTCTGAGGGCACCTGAGTCATGGGGATTACAGACATTATGGTAATGGCTATCTGCTGTAGACAGTAATAGGAGGACAGCTTGCATGAACTTGCTCTCAGTTACAGGTCGCAACATTGTTGTTTCCGACTTGCATCTTGTTAGACGCTGGCTATCAATATGATCCCATATAGCTGGGTCATAGCTGGCATAGCAAAAACATAAACATTGCATCAGTACAAATTCACAAAGCTCTGTGGGATGCAAACCTGCACATATGACATCCTCTAAGTGCTGAGCCTGTAATGCTCAATTTCTCTGGAAAAATGTGTGTTTCTGTCTGTGTAGTTTTTTATGTGTGCACTAAGGAGTCAGTGCTGCTCTTTGCATCGCCGGGGGAGAAAGAATTGGAGGGCTGGAGAGTAGCTGTGAGATGGAGGAGAGTGGATGAAGGCCTATGCATGGCTTTTTGGATGGGGGGTAAAATTGAGGAGATGGGCGGTAAAATTGAGGAGATGGGCGGATGGGGATGGGTGGGGGCTGGTTGACAGTTGTGTGCGTGTGTGAGCCTAATCTGCCTCCATCAGCTGTCAGAGTCAGGGATGTCAGGGCTACCAAGGCTCCTGGTCCTCCCTCTCTCTCTCCCTCTCCCTCTGTCTGTCTCTCCCTGTCTTCACTGGCAATGTCATGTTGTCAGTCCACATATGCTCGTCTGCAGTGGAGGGGGTCAGGGGTGGTGGTGTAGGGGAGTCGGGTGGAGGAGACATAGGCACATGGGCAGCCTCCGTCTTTTTCCTGTCGCTGTCGACACTTGTCTTATTGCCCGTGTTCCGCTGACGTTGTTCCCAATAACCCCTTCAGCTCCCCCTGTCCTCTCTCCCTGCTGCTGTCCTCTGTCTCTGCATGGACAACATCAGAGGCGGCACTTAGTTGATTCACATGGTTTTTACTTCTAGCATAATTTTGTCTGCCTGCCTTATTCTGTTCCTTTAATATAACAAAACACTTTGTAGTCTCTTTAATTTGGGCAGCAGGGTGGTGTAGTGAGTATGGGCAAAGTCCTTTGGAAGATTTGTTCCCAGCAGTGATGCTGTTCTGAAGTTGATTTTAAGCTCTGACCTCCTTGTGCTGGGAGGGGAGGCATTCAACTACAGGGTAATGATGTACTGGCTTTGGGTGTTCACAACATAAAACAATGTTTAAAAAGCAGTTTCGTATCTCTCAGTAACCACATCCACATAAATTCATAAATGTTGCTTTGCAAGCTAAGCGTCAAAAGATACCTTATTCCTCTTATGATGCTTATATATTACCTTTACATTAGAACTATACATTATTTTGTCCTAAACGTGAAGTATAAATACAAATATTTTTTTCATCCAGATTTTTTATGTTTGGATATTCGCAATTGTTTTTGTAACTGTAGCTTAAAGAAAATTAATTTAATATTTGTGAGATCAGATGCTTAGCTCTGTGTCTCAAATGTATTTTTAGTGCTTTGATCACCATAAACAAAATTTCACTCACTTCCATCTCAATACAATAGAAGCAAAAACCTCAGATCTGTGAATTTTAAAACCTGGACAATTAAATATAATTTCTTTGTGCTTGGTGTGATAACAATAAAGGTATTTGAAAAAAATGTTGTTTGTCCACTGGCCATTTTCTGCTATTTTTCTCAGTTTATTTTATTTTAAGGTGACATTAAATGTTTATGACAGTGTCAATTTGTCATTTTTTCCTTAACGGCTCTGGGGTACTGTATGTTCATATCTACAGTGCATCTACAGTACATTTATTTGGACTCTCTATTCTGTTTATTGATATTTTCTTTTATGTTACTGTGATAATTCTTTGAGTAATACATTTAGTTTCTAAGGATACTTTTAAGATCCGAACAGGGACAAAAGATAAAAAATACATTTACACTTTCTCTGTTCATTAACGTGAACTGACCTGATCTTCTCTATGTTCTTCTCTGGTCATTACATGTTTGACTCCAGATCAAAAACCATGGGTTCTACCGTCCTGAGCAACAAGGGGCCCATATGCCAATGACAGCAGTCAAGCGTTTATATCTGTCTGTTTAACAGTGCTCTTGCCCCAGTGACCAGCCCCTGGCACCTGCCACAGGGAGCTTAGAGACCACCTGTCAATCAAACTCAGATGACCCACCTCACTCCATTCTTCACTGTGCAAGTCTTGGCTAATTTATTACATCCCAACGTCCTATCTTTGTCTCCCAGTTTACACACAAAGATTATATCTCTATACGTGCCCACCAGAGCACACAGCCTCGATGTCTGCATGTCAGCATGTGTGCTGCATGTTAACCATAAATCCTGTGTATTGTACAATATCTCTGCATGAACAGATTATTGTCCTGCAGCCCATTCAGCTACAGGGTGCAGTCCTTATTGAACTGAGTTACAATCCTGTCTGAAGATTTCTAGTCTACAGGATATTAATGCCAAGCAGCTTTAACCAGGAGCAGGTCAGGTTTAATATTAAAACCACCGCAGACTATGCGTGAAAAGTGTGATTTGTGTTAGAATTAGAATTAGAGTACTACTAACCACTGCGCTTCCAGAAACTATGAAAATGTCTGGATCAGGCTGAGAGGTATTTCTAATTAATGTTAATATTTAGCCTTAGCAATAATATGCATGATTCATAAAATGTGATCAATGGCATGAAGCTTTCATGAGCAACTCCTCTGCATCATTAAATTTTCACACCCACACCTGCACACAAGCAAAGAAACACAAATGTGATCAATGAAAACGCTCCCTGTCACACACTGACACAAACAGACATAATCGCACGCACTCACACACCCCTTCTGGCTATGAGTACCCTTGCCCAGAGTGCTCCCTTGCTGCCGTCTCCATAGCAGGCAGGGAGACTGTCTGAGTGCTTTATGTTTGCTGTAACACAGAGTCATCACTGTCAGAGCCATTGATTTGTCAACAACATAGTGATACACTGTAGATGGATAATGGCCCATCTTGTGCACAGTTACTGCATTTTTCTGGACAGCCAAGGAGCATCTGTTTTTCTCTTGTTCTCTATTTCCTCCCTCCTCCTCCTTTTAAACCTCCCTCTCCCACACTCACCCACACGCACACATCCTTGCAGTTTGAAAATAATGAAAGAAAAGCAATGTGTCTTGTTCAGCTCCTTAATAGCTGTATGGTTTGTGTCTCCTGAGGTGGCTGCACATCAGTGGCTAGCCCATCTATCAGGCCAATGCATGGCCCTCAAACCTCCCAGTCTAAAGATGATATATACCCTCCCTCCTGAAAAGGGCACAGAAAAAGACGGATGGATATGGAAAGAGTGTCAGTTACAGATAAATGAATCAAAATGGAGTGACTGGGAGAGCAAACCTGCAGATATTCAAAATGAAAAACAAGAAGGAAAAAGACAGAGAAAGTAAAACCAGAATGTTCATCAGGAGGCACTTGCAACTTAAATGTGTAAACCTAACATAAGTGTTTACTAAGTGGATTAACACGTCAATAAATTAAACTGGGTTGCATACATACGCAAACTACTTCTGAGTTGTTACTAAGATTTACACCCACTAACAAGTGTAACTCTTATGTACAGTACAGCTAACTGAACCAACTGACAAAACTAAAATCAGAGTAAAAATTTACTGATCTGAAATACAGTTGACATATTTGATCTGACACTAAATGCTGTTTAATAATGATGTATACCGGGAAAAAAATTCCCCAAAATAATACAATATACCTCAAACTGCATAACTGAATATTTGAATGAATACTTCAATCTTAAACACATACTGTATATTTATCCATTTGTAAAACAGTCATAAATACATTTAGAAAGGATGGGCAGTAAGTTTGATATATCTTTCAGATCTCTCTAAAACATTTATATTTAGCACTTAAGTTACAACTTGTATCGCTGTATTGTGACTTTCTATTTATGTAGTTCATTGCTTTTGACTGGATACTGCTATTGATATTTCCTAGCAAGCGTGTTAAGTCAATCCTTAACACTATATTTACTTTCACACATGCAAAAATCACAAATTTGAAGCTAGCTTTTTGTAAGAACTTAAGAGGAAAGCATTACACACAAACTTAGTGATTTATAAATAGCTGGCAGAACCCAGTCCAAGCTCCCGGCGCTCATCTCTCATTCCCTCCACTGTTTGATTAAACAGTACTTTTCCCCCTTATCTGGGCTGTCGCTGCATGAAGGAGCTATCTGCTGTGTGACTGGCAGACTACTGCCTGCTGCCTCTGATAGCATTCCACTTTGGTTAGGTAAATAGGAACTTAACTGAACTGAGACAATTTAAACAGTCTAAATGTAAGGAGATTAAAACTGGCCAAACAGTGGCTGAGCACAGGGATGCATCACTGCTGGTTATGCACTGCTGCAAGAATGAGAAACACACACGTAGGGCTGTGCATGGCACACACGCACATATTTCACAAAGGCAACAGAAAAGAGAGAGGACACATAGAAGCAGCCTTTGGTTGTTTTTGTTGCCTTGGTGCCCTCTGACCAACAAAATCACTGTCTGTGCTTGCAAAATCATGTAAATGCACACACAAAACCATACAGACATAGTCATGTTTTCATCACTTCAAAGGACATAAAAGTAATTTCTATCACTTTTCCTAAAGATTTACTCTAATCATAATCACTACTTGCCTAACACTAACCTTTGTCTTCACCCTGAGATGTAAGGATTTATGTTACGGGGACCCGTGATATGATTGTGTAAACACACACTCATGCACGGATGCACACACACACACACACACACACACACACACACACACACACACACACACACACAAACAAAATGGCATGAGGCAGGCAAAGCAGGATGGACCTGGGGACAAGTTTCCGCCTGGACGCCCTCATATCCAAGTCGAGTCCTGCCCTGCTCTGCCCACAGGCCTTTCCAGACTGGCCAGTCGAGGGAGCGACCTACTCTGACTCTAACACTATGTGGCAGGGAGACCTAGAGACAGATGTTTTCTGCCACTGGCATGATGCTGAAGAGGACATTGTATCCCTGTGCACACAGTATACAGTATGTGTCTATGAAGACAGAGGGAGACAGAGAGAGAAACTCAATGTTTGATTGGTGATGTTGGGAGGAAGAAGGAGGAACAGCAGTGGGTGGGTGGTGGACATGGTGTGGGGGTGCAAAGGGAGAAATAAATCAAGTCAAAGCAATTCGTGGCAATGACTGCTGCAGTGCCATTAGGAATCCTATCACGCAGCAGCTCCTCTGAGCTGTCAGCAGACGCAGGTTGACAGCAGGCCAAAGAGGAATTTTAATTTTCCTTCCTGTCTTACAGCTCCCACCTCAGATACATTTTCTAACTACACACACACCCTGCCAATACTTGCATTCACACTCAACCTCAACCCTACTGGCCCTTCCTGGATTAAAGCCACTTCAATACCACGACAACTCAAAAATCTGGTTCAATAGTTTTAAAAGCATTACATTTTTTTTGTAATTTTACAAAGTTTACACTCTTAAACTTAGCATAGAGACATGCAACACTGTCTCTTAAAAATGAGCAGCATATGAACACAATTTCTAGGTAACAGTGTTGTAAGAGAGAACAGAGCCACAATGATCAAATTTTCATCATTTCCCAAGATGCTGTCTGACATGGTAAATGTGTTTTCATACATGAAATGTAAAAGATAACATGGCAATATAATACATCTCTGCCACAGAAGAGATCATGGTTTTACCTTTGAGAAAAAGTCAGAGTGATAAGTGATAGACATGCCGATATTTCTTCTGAACCCCACGCACATGGAATTTTCTCCTAACAGTGTCTCAAATCAGTATAGTCTAGTTTAAACTATTGTAAGATCAACAAATCAACACTTACTCCTTACATTTAACTAAAATTGCATGTTATATGATGCAGTTAATGTTTTTGGTGTTTGTAATGTTACTTCTGATTTTAATATCTGATAAGATGGATTTCTGCTTTTGTGCTGAGAAACAATAAGGCTGTTAAAGCTGAATTTTAACTCAAGTGAAGATGCTATTGTTAATGACAGCAACATTGTTATAATCACTATGTGTAGAGAGGAATATATTTCCTTTTAAAGAAAAGTAATCTCACACATACGTCACGACATGGCATGACTGCAGTGAAAACAATCAGCAAATTACATTATAGACAAAACGTACATTTGACTTTAAAATTTTTTACTGACATTCACGTGGGAGATAACACCTCTTATAGAAGCAGTGTAATAGAAAGAAAGAAACAGACAAATTACAGATCTGAAAACCCACAGATCCAAATCGGAGGCTAAGCAAACACACACAGATGTGTTGTGTGTCTAGTTGTTGAGAGAAGAGGGAAATGTGGTTATAACACTGCCCGAGCAAAGCAGGAAAGAGTAATGCTGCACATTTCTCCTCTCAGCTGCCACATTAATGAGCAGACAAAATGGCCACCTTTGAATAATTAATATGCGGGTCCATTAACAAGGCATTAGAATGCATTCTATCTCTTATTGATTTTTTCCCCTGTCTTTCTCTTAGTTGAAAACTTTTACTCCATCTGTACACCACTCTGCATCCAGCGCTGGCGAGAATGAAATATGGCTGCTGCTGTTTAAATGTCAGCTTTGTAATTACACATGGAGCCACGAACTGGGCAATCCCACGGCCTGAGGGCCTCTGATTTATGGTCAGGCACTGATGGGAACCACACAGACAAACATCCGTTCCACTCACACACCAAACTGAAACTCAGACTACACACCTATCTGTTTACAGTACAGACATTGTTTATCCATTAAGTTTGTGCTTTTATGTACAGAGAGTAAATAAAACAGTGAGTGCAGCCCATCTACTACTTCTTTTTTTTTTATTAACCTCTTCATAAAGTCACATTTTACCCTAGGTATTTCATTTACTTTCTAGCTGTTTTTACTGTTAGTTGGTGATAATGTTTTATTGTTAATTATTGTTGTTGTTCTTCTTCTTCAGTGTCTTTTTGCTTTGAACTGACTAATGTGCAGTCAGTGTGTAATATTAACATGCAACATTTAAAATTATCAATATGTTTTAATATGCAATTTTTCTATCATTTATATTTTTAAGTGGTTGGGAAAGCGCATATTTTCATCAAAAGCCTGTTTTTTTATGTTTATATTCTAAAAGTTTTAAAACAATGGTCTTTTTATTTGTAGAAACATCTGTGTTATTTAAGTTATTTGTCTCTAAAAATGCAAGTTACATACAGCTCTGGAAAAAATTAAGAGACCACTGCATGAAAACTGTGATTGCAAATCAGGGTTATTCCATCAAATATTGATTTCTGAACACTTCCTAAGTTAAAACATTAGTAATGTGT
>JAUMHL010000018.1:11149562-11165835 GCA_032362345.1 Sandelia bainsii
TAATTTTACTCAAACATATACCTTTAAATAGCAAAATTAGAGAAACTGATAATTTTGCAGTGGTCTCTTAATTTTTTTCCAGAGTTGTATGTACACTATAAAATTAATGTTTGGAAAAAACATTTAAGTTTTAAAAAGCCCATACCTATGCTTGCTGAGACAATATGTCAATTAATTGCTTAGCTCAAGAGACATTTTTACATCTTTATTTACTCCACTATGTCAGTTTGTTTTTATGTCTGTGTAATGATGATCCTGTTGTTGCTTCTGCTGTTTGTTGTTCTATTGAATGTATTTATTGTAAAGTGCTTCAACACAGATGTTATAAGAAGGCACCTTAATGAATCTCAACTAGACTTGGACAACAATTCTGATAAGTCAGTAACTGATAAAATGACTTATCGAGCAAACATGTTAAACTTTATCTAATTCCAGCTTTTCAAATGGGAGGATTTGCTGCTATCTGTATTTTACAACACTGTAAATTAAATATTTTTTGACCTTTGATTGTTGATTGAAAATGAAGCAAATGAAGCAATAAGAAGAAATCACAATATTGGCACATCGTGACGGGGACTTTCGACTACTTTTAGAGATTTTAGAGACTAAACAATTTATCAATAAATCTAGAAGTGATTAACAGTTTAACTGACGATAAGAATTATTGTTGCAGCCCTAAACACCTTTATATTTACCAGTGCATCGATTTAGAAATGGACAAGAGTGTCACTCCTCCTTTCAGTGTCTGTTACACTTTTTTGAAGTGTAACCTTGCCCCCGCCTTCCTCCTCCCAGCGCTTTTGCTCAGCGGTCTAACACACTCTAGTGGCATGTGGGACACCCTGGTTCAATACACCCTCCCTTACACACTCCGCCCATCAGTCAGATTCTAGGCACAGATACCTGCTGGGAAAACCAATCTATATCTGGACGAATGGAGGAGGAGAGGCGAGGCCAGATCAATGTACAGATATTGATACACGCAGCCATGCAAGGAGACTACACTCCTTCTGAACTCATTCGCTCTCTCTCACTGAAAAGATTAGGAATCGAGATGAACTGCTGAGTAAGGTGTGCGTGTGTAGATGACAAAGAGACACTGTAACAGACTGGCAGATACTACAGAGCAGAAGGAGAGAGACGAGAAGAGGGAGTGAATGGAGATACATAGTAGACTCACAGATTACCACCACAGAGCTCAGTAATTGTTGTGAGGGGAACGTGTCAATAATAAATACCTACCATTACACCACGGTGGACTGATGCAGCAGTCTGTACAGCACGACACCTGCTGACTCTGTGATCTCCATTAAATTACACTGATGCTCTCACACTGAGTTTCTGTGGACTACGACACACACTGACTGCATCAAACAGAGACTGATTTACAGTAAGGCTATGCACAGATACATGCAGTTCATTTTCTGGCACAGTACAGAGGTTGATTGTCAGGGTTTGATCCCCTCCTCTGATGACTCCCTGTTGGGGTCTGGATTTTTTAAGGCTTCCTCCCTCTCTTCAAAGAGACAAGGCTTGACATCCAGGTGTTTTATAGTATTTGTGGCTCTGATCATCCATCAACCCGATCGATCACTCTCCCAGCAGTTTTTATTAATGATCTTGTCAGCCAGCCCGCTCTTGGGTGCAGCCGCTTGTCCAGAATGATAGATCATTAGCTAGTCTGCCTGCTATTTATTCTCTCATGACCTTGTCTCTCTCCATTGTTGAGTGGGCCGAGTTATGAAAGCTAGAACATGATAATTCACCATTGATTCTGTGTTGCTTTGTTTTTTTTTCCAAAAAGTTTGTTAGCTGTGGTCAACTTCAAAGATCGAGTCAGTAATGGAGGAAAGATTAAAAGCATTTATACCACACAACAAGAATGGTCCATACTAATGTTACATGAATACTATGTAGGTGATATTTTCATGTAAATGGTGAAGATGGAGCTAATTTGAACAACTTCATATACTGCTGGACAGTTTAATCCAGAACAGCCCATCGTAAACTGATCATATGTTTGTATATGTAAAATTAAACCAAAAAGTAAATAGTTACTGTAGCTGCCAAATCAATGTAGTGGAGTAAAATATACAACATCTTATCTTAATGTTGCAGTGTAGTATAATGATAGTGTAGAAAATACTGTGGCATAAAATGAAAATACTTGAGGTACCAATGCCTTGAAGTAATAACTAAAGTACAGTAATTACCCCCACAGGACGCAGAAGTGGTGCAGTAGCTTTTTGAACATCACAAACAATGACACAAATATAATTAAAACAGAGAGTTATGAAGGACAGAGTGCAAAAGAAAGGAAAAAAGGAGTGCTAGAAAGAGACACAAAAAGGACAACAGGAAAAAACAGAAATAGAAGTTTCACAGGAACAAAGCCCGAGGCTGAGCCAGTGAGGTGTAAGTAGGTTTAGAATAAACATGAGCTCCATGTAAACAACAACCTGCCACTACAAGCATTTGTTGCATAGCCTCACAGATCTGGCTGTTTTCTGAGTTCACTGATGTGTGTTTGTATGTGTGTGTGCTCTGCACTCAGTGTGTCCCTGGGGCTGAAGAGACTTGCCTGTCATCCTCCGATCACTCCTCTCTCTACCCACTAACACGCATAAAGCCTGTCATGTTGATCAAGTGGCCGCAGGCCCAAAGCCTTTTGTGATTGTCAAAAGTGTGCACATGAATGTTTGACTGTATAATTGTAGCCTGTTTCTGTCTGCAGTGTACAACAGACCAGCAGTGTGCAAGTGCCCTTTTGTGAATTGAGAGGCTATTGTGTTTCTGTGGCTTATTACTTCAGTCTGACCTGTTTATTATGCAGTGTTCAAAGAGGAGAGGCAGGAACTTCATTCTCCTTCAGAATCATTTATGACGGACAACTTTCATGTTCACAGCAGACTGTGAAGACAGACAACAAACTTCTGTGAAGACACAGTGACAAAGGATGAGTTTCAAAGTGCAGACATGCACAAGTCGAAATGCAAACCTTTGAAGGGCAGGGATAACATCATTGCAATGTTGATCTAACTGCAGTGTAAAGTAAAATATTAATTACTGCATATCGGATCTTACATGATGAAGCCCCTGGACACATTTCTGATTGAAGAATCTTATTCAAAAATGAATCTAAACACAGAAGTCTAATTTACCTGGTGTCAGAGCTTTTGACCACATCTCACAGGTCTTCTACTATTGCTAAATGACGATCTGTGAGATAAGCTCTGATGCCGAGTAAGTTAGACTTCTCTGTTTAGATTAATTGTTGAATATATTTATTCCTGGAAGTCAAGAATTATGATCCGTGGTCAAAGAAAGAATCTTGTCAAGACTTTTTTATGTTTTTGCTCTTTTGTATAAAGGAATTGCTCAAATGTGCCTATTTGCTGTTTTTGGAAATGAGAAGAAAAAACAGAAAAAGTCAGACTAGAAGCAGTCTGGCTTTGTCCAAAGGTAGTGAAATATGCTCACCTGTACATCTAAAGCTAACTACAGCACATTGTATCACATTTTTCAAAAGAGCGTGTCCATCTTCTCGCTATCTCTCAGTAAGAATGTGACTAAGCCTTTCTCCCCAAATGTCAAAATATTTCTTCAGCATTACATCTATATAGTGCCTCATTCTATCCTGCCTGTTTTGTGTGTAAAGACTAAATGAATACCACTCTCAACTGTGATATCATGGTGTACACACACACTCAGGAGTGCACTTTTACATCACTACAGGAATGGGAGAAGTTAAACAACTCAAGATCAGCTAGTATTAAGTTACACTTCAAGTGCTTTGATTAAGAAGTACTTTGTAGCCTTTGCTTAGAACAATACTTTATTGATAACCAATGCAACCACATTACATTTTTTTGGCTTCATACCTCTGCTTGTGGCCTTTGTTGTGTTTATTTCAACTTAATTGACTGCCAATAGGTCTATGTCCACCCAGTGATGAAGCAGCCAACTGTCACGCATTTCTGTCTGCCTTCAACCAGGTGTATGGTGAGATAAGATTCTGCAAAGCAGGTGGAGAAAATTAATCAATTATTATATAACAAACTGGCATTCCATCAGTGCCTGATGTAATAAAAAACAACTATTGAAATGTAATATTATTTCAATTCTTTGTTAGCTTGTGATGGCCCCTGGTTCCTGTTATATCTGTGTCCAGGGTCTGAACAGGAAGCTAACTTAGTCTTGCCTGCAAACTCACATAAAAAGTCAAACACTGAAAAAGCAAAAAGACACCAAAACAAAATGACAATATAAACTCTTCCTTAACCTCTTTGTAATATTATGTTTTGTCAAGCTTTGCCACTCTATGTGTCTCAAACACATAAACAATCTCACTGGTGTCACCCATAACCCCCCATCTAGAACTCTGGGGCCCAATAAGCAGTCATCTGCAGACAACCTCTTCCACCACGCTCCAGCAAACACAGGGAAGGAGTGTTTGAATGTGTATGTGTGTGTTTGAGACAAAGAGAAAGAGAAGGTGAAGGTAGTTCAAGGGCATGAGTCCTCCATCAAGCTCGGGTCCAGGGAATATGCACCAGCCAAGCAGTAGAACCCATTCTGAATGCTCTCCTAAAACACACACCTAGTACAGTGCACCTATTACTGCACACCAGCTCTTCTTATTTTGACCCTCTGTTTCTGGCTCCTGCCTCAGTGTGGCAGTCCCACCCTTTCTGCCTGTGGCCCTGGCTGACTCCTAGCTCTGGAGTGGGTGGTTGGGTGGGGCGGCGAAGGGGATTTGGGTGCACTGAAGCTGTCCTCTGGTGCTCCTGCAGCTCTCCCTGCTCATCCATCCTAGCCTGCCAGCCCACAGATCAATAGCTCTGCTCTCTTAATCAGGTCTCTGGTGACTGTGGGCGGACAAGTGTGTGTATGTGTGTGTGTGTGTTTGTGTGGACAGAAGGTTGTATCAGATGGTGGTTGCACTTGTGTTTCTTTCCATCTCCAGTTCTCTGGCTGTTCATCATGACTGTTTATCTCAAACATATTCTCATGCTCCGATCTTCCCACTTCTTTTTCTTTGCTGAAATCTTCTGTATATGCAGACTTTTTTGAATCTTCATTTCTTTCATCCCTCTCTCTACTATCAGCTTTCTTTAGCCAGCTCTTGTTAAGGCTCTCCGACAGTCCTGTTTTATATTTTTTCTCCTCTCTGTGCCTTTTCTTTCACATCTTTGCACTCTTTGCCTATTCTGGCAGCACGCCAGGGCTCATTCAAAAGAAGTCTCACAGTCAAGTTGGTCCCGGTGCTGCTGCAATCTGTTTTGACTTGTGATGTAGACAGAAGAGGCAAAGTATTGGAGAAATGGAGATGGGAAAGAATGAGAGGTTTGAAGTGCGAACGCAGCGAGAGGGTTAGTCAGATGGAGTGCGGGGCATCCAGCTGTGGTGTTGTGCCTTGCTAGAGAACCCGCCTTCAGGCTCTCATCACACCTGTGTAACCACAGCTGCACAGATACACACACATGCACAGAGAAAACAAGTGTAAAAAGAAAAAGTAGCAAACAAAAAATAATCCCAAAACACGAACATAGATTTTATAAAACATTTAAATTTTTAGATAAATAGTGTTTTCTCATCAATCACATTTCTGAGTTCATCATGTCTCCTGTTCTATCATCAGATTGTCTTTTTAAGATTTTTGATTCTGGACACACCACTCAGTAAAATCAGTAACATTGTCATTCAGTATCCTTTGATCACACCAATGTCATCAGTAAATCAACAATATGCCAATTAGAGTACTCAGAGCACTCTTTACTGTACCAATAGTTACACAGCTGTATTTAAGTATTTTTTATTGGAACAGCTGAACATCCTGTCGATGGCACATAGAATTCTTGATCTGGTGCCAAAACAGAGTAAACAAGCTGTTCTCATCTAACTGAGGAAGATTGAACCGTGTATACCACTGTTCTGCTGGGTGCAGAGATGTCATGAACAGGAATACTGACTTAGAAAAGTAACTGTTCTAAAAGTTTTGTACCAGTTCCTCACTACATTTTACTGGGAATGTATACAGTATATTAATATTTATAGCACAGTTTTGCAGTTAGCATATAAAAGATTATTTTTTATATACTGTGTTTTGTTTTCAAAGAGCTTTCTCACCACCATCTCCAATTTATTCACACTCTTAAACATTCTACATTCTACAACTCACAAACTCTAAATTTGTTTAGTATTCATACAGTATGTAGCATGGGACCCTATTTCTGATGCCAGTTGGCTCATTTAGACTTCTATCTTGGATCTTAATAAATGCAGTTGCAAAGTGGGCACACAACTTTTGTTCTTTTGATGGAGCTCTGTTTCATTTTGCCTAAAAAATTTCACATCAAAATGATGATTCCAGACTTCTATTACACACAGTACAGACTAAACACTGCTTGGAATTATTGGTATTTAATGTAATAGAATTACCTTTGTGGCAGCGTTGTGATAGTTGTGAATAAGTTACCACAGAGGTGAATTCATGTTCATGAGGTATTTATCATTAACTTTGTATTCAGTCCATATGCTTGTCACCTGCAGGCCTTTAACCAGGAACCTGTACAGTCACATATGTTGTCATGGTCCAGTCATGGGAAAAAGTG
Source organism: Sandelia bainsii (assembly GCA_032362345.1). Lineage (NCBI taxonomy): Eukaryota > Metazoa > Chordata > Actinopteri > Anabantiformes > Anabantidae > Sandelia > Sandelia bainsii. The sequence goes on from JAUMHL010000018.1 coordinate 11,156,177, forward strand.
TCGCAGCAGGGCTTTCTTGTTCACCTTGCCCATCTGATTCTTTGGCATCTCCTCCACCAGCACCAGACCTGTGGGGATGGTGTAGGGCACCATGTGTTTCCTGCAATAAACAATTATGTTAATACACTGATGACTGTTTACTGCAGAAAGAAGATACACACAAACTAAACTGTGACAAACACGCACAAGGACACACAGTGACAGATGTACAAGCATGGATGGGAACATGCACGCGCACACATATGCAACAACAAAAAAGATAACGAAAACAGAAAACAATTGCAAAACAAAGGCTGCCCTGTGGCAGGGTAGTTGAGATAAGGAAAGAAATGTCCTTCATACACTCTGCAACCCTCCTCCCTAATATCCCCAATTCGCCTTCAAGACACAGACGATTCCCTTCATACAAAACAATATAATCACTATGAGATGAAATAAAAAAATAATAATAAAAGCAAAAACAGAAGGCTGGGATAATTAAAAGTGCTTTATTTTCTTCGTTTTGAGTGCATGGTTGTTACGTCAAGTCTGGAGCTTTTTATTATCTTCTAACCTACTTTGTTTGTTTGTTTGTACGTGAGTGTGTGTTCCTGTGTGCTTGTTTGTGGTGCAAGTGAGCATAATGACTCATAATGCTGCCATCAAATACTCCTAACAGCAGATGTCTCTGTCTCTCTGACTCAGTGAGTAAAGTGTGAGCGAGTATTTGTGCATGTATACACATCTCTGTAATGGGGATTGCTCGTGTCACCAATTTCTCCGGGGCAGTGTGTTTGTGTGTGCGTGAGCTTGCGTGTTCAAGGCAGCGTGGGGCGCATGGGGTGTGATGGAGATTCAGACTGACAGCTGAAGCCAGGGCACTGAAGACTGAGCATCCATCTACTTGTTTATGTCTCATTTTATTTCCCTCTCTCTCCCTACACCCTGGCCTCAGCAGTGGGCTGTGTGCTGGCACTGTCCGCTGGCAGCGCCCATGGCTGCAAACACTGTGTGTATGTGTGTGTGTGAGTGTGCGTGTGTAAGCATGTGTGTGCACACGCATGTGCGTGTGTTAACCTGGGTAACAGGCAGCAGTAGTAATTCACCATGCTTGACCAGCAGGCCACAGCAGTAGGATCTAATACCCCCAGACCATATGGAGCCCATGGCCTTGACTCACGCACACACACACACACACACACACACACATGTGTTTGTATTGTTGTGAAGACACTCATAACCGACACGACACGACATAACCTGGTCCCTAACCTCACACCCTTTACTTACCCATTCACAACCCTAACCTCAATCTAAACCTAACCTTTCTAAACCCTCAAACATGTCTTTAAAGTTGTGAGGACTGCCCAAAATATCCTCACAACAATGGTACTGAACCAAGAGTTTTCTACACAGCCATAGAAAGACATATACACACAGACATACAAAAAACAGACATGGGAATAAATGACAGCAGTGATTAGAAAGGATAGTGTAGCGGACAAAAAGAAAAAAAGGCTGAAACCACATTTTATGGAAATGGGAAGAGTAAGAGAAGAGGAAAAGAATGTTGAGTGTTTGTGTCTGAAATCATTCCAAAGTGGAGGGCTGCATGTCAATAGCTACTGTCTGCAATAGACTAAATAAACCTCACTGACATTTATAAAGAGAGGAGAAAAAACTGTTAGCTCAGAAGACAAAGCCCTGAGTAACAATCATTTGTTCGCTTTCTCCACATCTTCCTCTTTTTCATCTCCTGTCTTTCCCTAAGCTCCCCTCATTAGTCCTTCTCTGGCCTCTCTTTCTCTCACATCCTTTCCTATTGATCTGAGGACTTCAGGGCCAGTCACTGGGGATATGTGTGCTGAACTGCTCAGAGAGCTGCATCGTCAGTATTAGGAGCCTTTATTTGTTTACTACAGGACTGACAAAAAGCTTTGGAAACTGTCTTCTAGAGTCAGCATAATAACATTTAACCAAGACAAGGTCAAGACTTCTTTGCAATAATGGGATATAGTCTTCTTTTTGCATTTTGTCTTTTGTGAATTCAGGATGATGTATTGGTTGTAAGCTATTCAGGTCATAGTCTCCAGGTTGGAATCCACCTGCTGCTACAAAGCCCTCGTAAAGATGGCAGGTGGTCCAGCTGTTAGTGACTTTACCATTACTGCTCAGGCCAAGAACAGCACTGTATTAAAAATTGCATTTGTGTGGGCATGTTTTTTCAGTTACTGAAGACTAACAGTTGTTTGACAAAATATGACCCAGGAAGGCCAGTTTATAGTAATATATTCATGAATTTTATACCTTAGTGGACACCATTGCATTGCAGCAAAAATTAAGTTAGCTTTAACCTTTTTCCAGGGCCACCCTTGTACAAGAAATGAAGGGGCTACAGATTAAGATACAGTACCTTGCCCAAATCTTCAAGTCTGGCAGGGTCATATTCGCCCCCTTCTTCAGCTGCACCACTGCAGTGACTTTCTGACCCCAAATGGCATCTGGGGCCCCAATCACAGTCACATCTGTATGTATAAAGTCACACAAAACAGATATGTCATTACCATTACCATACCATTCAGCCGTGCAAACTATTTAATCTTGAAGTGCAGTGAAGTGCTTAAGTAGTAGGACACTATCAGGTTTGTTTTGTTGTTGTTGCATTGGCTCTGTACTTCATTAGTTATAAAATGTAATTATGACTGTAGTTAAAGCACTGACTTATCATTAATTAGAAGGCATTTGCACATTAGATGAACAGTGTAGAAAATGTAGCCCTTTATCTAAACAGCTCATTAATTTTGGGGGACATTCAAGAACATTGTGTTTGTTGCATGTTTAAGATCACCGTACTACTCTGCTGTCTTAAACTGGATAATCACATACCATATAGGGTAAAAAGGCAATGACTTGTATAGCGTGAACCTATTATTAAATTAAATGTCATGGTTGTTTCAGTGCCAAATCAATTAAAAGTACTGTCCGACTGCCTAGATTAAACCTGTACAAAAGTCTCACCTATGATGTCTGGATGAGCCAGTAGATGACGCTCCACCTCGAGTGCACTGATCTTGTAGCCACCACTCTTGATGATGTCAACACTGGTGCGACCCAAAATCCAATAAACGCCATCTTTATAGACCGCAGTGTCTCCTAAAAGACATACATATCCACAAGTAGGTTGGGATGTTCAATGTTGTTTGTTAATGACAAAAGTAGAAAAAATATGCACTGTTGTGAATAATCAGCAACTGATTTTCATTTCGTCAAAATACTGTATACGCACAAATTATGTGAGATATAATGTGGGCTGTGTCTTTACTGTAAATGGCTATGGATGGTTTCTTGCCACAAAACCAACAGAAACTTTTAGGGTTTCTGGAAAAAAATAAGGTTGAACATAAGCTTAACTGAACACATAAAAACGGTACACATTAAGCACAAATTTATATCACTTTTATGACTAGATACAAAGAAAGTAGGTTAAGTAAATTTGGTTTAAGATGTGTGTATGAGCGCAGTGCGTAGAAGACTGTTTAAGATCCCTCAACATCGTCCACATACACACATGTACTGTGTGTAGGTGTCTGGGGGACAGGTGTGGGGGAGGATCAGTACAGTATGTGGGACGAGGGGCTCAGCTGGGCCTGGGGATGACAAGCAGAGGAAATGGGTCAGTATGGATGAGTGGAGAGAAACAGAGGGAGAGAAAAATGAACAGAGGAGGGAAGAAGCGGAGAGAAGTAAAGAGGGAACAGGAAGGTGTCCTTCTGGATTATTACAGGTGGTGTGTCCACAGCTGGGACCGAGGGGGAATGGAAGAGCCTGCGTGTGTATGTGTGTGTGTGTTCGTGACACTGTGGTGAGGATGCTTTAGTTAAAGTTGGAGGGTTGAACAAAGGTGGTGGAAAGAGGTCAATAAAGGTCAGCGAGTGGCTACGGCTGTGGTCACAGTTCCACTGAGGAGGTAGAGGACAAATCATCTGCATTGTCTCTGTAAATGTGGCAGGGGGTTCAATGATCTGAGTTTACATTTCACTACTACAAAAACATTTGAAAATGTTGAAAATGATAAATTTAAACAGTTTAAACTGTTTTAAAGTTTATATTTTCATGTTATATTTATTTATTTTTTATTTCAGGCACACAATTTTAGTACTTTAGTTAAAAGACATCAAGGCTGTTATTTAGTTTTACATCAAACTATACATTCAAACAAATGAAAAAGAAGGTTTTTTTAAATTATTTTTTCAATACCTAGTTTAGAGCATTTAGATTATTGTCAAAATTTACAGATACCTCAGTGGTTTGACTCCTGCTTAGTTAGGGTTAGAAAACGCATAGCAGCACCATCATATATGTGCAGCTTTCCAACAACAATTTCCCCAAGGCTATGGAAGTAAAGTATGTCATTATTATTGATAAAATTGGTAGTCTTAAAAGGAATAGTTAGACATTTTACATAATATGCTTATTCACATTCTCAGATGAGAGTCAGATGAGAAAATTTATACTACTCTTATGTGGAGACTTGTGTTTAAAGTTGATAAATTGTGGATTTCAAACATTGATTTTTGTATAGAATAAACAAATGAGATGCACTGCATTAATTAATTAACTTCAGAGGTGCCGGTAAACAGAGACACACTGTGTGTCTCCTTTTCCTCTTTTCAGTTTTTATAGTTGCAAGTATTCAGATCCCTTCACTTTTTGCTCGCTTTATTGTGTTGTTGACCTTGTTTTAAAATGATAAAATTGCCATTAATCTAGACCCAATAACTCATAATAACAAAGAGAAAAATACATTTCTGCAAATTTAATACAAAGCAAAAATTGACAAATCTCATTTACTCTAAAATCTTAGGCACAGCCCTACTACAAACATTTACACTATGTTTGCAGACAATCCACATCGTTTATATGGAATCAATAAAAGGAAACAACTAGGCCTTCTTTAACTGGAATCAACACTAGGGCTGTGCCAGACTGTGTCGTCATATTGTATGTTGTACATATCACCATAATTCTTCCGCATTATAAAAATTATTACACACACAACATATAGCTGATATAGTTGTGTAATTAATAATAATATTAGTATCGCAAAAATATTTCAAAATATTATATTATAATTTTAAGCCTACATCACCTACCCCTAATAAACACATGGAAGTATTATGGGACATTGTGATGGTGGTCTGCCATCCTCTGTTGCACTTCTCCATCATTTAATCTCACTTGTTCTCTACTCTCTAGCCCTGTATTCCACTATCTATCTTACACTTTTGTCTGCTTCTCCTGCTACACTGTCAGCCAAACACACACAACCAAGTTTTTGAAATTTTTTTTGTCACATCCTTGCCCTCCATTTTTTTTCAAACTACCTCCAGAGCATCTCTCATCACATCTCCTGTTTCTTTCTCTCCACCTATCTTCCCGTCTCCTCTTCCCCGTCTTGCCTCTCTGCTTCGGCATCAATAGAGGGCCCATCTGTTCCCATACATCATGCACTTCATTTCAGTTTATTAGCTGGGATAAATCATAAATATTTCATTATACATCACGGGCGGCTGTCGCCTGCACACCGACAATTTATCACTGCTGCCCTCTCTGCCGGCTTGCGATGGCGGCTATAAGCTTTCCAGTCTATTAAACAAGATTGATACAGTGTGTAAATTTAGATATTGGGAATTTCTTCACAGACCGCTGCTCCGCACTGATAGGCCAGGGTAACAGGGGGGGAGAGGGAGGATGGAAGGAGAGGGGGAGAGAACAGAAAAGAGAGAAGAGGAGCTTGGTTGGGAGTTAACACCACTAACAGGGTAGTTATAGTTTTCCCTGTTCTCCTCCTCTTTTCGATGAAAGGAAAAATAAACATGTCAGAATAGTTTGGTTCCAGCTATGCAGCTTTCTCTTCTTACGCAAATAGATATGGAGACTTGAGCAGTTTACATGCACATTGATGCTGTAAGTGCTGTGTGTGTATGTCTGAGCTGAAACAGATAAAAAATACCATAAAATTTGTCAATTTGGCTGCAAATGTTTATGCATAGAGGAGGTAAATTGCATTACTGAGGTAATGTTTGACAAAGGGTTTAAAAGAAACACTCAGACAACATACTTGAATTGAGTTTGAAGTACTTACACAGGACTCTTTGACCTTGTCTCTTTGAGGGGAAGGAAATAACGAGGGATAGAACAGCATGTTTGGAGAGAGGCACAAGTGGGAATAGTGATTGGAGAACACAGACTGATAAAAGAGTAAAGAAGGGTGGGAGAGAGATTGTTGGGAACTGTGTTACTAGGACGCACACACAAGCCTATACACATGCAAACACATATACTGTATTTACACACACACAGACACACACACAAACACTACTTCAGGCATCAGAGACTCCCTGCCATTATGTGTTATGGCGTCGGAGGCAGATATGGCCGAATGGCTTTCTTAATTAAAACGATAAGAAGCCTAATTGCACTGGGCTTTCATCTTATTCTGAGGCATTAAAGAAAGTGAAGGCACACAGTGTGGGGAAAAAAAGAAATAAAAACAGATCAAGACTTCAACTGAGGATGGAGGGCAGAGAAAACTTCTATAATGTCTTTCAGACAACAAGAAATGGCATTAGTTGGGTAGAGAAAACTCAGCAGTAGAAAATCAACACTAAATCATTTAGATATTAATTATCGTTTTGTTAAGAGGAAAAACACTGTTATGCAGAGAAGTGTATTATCAACATTTTTTAACTTCTAGTTACAGCTATTATTCAGAGTAATGCCAAAATAGACTAGAGAGGAATTTCTAGAGTTTTAATAAAAATGAGGAGCCTTCTTTCCTGCTGTCAAGTCTCCATTGGTGGGATTCCATGGCAAATCAAGCAAAATATCTTAACTAAACAGTAGGACAAAAAGACAAAACTCAAAAAGACTGGACAAAAAGAAGAAAGATATGAAGCGTCTACATTAGCATATTTAACGAACTTGATCATGCAAGTCTTTTATGTAATATTTTGTTACAAGACTACATATCATTCCCTCATGCTGGAGCTCAAATTTAGCCCACATAAGGCAGGTAAGATGCTCCTGGCTGCACCAGGCTGTTGGCTCTTTAAACATCAAACACACTGTTTGCCTCTCTCCCTGAGTACCCACTCAACAAACACTCAGAGCTGGCAGGGAAGCATCACAGGGGCTCCACGGTGATGGTACCTCAGAAAATGTGAACTGTGATTTGACAAGACATAGCTATGCGGTGTTGCGTTGTTACCCAGTGCTTTTCCCAAATCATTAATTGCTGTAATTAATGCCCTTTGTGCCTTGGTAAAAATGTAAGAGGCCTTAATCCACACAGCTATTCAAAAATACGCAGAAGCACAGACAGAGCCTGGAAATGTTGCTTTTCATAAACAGAAAAGTGCAAGAAGTGAAAGAAAAGGGCTGTGTGACATATGACAAAGGCCGAAATCACAGAAACACTTCAGTGAGTTGCCATGAGCATCGCTGCTAGATGTGTTTGGTAAAAAGACAGACGAATAAAAAAATGCACAAAAACAACTTTTGTGCCTGCGACAGAAGTAATCTGTTTGCTTGTTATGGCCTTCAAGCCCCACAAAGGATGCTATTACTGAAATACATAGACATAAGTGTTGAGTGTTTGTAATTAAATGTGATGTGATTTTAGTCTGACCTTGATCTATGCACCATGTGCTTGTTTTTATGTGCACACCCCACTCAAATCTGGAGATGTGACGGGCACGTAATTTCTCGTTAAGAGCACACTGGCTTTCACTCATGGTGCACTCAACCTGCAACAGTTCAAAAAGTAAGAAACATGCTTTCAACTGTTAGTAGGTTGTGACTAAAAATCAATTTCTAGGCACTTATAGGTGCTAATACATTAAAAATGTATACATATATAAATCAGTACAGTTGCTCAATAGATTCATTAAATTCATATTTCAAATAAATTTAAAAGCCAGAATGCAACTCAAGAAGTCTCTCAAAATTCTTCACTCCATGAACGCCTAACATAAAAGTGTTTCCAAACCACAAATGACCTATGTTCTGTACAGTCCCTGAAAGCCTCGCTGACTGTGTACTCTTGAGAAGCAGAAGCAGACTCTACACAGTGTTACATTTAAGGTAAAATCTGCAAACAAAGACAAGTGAAACATTTGCTTACAACAAGAGGAGAGGAAATATCCTTCCCAACAGAGAAATACCCACTGAGGTGTTTGATTAGCTTGGCGATGGGCATCTGTCACACACCAATCACACAAATGTTCCTCCAAACTAGTTGTTAACTGATAAGGGCTTTTCATTGGCCGATGCTGATGCCGAGAGCAAGGAGTCCGATGACTAATTTATATTTTTGATATGTTTGAAAATAAAAATGACCACTGAGCTAACTGAATAAATTTAGAACCAGATTAGAAATAATTTTTTATTTCTAAAATATTATTTGTAGATAACAAGAATATGAGGATATGTGACGACACTGCTATATGCTGTATTTTTAAATCATAAATACACTCAGTTGACAGTTTATTAGAAACACATAGCTGAAAATAATTCAGTTTAATAAACCCTCAGTTCAATAAAATACATAATAATCCTGACATTAAGAATCGGGCAGTTTAAAAAGAATGTGTGAAAGGAGGAGCTGAGCTCCGCCCTCGGTCACAGACATAGAGAGGAAAGGACGCAACACAAGCACTGTAACTGTTTCTTCAGATCTGTCTCACTCACAGCTCTTTTCAAGTGTTGATAATCCAAATAAATACTTCACTCCTGTGCACCTAAATAATTTGTACGCTGTCATTTTCCATCATCAATGAGTGACTGTACTGCAGCTGTGTTTGCATACATTTTTAAATGGCAAAAATAGGTCCATAATCAGTCAACCACTATGACCAACACTTAAATTGCAGGTCATGTTGCCAGCTTCTTGTGCAGACAGAGGACAGAAGCAGAAGAGACTCTCAGGACAGCATTTTATCCCATAACTATTTTGCTATTATTTTACACCTGCCAGTGTAGTACACAGATTTACCCCCCCCCCCCAAAAAAAAAAATTACCTGCATTGGTGCTTGGTACTCCTGATGTAATACGTTAATAAATGTTACTGATTCAGCCCAACCTGCTTGCTGCAAAGCTGCACGTTCACACTGCCAAGTGGATCACAGACTACCTCACAGTTATGATTTTGGTCTGACTTCCAGGTTTTGGGGATTATTACGTTGACCCTTTCATCATCTTTGTGTTTCCTCCTCACCACTTCCGTTTTGCTGTAGATTTCACTCAAGGAGAGCACTGAAAGAACAGAAAAGGAAACAGAAGGCCTTTGAGGCAGGGGTGAAGGCCTGTGTGAACATCAGTGTGGCCTTACAATCGTAGAAAGCCCCCAGAGGAAAAGCTACTAACATAGGAGTCTTTTTATTCAACTGTTGAATTAAGTATCAACATCTTTCATCAGCCTCACTTTGACATATAACCAGAAGTGGGTAGTAGTGAGTTACATTTACTCCGTTACATTTACTTAAGTGAACTTACATTTGACAACACTCGAGTCGTTACTTAAAATGTTTTTGTTTTTTTTACCATTTATTCTACCAGAGAGACGCCGTCTAGAGTTGTGACGTTCACGAACGAACCAAATCTATTGAACGGCGCTTTA
>JAUMHL010000018.1:11165935-11181102 GCA_032362345.1 Sandelia bainsii
AAATCCAAAATAGTGATCTCACTGTCAAAGCAGACCTTGTGAAATGTTTGTATGAATTCAGATCAGACATTAAAATCATAGTCCACGCATGTCAAATGAAATTACAATCAATATTTCACAATAATTTAAACTCATGGCAGGTTGGTAGGTTGAAGCTACTTCGATGAGTAGTGAAACGTTTCAACCTAACAAGAAAGAAATCCAGTTGCCAGGACTCAACTTCCAGATATCTTCTATCTTCTATCTATCTTGTGCAGACAGTGAATGAATAAACACATGAGAAATGGTGCAGTTCAAACATACATATGTTACCTACTATAGGTGTTGGTTTCAAAAGCTTTATGTTGTGAGAAAGTAAGATTTGGAAATTTGTGTTTCTTGTGCCTTAATTTCTTATTTTGTAAAGATGTTATTTATTTTTACTCATTTTATTTTATTATTCAGAAATACCAGAATTTGCACATTATTTCATATTTTTGTCTGTCTAATTACATCATTTTTTAAAAATAAATCAGACATTACGATCAAACAGTTACTCACTACTTGAGTAGCTTTTTCACCAAATACTTTTTTTACTCTTACTTGAGTAATTTTTGAGTAGTATTCTGGTCACCACCCAAGTCTGTAAGGGTCGGAGCAGACTCTCCACAAACATCCATGTGCAGCCCATAAATCTGTGTTTGTGCAGACTGTCCACAGTGCCTGTGCACTGACTGCACATCAGACAAGTGGAGTAGAGGCTCATTTCATGCATCGAACATTTCTTTTAACATCCATGACACTGTTCTTGTGAAGTTCAACAACATAAGTCATCTCAAGGCACTTTACAGTGTAAGGTTTAGGACCTTACACAAAATATATATATACAGAATATTTGTAGAAAACCCAACAGTCCCACTCGAGCAAGCGCTAGGCAACAGTGGAGAGAGACGAAGTGGTTACACATACTGTTTTAAGTTTTTCACTTTTTCATGTTGTTCAGCTAAATACAACAAACATAGAAGTGCTTCTTCCTGCTGCTGCTGCTACTGTCCGGAGCTGTCATCGTGTTTTGCAGTGCCCTTATATAGAATGTGTCTGTGTATGCACCCTCAACTGAAGTATGAAGCGCACACGTGTCTGTAGTGTTTGTTGAGTATATGTTTGTTGGATGGCAACAGTTGTGTAAGACTACAGTGTAGTCCTCTGCATAGCAACTTTGCAGTAGAATAGTCATGGCAGTGCAAACTTTGTAAAACCAACTTCATAGTTTTAAAAGTTAACATTTTAGAAGCACTATTTGACTACCTTGTTGTGTTTATACATGCCTCTGCACTAGCATCACTGAAGTGTTTAAAGTGAGACTGATGAGGTGATGCTTCTCCTCCGTGAGAATGTAAAGTGGAGTCACAATTTTTCATCACATTCAGCACAACCTAAACTCTCACACTGCAGGTTAAAGCTAAGTGCCCTCCATCACTGTGGAGAGGAGAGCCTTATCTGCACAAAAGACGAGAGAGGTTAAATGTGACTCATGCCTCTTCTCAGAGTGACTGTAAACACTTAGCATATATGAATATTAATGTTCCACATTAAAGCCCCGATGCCTAGATGGAAGAGTTAATGAGGATAAATAACAGACTGCCAAGCAGTGAAATCTGAGCTCTGACATTATTTATCATCCTTAACTTTTGTCACAGCTCCATTTTTAGTAATTAATATTGTACAAGAAAGCACTTTGCACTTGGATGAGTGGTCTAATTTGTTTAATATAATGCAATTAAAGAAGCTTGAATTGCTTTATGTTAATATTACTGATTATATTCCTTGCTGGGTTGCCTCTCCACCAGCAGATAACAAGCTCAGCTTGAGGATTGATGTCTGTCTCAGATCTGCTTTGTTCATCAAGTAAACTACTTAGCTGTCGTTTATATGCTCCTGCTCTGCACTGAATCAGGCATATCTGATAGTCAACCAAGACACATTGACTCCAGAAAACAGCTGTCAATTATAAAGTCTCAGTTCTGAGCAAACAACATTTGAAAACTCTGATTGGTTTTGCTTCTGGTACTTCTTCTTCTGGTACTGAAATGTGCCTCTTTGCTTCTGCAGGAAAACAGAACAAAGTGGCAGCTGCTCGAACAGTTTGTCTAAGACTCCTGGAGTTTAATGGCTCCCGTGAAACCTAGATTTAACTAGGTTTATCTTCAACTGGTGTTAAAAACTTGACCACCGTGTGTTGAAACTGGGGCTGAAATGTTACAAGGACAGTTGATTTGGACAAAGTGCTGTGAGTTTGGGGTGTTGGTGAATCCCACAGGGAGGTCTGACATTGGACACAGTGTGACTTGGGGTGAAGTATGACATTGGAGCAGACAGCTGTGGGCAAAAGAGCAAAGCACAAACGACTGGTGATAGGTCTTCAGGATATGAGCCATACTTCTGTTGATCTGTGGAGAATTTACCCTGCAGACCTAAAGCTCACCTTTACAGCTAGGGTTACATCTCTGTATCACACACAAGCAGACACACACTCTCAATCGAATGCATTTTAACACTGATGCTTTGTCGCTTGGTTGAAACCAAAAATATTTTGCAACATTTATTGTTCACTCCAGCGCTTGCAGCATTCCAGTCGCTTACAATGTTAATCTTAATCTCTCTAAGTTAATTAAATAAATAATTAAACATCAGATAAAGCAGGGTTGACACTCAACCCCCAAACATAGCTTCCTTTTCACTGTCTGCTACAGGAAAACCCTCATTACTCACCAATGAAATGCAAAATTTGGAAATTGCTAAAGCCTAGCTTTCTCCGCTTCCCATGAGTCCTGTCTAATTTATGTATTCATAAATTTATTTATGGTTTATTTCAGAATTTATTGTGATACACGTGTACATCAAATCCCTTGCAGTGTTCTCAGTTTGAACTGAACTCTCATTGTCTGCTATCCCAGACAGCCAAGAGGCTGTGTTATAGAGCATAAAAAGAAGGTTGACAAATGTGAGAGATGTTCAATGTGCTCAGAGATGTTTGTGAAGATGAGTGGAAAGAGAGAACACTGAGGAGAAGTTGACAGCTTCCCTATAGAGCTACGAGCAATGCTCCGCAGCACCCGCTCACAGCAGAAAAGACACCTCTGGCCAGCTGAGAACTTATTGATCGGAACTCTCACACTTCTCTCTTCTTCCATTTTTAGACTCAACTTTTCTTTGACCATCTCTTCTTTGCCTTCTACTTCTCAGTCTGCCCTATTAGCTGTATTTTCTCAGATTTCATCTTCCACTCGGTGTCAGCCAAACAGTGTAAACAGAATGGTTTAAAAGACATTTTCAATAGACTAAACAATATCTATTACAATGCGATTCTGGTTGCTGATTTAATAAAATGCAGTTTCTTTGCAGTTTTGCTTATGAATGTAGAAGCCTGGCATGTTTTATTTAATTTAGCTTTGAGTAACAGTAAATTCATTTCATTCACCTGTTTTTAATTATATAAAAAAATTGAAATGCAGAAAATTAGAAAACAAAAAAAATCTCATAATACTGCAAAGCTCTAAAGCTTTAGTTCCAATGAAGAGGCATGAAAATGGCAGTAGAAAAAAATACCACATCTGTATGGGTAAATGAGAACCAAAATGCTATATTACCATTACATATTCTACTTTAAAAGACTGGTAATCTACTGTCCATTCATGTTGTACTTTAACCTTGAAAACAGTAGGATATTGTATGAGACATCAGATGACTTTAAACCAATGTCTATAATGTTGACACTGCACTCATGCCAGAAGCTAGTTTGATAAAGGGCAAGTGGACATTCTTGCCCAAAGTTGAGTCTCTCAGGCTGCACACAAATCCTGCCTCCTTCACTACAGGTGATAAGCTGGTGGCAGGCTGCAGTCTCTGAGGAGGTGCTTAGGTTGCACAATTCAGGGCAGGAAAATCCCTTAAACACTGTGGTCAAGTTAGTGGGTGTGTGATAGGCTTTGGATGCCTTTCTGCCTTTAAGTTAAACAATTACAGTTTGTTGAAAAGTTAACTCGTGTCACCTTGACAGTCCTAATACATAAAAGTATTATCTAAGTCAGACCCCTCAAAAGTAGTACAATGCTGAACACCAGCACTGAAACATCTTTCATTTTCCATCCCTGACCTGAAGGTCAAATCCTGGAGGATGTAGAAAAACAGACACAAAAAGTTCTGTGAGAATGTGGCAAGATATCAGCTAGGAGTTAGCAAGTCAGAGATGAAGTGCAAGGATGAGACAGAGCGTTGGAGAGAAAGGTGGAGTGTGAAACGTGGAGCAGGTGTGAGGGTAAAAGGGTGAAAGTGTGATAGGGGAGGTAGAAGCTAAGGAGAGGGTTAAGCGCAAGAAACCAGTTTTCATTAGTGTTTTTGGTGACAGTTGAACCGTATGATCATTTTGGGAGGCTGCAGTTTGAGCTGCTGTTGAAATATAATGCATTATACAGAAAGTGTTTTTGCTATGCATTGCATAATTGATATAAACGGAATGGAAAAAAGAATAGAAACATTTGTCAATATAAGGAAATACAATGTTTGACACAGAAATTTCTCTCTAAAATAGTCCAACAAAAACTGAACATTATCACGTTCATGAAGGCAGGATTTATTAGAGGACTACTGTATTCGACAGCATTAGTTTTAGCTTGGTGTACCTAATAAATTGCCAGCTGAGCGTAGTTGTGAAGTGGTTTTAGCTGCTGGTTCCAGAGGTAATTTTTTCAGTACTGTAACGTGGTCTTTAATAATATTCTGAATATTCCACAACAAACATCTCCAAGTTTCAGTCACCATTAGCTTCATATGAAATGGTGACTTAGGGTCATTTATGAAAATTAAATTTCTGACCAGTGTTTTGATTGAAATTGAATTTTGATTTAGTTTTAGTCTTTAGATAAAAATGTAAATTAGTTTTAGTCAAATTTATGTAATTCGATTTTTGTCATAATTTATGTCAGAGAATGTATTACCTTTCGATCTCAGCATGCAGCTACATTTTCATAGCATCAACTGTTTTTGCATCTTGTCTAATTCTCAGCAGATTAATTTAGTTCATAAACCAGTTTTTTCCAAGAAGCAGTAATGTCAGATGATGTTAAGGACATTTATGCTTCCATTCAAATTGTCTTACTATAGTTTACTTATTATTCATTTTATTATGATTTTTTTTATTTTGAATGGCGGTCTATGGGATTTTTCATAAAAACATGATTATCTCAAAAACTAGAAATGGTAGTAATGAAACTTGATATACAGCTGCCCCATACTGAAATGCTTCACATACTAAAACATGATGTCTACAGCGTCACCATGTGGCCAGTTATCAACATGTTTGTGTTTTGGTTTATAATTCCTGACCCACAACTAAAATCTTTATTTCATTGCATTCCTTGTATGTTTTCGAAACTTTATTTCAATTAGCAATGTCCACTTCTATATGACTAGATTTTGAATATTTTCGAACACTTTTCTCACACCCTGTTCTTCATATTTTATGCAATTGTCTTCAAACCCGGTATATAACTTACAACCCCAATTCCAATGAAGTTGGTACATTGTGTAAAACAAATAAAAACAGAATAAGAGACTAAGACATGCTATTTAATGTTCAAACTGATAAACTTTTTTTTTTACAAATATTCACTCAATTTTAATTTGATGCCTGCAACACGTACCAAAAAAGATGGGTCGGGGGACCACTGTGTTACATCACCTTTTGTTTTAACAACACTCAATAAGCGTTTAGGAACTGAGGAAACTAATTGTTGAAGCTTTGTATGTGGGATTCTTTCTCATTCTTGCTTGATGTACGACTTCAGTTTCTCAACACTCTGGGGTCTCCGTTGTCATATTTTGCACTTTATAATGCGCCACACATTTTCAACAATTTCAAGAACATGTTCACCTGCAGAATGTTCCAAAAATGTGTTTGAGTATTCCTCAACTTTCCCAGTCTTTTGTTCCCCTGTCCCAGCTTTTTTGGAATGTGTTGCACACATCAAATTCAAAATGAGTGAATATTTGCAAAAAACCCCAATAAAATGTATTAGTTTGTACACAAATATCGTGTTTTTGTTGTCTATTCAATTGAATATAGGTTGAAAAGGCTTTGCAAATCATTGTATTCTGTTTTTATTTACGTTTTACACAATGTCCCGACTTCATTGGAATTGGGGTTGTATTTTAAGCAACTCAAAAATAATAGTATCACTCACTTTGCAATATTCCCCACCGTTTTGGTACTATTGGCCATAGAATACCGAGTGGGTGGGGTCTATGTGATTCCTATGGCATAAAATTTTAACAGTATCACCTAGGTAAACCAAAACTGGGACACAAGTGCACAATGGTGGTGTGAGGACACATGTACAGTTTCTTAGAGATTTGCTAAATGTAAAATATTACTACTTATGAAGCTGCACATGCGAAAGTTAGGTTTAGGGTTATGGTTAGCAGTCCTGAACTGGTAGGCATCCTATTATAAAGTGACACAGAGCTGGCTCGACCCATTTTGGCGCTCTAGGCGAGATTACGACTTGGCGCCCCGTAATCAACCGCCTATACCCCCGGAAACCGCTTTCCCTTTGGGGATCAATAAAGTATCTATCTATCTATCTATCTAAACCTAACCCTCATTTTATTTAAGAATTTTACACTTAATAATAATTAGCAGAATGTGCAAACAAGACAACATAAAACAAGTATTTTCTCAATGCATGTGTCCAGGACAGATGTAGAGTAGATTTACCTGTTACTGTACAGTACAAGTAAAACATGGAGCTGCAGCAGACAGAGACTTGATGTGTTCAACATGACAAAATTATTCTCTAGTTGTGATCAATGTTTCCAGATCTCACGATAGACAGAAATTTTGAATAACTGTTCACCGTCAGGTCTGCTGTATTAAATCTGCATGACGAGCTCATATTTCACACTTGATAAATCTGCAGAATGTCTTTGAGGTCTGATCCAGTCTTTCAATGTGCTCTCTTTCTCCTACCATTTAATATATTTGACCATATTTTACCCACTTATTCCCGGACATGGTCACTCTGTTGCTCTGTCAGGTGGAGGTGTGCGTGTGTGTGTCTGGGCGGGCGGGCAGAGGGGGGGCGCGCGCCGGCTCAGGTGAGCGCAGTATCCGAGGAAACGGAGCTGTGGATGGATCCCGGCTGTGAAAGAACAAACTATTGCGTTTCACTTTTTTGTGGAGTTTCACTATCATGAGGAGTTCATACAGAGAATAAATTTTTGAGGGCTTGAAACTGCGCCCCCTCCAGCAAGTGGCGCCCTAGGCGACTGCCTAGTTCGCCTATGTCAAGAGCCGGCTCTGAACTGACGTACGATACCTATACTGCCACATGCTGGCGAGTTATAAAGAAGTACACTCAACGCAGAAGTGGTGCTAAATTATTTCTGCTATACGTTGTCCCAGTCAGGCAGGGTTACATGTACTGAAGACTTGGATGGAATGGAGGCCATCATCTGCCTCTGCAGTTGTACTATTTTTACAGCTTCATGTTTTCAGAGCATGTCCAATGGCTCAGCAGCTTGTGTTCAACATTTACAGTGCATTTTGTTCAGGAAATGCCAATTCTAGTTTAGTTTAGGTTTTATACAACTTTTTCACATTTGCAGTAGTAAAACAGATGATGTCTAGAAAAGGTGGAGTTCCCCTTTAAGTAGCTGTGTTTGTGGACTTGGGTGTTTAAAGAACCAGATATTTCCCAACTGTTTTGCTCATCATTTGAATGGATGAACAGCATGAGTTGAGTTTTTAAAGTGCTTAAACTGGCACTTAACATTATCTAAGAAAAATAGAAATAATACTTTTACTTTTAGAACCCTGTATACCCAAAAACACTCATTCCACTTCACAACTCTATGTGTGTTTAAGTTGGCATCAGGGAACACAGAAAGGTGGGTAGGCAAGGAGCGTATTTGATAGCTTCCTGTAGAGGTGTCCACGGTGTGTATGCGGCTTGAGGGACCAGTCTGTGGGGAGCTGATTGCACAGGCTCTCATTATGTGGCCAGTGGCTATAATGGAGTGTGACAGCAGCATGCTGTGCTCTGGATCTCTGTCCTTCCAGCCTGCAAAGCCAATTAAACACACTCTGCCCAGCTCTCCCACTGCCTTACCCTGCTTCGCTCTTCATCACTCGCTACTTCCTTGCTGCATTTCACCCCCCACCTGCTTCCCCTCTACTACACACCACCAAGCTCCCCATCACTACCTTGTCTATCCCTACTCTCTTACATGGGCTTTACATGCCACCCTTTGTGCCTAAGACTTTCTAACCCCTCCACATACTTCTAGCTCCTTCCTCATTTTTTTTTGCTTAGGGCTCTTTTTTCCTGTCATCTGCATAACAATTTAAAGCCCCAGTCGCTTCTTCCCTCCCTTCACCACTCCTCAGCCTCCCCCACATCAACCTAACGCCTGTCTCCCAGTGGCTTTGGGGGTGTGTGGGGGGTGCTGGGCTGCAGGGAGAGAAAGCCTCTGATGACAGCTTCCCTCTGTGCTACCACACACATACATACACACACACTACAGAGAAGAGAGAGGGAGAAGGAGACCGAGAGAGCAATCCTTGGTTCCTCAAGACCCAGAGCAGTCACAACCACTTAGTAGGAAAAATGCCCTGCAGCACCAAAAACACACATAGTCCATTTATCACTCCCTCATAGTACCCCCAAAATGCTCACACTCACACTAAACATATACTCAGTTTGTGTGTGAGTGTGTGTTTGTGTGTTTATGTGCATGCTTCCTGAAAGTCTGCAGCACAGATAAGAAAAAATGTGACTTCTCCTCTTTCTCTTTCCTTCTCCTGTGAATCCCTCTGACATTACCACTCACGTAGATGCAATTAGTGCTAGAATTCACTCCCACCGAGGGAATGTGTGTTAATGTGTGTGTGCATGAACAATGCTGAAGTGTGAGTAAAGAGAAAATCGAGGAGTAGAGGAGAGGTCAGTACCTGTTTTGAACCAGCCATCATCAGTGAAAGCCTCTCTAGTCTCCTGAGGTTTGTTCCAGTACTCCTTAAACACAGATGTGCCTCGTACCAGGAGCTCACCCTCTTTTCCCTCCAGACCTGGACGTACCTGTGGCGCATTCATGGAGAGAAGGAAATAGACTAATATAGTGGATAGTTTAAAAGAGTTGAGTGCAGTTTCACTTAGCCAGTGTAATGCTTAAATTACCAACCAGTTGACTGCTGGGAGAATTATAAGCCACCAATTGCAAGACAATAAATGCTAAAACTGTATGGACAGTTTTGTTGACAAAATATTGTATTTCCTTGAGTTATATATACAGAACGGAATAAAGTCTAGTCTAGTCTATTCAACTACGGAATAGTTTATACAACAGTCTACAAGAAAGATTTCTGAAATTAGAAGTAGATTTAGATCTTGATTCATGTGATGGTACCAACTTAAAAATAATAGTACTTAAGGATATTTTTGTATGTTTTATCTTAGATTGTTTATATGTATGTCTGTGCATTTTGACCAACCAAGTATAAGTTTTTTATATATTGCAAATTTCAATACTGTCTACAATAATTGCAATATTAAGTTATAAATACAATTTCTGTAAAGTATTATGTATTGATTACCTGGGTCTCTCTATGATTGCTCTCCACAATTGTGGTGTTAGCTGTATTATTCATGACAATTCGAACTTCCATTCCGGGAAGTGGAAGTCCTACAGCCCCTGTCACCAAATCAAGCAGAAGCACATCAAATACACATTCAAAGTGAAAATATTCTATTAAAAGAAACATTGCATAGTTTTTGTTTCTTTTAAAGAAGTTCAACACTGTGGGCAATAACTAAAAGAGCAATCGCCACCAACCTTCAGTGCAGGATTTGTACCACAGCGTGGGTGCTCATTTCCAAGATGGCATTAACTTTTGTCTGTAGGGCATAACTGGGCACTAAATGGTTTGCTGAGCTTGTAACACACAGTAAACCCAAAGCTATTCGTCTCAGTAAACATAAGTCAGCTTATGTGGACAGTAATGGGAATTTCTGGGGTAATGTCTGATGCAGCTGTTTTTACCAACATCAACTTTAAATAAAAGAACTGATTTTGGACATTTGTCTTAAAACTCTTAAACCTTAGACTCTTACTTAGATACTGTACCAGGTCCAGAATACACTCCAGGGTATTGTGATATATCAAAAACATCTCAAAATGACACTGAACTCCTCTGTTTCTATTTTTACACCCATTTTATGTTAGTTCTGAAAAAAAAAGCGAAATAGTGTCTGTAGAGTAAAATTCAGTCTTTTAGTCCAAACTACCACTGAGTGCTTGACAAGGCTTGTTATTGTAGCACAGCTGTGTAAAAATGTTATAAGTGAGCTGACAAATTATGGAATAGCATAAGACCTAAGAGTCAAAAACGCAGAAACTGTTCACAGCTGTGAGCTGCACTAATATTTAAGTGAATCTATTAGATGTGTTACATACTGAAAACTCCCATGTGTACATGACATCACCTGCAGTCTCAATATTTCTGTGTGTATGTGTGTGTAAGTGTAACCTCCTGAGCTAGTAATTATAGCACAGGGGATGTACAAAGAGGATCTTTGTGGTCTTTCCTGTGTGTGCACATGTCTGTCTTAAGGCTATTATACTATTTGTCACAGACCACTGCTCTGCCAATAAAGAGCAGGAGTGATTCTCTCACTTCATATTGATCTAATCCACTCATTGTCCTGACTGGCAATGTCTATCACATGCCCTCCTGCACTCAGTCCAGTAGGGAAAACCAACTGACCACAAAGTAACTAGACTGTTTCTCTGGTGACAAGCACAATACCACACAAGCATGAATTTGAAGATTGGCAAGCTGATAATGTTATAATGATCCTGAAGAGCTGTGGACATTGTGAACACGGCTAATTGAGACCTACAGTGAAGCATGAGGTGGCTCTGGTATCTTATTTTCATTACAGTCATAGTATGGAGTATACTTTTTTCTTATTTGCTTATTATTTCTATTTGATTTATTACTGTTTGTATTTGCTGTGGACAGCAAAGGAAAAATTTTATTGTACAAGGAAATGTGTTTCCTTACTGTGCACATGACAATAAACTTTGAATCTTGACTCTTGATAGAGTGGGTAAGGATCAGCTACAGTTGGAAGGCATTCAATATCATGTGAAAGAAAATTTCAGCAGAGTTAAGTTGCTGTATGATTAATTAACACGCAGTAAATAAATAACCAGATTGACTCCCAGTTCCTGGCCACATGTCGAAATGTCCCTGGACAAGATAATAACCCTGAACACAACCCTGAGTACATTAAATGCTGCTGCCTGTCCACAATAATTTTCCCAATGGGGTTAATAAAGTTTCTAGCATGAACCAAACCTTAAACCCAAGTATGGTTCACCTGATACATAAGGCCCACACCAAGTACCCAAGATCTAAAAGTTATCCAGAGTTATCCCTCAGAATAAATCTGGCAAATAAAAAAGAGCAGTTTCTCAGATGCTAGTCCTTTTTTATGTCTGATGGAGGTGACAAGTGTAGACAGACTAATCTTCTTTATCCAATTCAGCAACAAAAAAAGCCATCCATAAAATGCCGAAAACAGACTCACCTCCCTCAATGGCAAAGTGTTCAAAATCAGTTTTACTCTGAATTTCTCTGTCCTTCTATGCCCTCCTGTATCACTTTTGTCTCTCTGGCATCAGAGGCTTGAGAAATTGAGTGCCATTTTGAGTACACAGGTTACTGTTACTTGCTGGATGGGAAAATGTCTGTGTGAAGTGCAGAAAGAATGAGGTCCAAACGTGATGGTTCATTTAATTTTTCAAGAAGCTGATGGAAGACTACATAATTTTGGGCTCCAATGACATAAAGCTTTGGAAAAGTGGCTTCACGAGGACGGTGTGACACTGTTTACTGCATTTGTGAAAAGACAAACAAGAGGATGAAAAGTAGGAAGAAAAAGACAGAGCAGAGAGTGATAACAATGAGATAGAAAATACTAGGATGAACTAATCTTACACAATTCAACAAGGGCAATATGACCTAGAAAGCCACACCGCTGTTAATCTGAAATGCTCCAAAACTGTAAGCTACACAACAAAATCAGGTCAGTTAGATGTCCTAAATACAGTAGAAAATGAATAATAAAATTGCTGTCAATAAGGCATATTAAGAGTTCAGTTGCCTGCTGCTTAGTTGGTGGAGGTAATAAAAAAAAAAGAAAGTGCGTGTAAGAGAGGTAGAGAGAGACTCCACTCCACTACTCATCTCAGATTGTTCCCTGCGGTTCCTATTGATCCATTTTAACCTACTTAAAGACAACATATACATGTCTTCCACAACTCTCTGTGCTACAGTGGAAACATCAATAGAAACTACAGACCTCTTGAAGCCATACTTAATAATCACCTGAGAGGAATCAAACACAGCCTGCACAGTGTATGCCAAACATTACCTGACAAACAAACAAAACAATTCCCCAACAACAAGCAGACAGAGGATTACCCAATCCACTTGCAAGCTAATTAGCTGTACCTGTAAGAGGCAGAGGAGGCTTGGGAAGAGGAAGGGAGGGAGCAGGAGGAAGAAAAGGGGGAAGGACAAAAGAAGACAGGAGACAAAAGCAGCCAGCACTAGTCTGACCTCGTTTCTAGACCTTGCATTTGTTTCTGAATGTGTGAGGGAGGTGTAGGTGGGATCATGGGGTTTTACCTGACATCACACCTACCTATTATCAAAACAAACACATGAAACTTAGGCACTCAAACAAACTGGAGCAGAAATATATCAGAGATATTTGAGAGATGTGCAACAAAGAAGACTTAAGTTCATAACTCTGAGCTCAGACCAACAGTTTGGTGAAATGCGTATTAATCTGGGAAGGCTAATCGAGCTAGTGGAATCTCATTTGTAAACCTGGGCCATAGTGATGTCATATAATGTAAAGACTGCACTCTTTAACTCCTTTTAAATGAAATATGACCATGAAATCTTATAATCATATCAAATATATAATTGTCACCAAAATAATGTTAAAAAATGATTATACCGTCCAAGATCTAGATGTCTAAAAGCTTTTAATCAAATTTGGCCCAAGCTGATTTCACTGACAAATCAGCAAAGCCACACTTGTGTTATTATCAGCTCCTCTACAATAAACCTCAACTTTGAAAAGCAACAACACCCAATCCTCTATTTTGTGAATTAATTCTACTTAGATTCATCTCCACGGAATCCTCAAGCTCTATGCTCATGTTTCCTGGACACTGATTTAAAAAAAAATAGCCTTCACTGACTGCCAAGTTCGCTGATTGATAATCATAAGCTAGCAAAATTAAATGGGCTTAATTACTTCAGTGAAATAACAGACAAGCAAGGTAATGTTGGCGTTTTCTCCCAAAGCATGTGATGTTAAATGTAAGACTAGAGTTCTAAAAGCTAATTACATTCACACAGGCTGCCTTCATTCACCAGAGAGGGCGAGTGCCAATCCAAACTTTTACACTCAGTGAAAATGTGTTCAGTTTGACTGACATGGTAATGACAAGGTTACTGGAGAACAGCATTTGCCAACAGAAGACAGAAATACACATGACCTGTTTTGAGATTGAAGCTTGGTATCTGGTTACATATGACTGAGCATTCTTTACTGTAATTTACGTTTAGTGGCATTCGTACCAAAAGCACATGGGAAATGTTGCTGTTGGTTTAATTTTAGGCTTGAATAACTGCTGATTATCAAATGTCAAACCTGTCTTTAAAAAACCCTTTGTTCTGGCTGCATTTCCTGTCGTTGTCAAGCAGTTGACTTGTAACCTCATCACAGTCTGTTTGGAAGAGGATCAAGTCCTGCACATTCATTTAGTTAGATAGTGCTTTGCCACCTGAACTTTCATGACATTACTGCTACCCACCAAAATGAAGGTGTTAGAATAAACCATTTTCAAACATAGCTTTTCTAAGTGTGATCTTAGTTTCCTTAGTATAAGTGTGTGTGTGTCTGTGTGTATTTATCCACTCAGTCAAGCTTGTGCACCTGGGATGCGTGGACCCTTGAGGGGGTTGGACAGTGCCATGCCAATCTCAGTCATGCCGTAGCGTTCCAGCAGTGTGTGTCCCGTAATCTCCTCCCAGCGTTGTAGAGTGGGAAGAGGGAGAGCAGCCGAGCCACAAACCATCAACCTGAAAAAGAGAGCGCTGAATGTGAGTAAAACATCCCAGTCTTAAAATAAGACATTTCTAGATTATTCGATGAAACATGTCAATTTAAATAAATCAGGACTGGATATATATATGGATATATAACAGGGGCTCTGGGTAGAAGGCCTAGAAAGTTTATGAAAGGCCTCTGACATGTTTCACATAATTAGAAATACCACAGTTCATATTATTTGTAGCATAGCCTCATAAGACTTTCACATGTGATGTGTGTGATCTGTGGGATTGAGTGAGTAGGGTTTTTTTTATTCAGTGTTCCAGACCGAAAATGTCATGCTTCACGGAAATTCATTAGCAGAAAATATCGGCACCACATATTCAATTGAACTGAATTCAATTTTATTTACATAGCTCCAACATCTCAATGCACATCACATAGTAAGGACAAGACCTCACAGAGTTATAGAGAAAAACCCAACAAATCAGCTTTAATCAAGCACTAGACGACTATGGAGAGGAGAAACTCCCTTTAACAAACCCGGATTCGGGGTTTACAGCCATCTGCCTCAACTACTTGGGGTGAGTGGAGAGCAAACAGAGAAAAGAAGAGCAGCAAGAGGCAACAGACAAAGACATAGCCAACAAATAAAAAAACTGCAAAGACAAGTGTCTGAAACTCCTCTGATGTTCCCATAATCAGTGTTTGGACGATGGTGATGGAGAGCTCTGTCTGACACTTTCATACAAAATTTCTAATTCTGCAGATGCTCAGTTCTATCTGGTGATCACTAGGGTCATGGCACACGAGACACATAATTTTCAGTGATACTTTGTGTCCTGTAAGGAAGTGACTGTACTTATATAGTGTATTTAACGGCTTTTCCTTTAATATGTCACAAGGCTGTATAAACACATATACACTACTCACAAAAAGTTAGGGATATTTGGCTTTCGGGTGAAATTTCAGGAAGAACCTAAAATGCACTAT
>JAUMHL010000018.1:11181202-11223851 GCA_032362345.1 Sandelia bainsii
TGTAGTGTGAACTTTTAACGTTTTCCATAAATTTCACCCGAAAGCCAAATATCCCTAACTTTTTGTGAGTAGTGTATGTATGCACAAATACGTCTACCGAGATACATCTACCCACGAGCAAGTGGTCTGTCATTAATGCCACAGCCAGTACCTTATCCTCTCTTTGCAGACCGCTTTGACAAAATCCTTGACATGAGGCTGTGTGAAGTGCTGTTCATAGTACTGGATCAGCTTAGAGTAGATAGTTGGCACGGCCATGAACACATTAACCAGAGGAGCCTGGGAGCTCAACAGCATGTCCCACACCTGTGAAAGAGAGAGAGAAAGAGAGATAGATAAGAACAACATACAACTGAAAATGGACGAAGAGAGAGAGCGATAAGGAAAGCAGTGTATCTAATGGATGGAGCCATGCAAACCAAATTATTACATTCACATTCATTCCTTTACTGCAAGTGATATAAAAAAATGTGACTTTTTTTTCTCTCTTTCATTTGATGTAAATGGCAGAGTGAAGTCCAGACAGCAACGTCATATTAAACCTGTCAACACAATGCCAAAAAAGACAATAAAAAAAGTCAAGATTTGTAAAGGTCAGGGGAAGGAAAACAGCAGAGTGCTGTAGGGCAGTGCTGGCACGTTGGCCAGCTAAAAGGCCTTCTGTATGACAAATGTGCTTTTTGACTGTTACAGAAGGAGCCACATGATGCTTTAAACACACATCCATTAATGGACATTATCATACATTGTGAACAACATTCACATAATAATAAACTGTTCAAATATCACATAAACTCACTTGTTCAAGGACAAAGCAATTCGACTCGCCCACCTTTTCCCTCACACACCCACACACAGTCTGGGTACATCACAGTAGATGATGGAAGGACGGGACGACAGCACGAATTAAGTGAAGGTGAACGACAGCTTTTCTAAGTCCCGTCTCCCCCTTGGGAAACAAGCGCTCCTCCCCAGTTGTCTCCCCTCCCCTCTCGGTCTACTTATCCTCACTTCTTCTTTTTTCATTCTACCACCATTTCCCAAGTGCTTCTTTTTCATTTCTATACTTTCATCTTTGACCCCACATCTTCCCTTCATCTTTATTTCTCCCCTCTCCCCTTCACTTCCTATCTCACATTCACTTACCTTCTCTCTCCATTTCATAATTTCCTGCTTCGCTGCGTCTGCAGTCTCTATCTCTCTCTTTCTCACACACACACGCACCTAGGCACTTACTCACACACAGAAAGATGGAGTCTCCCATCATCCCTCTCACCTACAGTACCACCATATCCTTCTTAATGTGCCAGCAATTTTGAAACTCTTTCTTTCACTTCTCCTTTGAGTCACCTTGTCGTATACTCTAATCTATTATCTACTATCTACACTTCCTCTCACCTCCTCTGCGTCTAGTAAATGCACATAGGTGAAATAAGTAGACAAATACTGTAAAGGTGAGGTGATTTAGATTTGTCAACAGTATAATCAGATCCCAATTGCATTCTTGACAATATTAGTATAAGTTCATGTAAAAACTGTGGGCATTCACGGTTCATCTGTACACATACAGAACAGAACTTTGTGCAGGGAGAACGATTACTAAAGGAGTCGGCCCTAATCATTCTGGGTGGTGTCTGTCAAGTGCAATGGAGCGCTTCAACTAAGTTCAGTGTGGAGGGAAGAGGAAGGCAATTTATATCTATCGAAGATCTGGCCTGCACCTAGGGGACAGGATGTCATGAAGACCTACAATCAAGACCTGCATCCTAAATAACGCTGATCTGCTCAGCGCTTCTCTGTGTGACTCCCAATACAGCTGCCAGCTCTTCCTGAGAAACACTTGATGTTGAACATTAATGTGACTGCAGAGCTAAGTATGCAAATCTGTCACGTATTAAAAGCTGGCATTGGTTTTTAGTTCAGTTTCCTTATTCCTTTAATTAGTCATTACACAATGCACAACTAAAGTTATCAATATACTGTAAACCACAGTCTGCACACCAATTCTTACAATAAGTCCTAATTGTTGTCTTTCATTCAAAACCTCATGCTGGTGCTTAAGGAAAAGTCAGGGGATCAGCCCAGTCTGGGAACCATGAATATCTATATGAATCTATATGAATTTCATACCATCCATCCATTCATCCATCTCCTGCTGCCTCTCCCCCGCCTTGCTTTCTAGCTCCCCCTGAGGTTTCACCAGGACACATGAGATACAGTATATAACCTCTCCAGATTGTTGTAAATTTACCCCAGCTTGTAAAATACTCCTACTTTGTAAAATGCCTTTACCCGTTACAGCAATGAACTGATATGTTATCCCTCCTTCTTAATAAATTGTGGTTAATTAATTACTTGCTGTGATGAAGAAGTCTGTGGGGATTAAAATAAACAGAATCTGACCAGTGCTGTGTCAACCCCAGCAACAACATCTGCCCCTGTCAGTCTGCAACAGCCCACTTGAAGTAAACCTGCAATTTCAATTGCAATTTACTGGATCACAATTCCTGCACTGAAAATTTCTGTCACTATCTCCAGGAGAAATCAGCTAAAATCAATGCCGGCCTTTGCTGCCTGGGCTACTCTTCAGAGATCTTAAGAGACAGACCATCGATCACTTCATCAATGTACACTAACTTCAGTAGGAGGAGAATAAAGGCTTTTTTCTGAGAGTGAGAGAAGGGGTTTTGTGGTTTGGTACATAAGGTCAGGGATAACAGATGAATACTGATACCTGTGGGAGGGTAGCAATACCCATCTTGACATATACATATATGTCCTTTAAAGCCCTTTCCTTTTCACCTACATTCCCTGTCATTAAGGCTGTCGAGGTCCTGACATGCAACCAAAAACTTACGTATGTTGGAAAACATCTTTCTTTCTATATGCCTATACACATACACTTAGCACCCCCATCTTCCCCTCCCTTCTCAGAGCCAAACAAGCACTATCATCCTTCAATGTCAGCTCATCGATTGATCTGCTGCTTAAGACCCTGCCGTGAGTTGGCATTGGTCAGACACAAAGCCACACAGGGCAATTCATCACCGAGCCCCAAACACTTAGTTTGACAGTCAGAGAGGGAAAAAGAGGAGGAGCAGGAGGAGAAAGAGGAGAGACTGATTGAAGGAAAAAGGGAGAGAAGATGAAGCAGGGAGAGGATGGGAGGATGAAAGAAAAGTGGAAGGGGAAAGGGATTGTGAGATTTGTGTGGGAAGTTCTTTCAAGCCAGCAGCACTGAGTCTATACAGGACTTCTAAATCTGAAATACTTCTCAGCCTCACTGTCATTGATAGCTTGGCTCTTACAGTCGCCTCCCGAGGATTACAGCTGTACAAGTGCCTCTTCTGTTCAGCTGTGTTAATGAAAGGTCTACTATACCCAACGAAAGACTTATAACAAGAAAAAGACAGAAACAAAGTGTAGTCTAGACCTTCTGAGGCTGGAGTTCAGGCAGCATGACACAGGTGGCGCCCACCGACAGCGGGCACAGCAGCTTATTAACAATGCCATGCACGTGGTGGAGCGGCAAGGTGTGGAGGATGACATCATCTCTGGTCCATCCCCACTCTGAAACCAGACACTGGACCTAAGAGAGAGGGAGGGGACAGAGAGGGGAGGGGATCGGCATGCGATATAATGTTAAATTAAATCAGCTTCCACTGTAGCACACATTTGTTCCTGTAATCTCTTTCATGGTGTCATTTTGTAGACTTCCAGATTACAGAATTGATTTCTGTGACTTATTTGAATTCTTCACCACTGTACTAGCATGCACTGAGAGAAAAAGAGAAGAGATTAACAACAGCAACTGTTTCTCCCTGCATGACATGGAAACGGAGCATAGATAACATTTACTATTCACTATTGCTGCTCAGAAACAGTGTACCTCACTGTGATGCCACACCATCATACAGTATGTTTTTATCATTATGCAATAATAATTAGTGTTGTAATACTGTACAAGTTCAGAATTCTTTGAGTGTAGGATTGCTGGAAAGAAATTAAGCCTCCAGTGATCTCAGGAATGAATATCTAATTTTTTCTAGTCGAGGCAAGTAATGTTAATTAGCTACAACTCAAAACACCAAATTTCAGACAGTAAAAAAAACACTAACTTTCTATTAAGTAAATCATTTAGTTGCCTAAATTTGATTAGGTGATTATGGTGTGCATAAAAAGCAATGGACATCAACCTTGTGTTCCTGTGATATGTGTTCTATGCTTAAACATGAACACTAGGCCATGTAAGTCAGTGTGGATAGTCTTTTGTTACAGATGACATTCACTAGTCCTCTGACATTGTTCTTTCACAGCATCACCTTTTACCCGGTCAAGGCAGATGGTCGCCCACCCTGAGTCTGGTTCTGCTCTTCTCCACTGTCGCCCAGTGCTTGCTCAAGGGGATTGTTGGTTCTTGACCTTAATATGTGAAGTGCCTTGAGATGGCTCTGTTGTGATTTGGCACTTAATATTGTAAATAAATTTGTATTGAAACCAATTGAACTTTCAGATATCTTAAATATTAGTGGGGAAAATTAATACGTTTGTTGAAATCACTGCCTCCAGCTAAGTTTAAAATGTTGTGACGTGCTTTGCAACTTAGAAAAAGTTTTTTCACTCACATATTTTACAGTAAAAAACTGAAATGCAAATAAACTTAGATTAAAATGCAATTTTACTATATTCCTGCCTCAAGGTTTTGACCTTATTATGTGAAGTGTCTTGATATGATTCTGTTGTGATTTGGCACTATATAAATAGATAGAGATAGACTAGAGATATACTGTCAGATCATCCTGAAGAAGCGCTACAGCAATACATCCACACATTATCAGCTTCAGAGGACCTGCTGTGTACTTGTTCTAGCTGCTTTACCCCATACAAGTACACACACAAGACTCAGGATATTACATGAGAACACAACTTACGTCATTCTTTAACCCTGTGCCTTATGAGGGGCGCCGATGCCCTTTAGTCTGTGGCAGAAGTAAAGTACTTCTCTATCTTAACCTAAGAAGTCATAAAGTTACCTAAGAGTGGCACTTTCCAGAAACTGACAACATCATGTTGCTGTCTTGTAAAAAAAAAACAGACTCACTTAATCACTCACTCACTCACTCACTCCCTGGGCCAAAGACAGACAAATGAAACTGCTGTCTTTCAGAGTGATTTAGTTTTCCACACTATTGAGCATGTAGGTCAAGTTCCCTTAAAAATATACAGACAAATAAATTATTATTGGTATTATTATTATGCAGAAGGTAAGATTTCAGTGTGTGGTGCTAAACACTTCTGTTGCTCTACAACATGTATATGTATGACTGTATTTCTTAGTTTTGTGATAGTTACTTTATAATGTCTGAATGCATATGAACATTTTAAGAAAACTGTGATTCTGGAGTTTTAGGCCAGTGCAGGGACAGACTTTGAATTTGTGTTTTTTTGTCAATATAATAATATATATATATATACAATGTTAATGTTTAGCTGTTATAATTCTCCCTTTAGATGAATTTCATAAAACTTTATCAATTAGGACTAATATAAGTTAAGTAAAATTAAAACAGGCTAAGTAAAAGACTTTTTTGTTTGTTTTAATAACTCTGAAACAATGTTATGTTAAGCTGTCATGAGAGTTTAGGGCAACCTAACAGTCACAGAGCCTATAGTTGGTTCAGACTACACACACTGCTTGCTATATTAATTAGCCGCAAATTTTCAGTCCATTAGCCCCAGCTTCACCCTTCTCTGCTTTGTGTTTTGTGTGTGAACAAACATCTACTGGTATCTATGTGCTGAAAGAAATAAGCTGTAATGTAATTTGCTTTGGCTCTAATGTAATTATGCTTTAAAATACAAGATTTACCATGGCTTGGAGGCTGCTGTGTGTATGTAGAACTCCCTTAGGCATCCCTGTGGTACCACTGGTGTAGACGATCATAGCTGGTCGATCAGCCCAATCTGTGATGGCAGTCTCCGTTACTTGGGTGTCTGCCCTATCTAAAGTGCCCAGGTTAGATGTAGGGGGCAGTGCCAGGCATGGCAACCCCAGCCTCTGTGCCAGCGGCTCAAGGGTTTCAGCATAGGAATGTCCTGCCACCAGCAGTGAACTCTGGGAGTCAGAGATTATATACTCCAGTTCAGACTGAGGGTGTTTTCTGTACAATGGCACTGCAGTCCCACCACTCATCCAAACTGCCCACTGTGCCACTGTATAGGAAGCATCATTACCACACAGGAAGGAGATTCGTTTTCCTTCCAGACTCCCAAAGTCAGAGTTGAGAGCTGTACAGACTCT
Source organism: Sandelia bainsii (assembly GCA_032362345.1). Taxonomy (NCBI): domain Eukaryota; kingdom Metazoa; phylum Chordata; class Actinopteri; order Anabantiformes; family Anabantidae; genus Sandelia; species Sandelia bainsii. Next base: position 11,187,504 of record JAUMHL010000018.1, read on the forward strand.
ACCTGCAAGACCTAAGCTGATGCAATATAGCTGTTTGTAGGTGTGGCTGCTACTTTTGTCTGTGATAGCAAGCTTATCTCCAAATGCTAGAGCTTTGACAAACACTGGCTTTTGATTTGTCCTTGATGATAGGGCTGCAGTCCATCTATGAGTCTGTCTTTGAACCACAATTCCCAGTAGCCATTGCCCTAGCTCTGATGGGCAATGAGTTCTGCAAAGAGTGGTTTTCCAGCGACGCAAAGTCCATTTCAGAGAGCGGCAGGCAGCAGCAGCAAATCTTGACAGCATGTTTTACATTCAGCTGTTCATACCCTCAAGCACTTGAACCTCAAGACAGTTCCACCCTCAGCCTCTTGCATCTGCTCATATCAGACCTTATCTGTGAGCTGACAGGAAGAAAAGGTACATGAGCTTAGTTTTATCAGACAGTCATCTTCTCCACAATATGAAATACTGTACAAATCAAATTATCTTCTTGACCTTGTGTAATATTCAATTTGACAAACTAGCAATCAATTTTTTCTTCACTTCCATTCATCTGGCATTGCACATTTTAAACAATCTCACTGCATCCAGCTTTAATGTTGTTGTTTGTTTGTTTTTCATTTTATCATATGAAAAAAAAGTTGTTTGTTTATTGACAGAACAATTATATGAGCACCCCACTGATTTAGTGTTGCACTTCCATAAAGCCGTGCAGAGATACATCAAAATATCCAGATTTTTCCATATCACAACTCATTACACCCACAACTCCAGTTTATAACACAGCTTTTCTACTAATAATATCAAGACTCAAGCCCTGGCTGGAATTACATCAAGTGTTTTATTTTGTCACACTCTGAAAATCTCCCTCCAGAGCCACAGCAGGGGTCACACACCTATTCAAACATACAGAGTAGAGCTCTGTGTGGCAGTTAAACTTCTCTGATGTGTAACTAGTGGAGTATCTCAACAGACTGGGCTGTTAGACTGCTGGTCGCGCAAAACAAGCCATTTGAAGATGTCAACTTGCAAATAAAAACTAAGTTTATTCCAGAAAGGATAGATTAGCTGGGAGTTTTTTACATATTCTAATGTTTCATACAGTTCTGTAAATATGTAATAAGTATAGTTTTTATACCCTAAAAAGGTAAAAAAAAAATAGGGACTGACGAGGATACCACTGACAAACTGCTCTTTCTATTGCCACTGAGTCGGATTCATTAACTCTGACGGTCATCATGACATTTGACATTATTACGTGATTCGGATACTGACCAGACCTCACTCAAAATACACAAATAAAAATATAATTTCTACAGCGAATAATATATGAACATTTTTAGATAATGTCCGTATCCGCTATCTCCCTTAATTCATACAGATCTTACCTTATGAAAGCCGGCATCTCTTATGCTGAAGGACCGTGCAACGGCACTAATCTTCCGACATTAAACACACGTCGCTCTCATGGTTCCTCTTAAGTAACGCCAGACTTTGTGCAGCGAATGACTTTCAGTTACGTTGTACGTAATTTTGTAACATATTCAATTACATTATCATGTCATTTTTATTACAAAATGCGATAAAGGCACATACTATTTTTAAACAGTCTGACTGTGGTTTGTTTCTCAAGCGAGACCTGTGAACAAAAATAAACACCTCCACACACACACAGACACACGTTGCACTAGTTTCACTTTAGGAATTACCATCGTAATTGCAATTACAAGTAAGTTAGTTTCACGGTTTTTCACAGTTTAACACTGTTATATGGAGCACAGCACTGTACAAGACACTAGTTCTTTTGAACATGCAGTACAGCAAATATTTTGTGAACTGACGTAAGTACTGTGTGTTTATGAAACAAGAGAGTAGAGGTAAGTTTTTGTAGTAGGGCTTTATGGAGAAAGAACATGCAGGCAGCTTCTGTCTAACATGATGGTGAGTCAGGGATTTTATGCCGTGCACTGTGATAAACAAAATCAAGAGTCTTTGAGGCGAAGGAGGAGGTATAAACAATATCACCATAATGAAGCGCATACATAATGGATTGTACAATGGTCCTCTGACGTTGAGGCTGAATTGATTTTGTATTTTTACATCACTTTCAGCTTTCTTCTATTTTGAAATTAAACTGTTTAAGTGTTACACAAGATCTGATGTAGTACTTTGTTCTACATGCAAAATGCAACAAACAGCTAGTAGATAGCTGATTTCAGTTAACTGTGTACATGATTATAAAGCTACTACCATGACTTGTGTTTTTGTCTGTCATCCTATATTTCTTGACTCTGGTGGTTGTGGGCCCCCATTTATGAAGCACTGCAGATCTATAAGAGAGGCTGCTCACCAGAGAAGAGGACAGGGGAAGGGGGGGTGCAGCATGTATGCAGCCACCCCACACAGAACTGTGTTTGGCTTTAGATCACATGTCAGTCCTACCAGTTAGTGTGCCAACAAGCTTGGCTGGCTTCATCATCACAGTGCAAGTGGGCACATTCAACCGCCAGCTGGCAGTCGTGGGCCTCAGATAAGAGAATGGTACAGACATGGCACACGTTCAAAAAGTTTTCACTTCCCTCCCCAAACCCCCTACGCTGCAAACGAGGATGGCATGTTCCTAACGAAATTGCAGCCTTTGTTTCAGAGAACTCCCCTCCACTCTCAGGAATAGTATCGCCAAAGACCACTCGTTCCCATTCGTGGGGAAAACGCTATTCAAGGGGATGCTATGCTACCCCAGCAGCTATGTGATTTCCAGAGAATCTTTTATTTGTAGGGCATATGCACAGCGTTTAGTCTTTTTTGATGCAGACGGCACAGCCGCATTTTCCACGGATTCAACCTAAAAATGACCGAATATCGTCTCTGATGAAACGAAAAGAGGCACAGGCGACCCATGTTTTTGGATTTGTTTCCTGGAAGTTGGCCATATTTTTGGCATACGTTATATGGGGACTGGAATCTAAGCCACTGAGAGACTGGATGAAGAGTGGAAGATACTAAAGGGCCTTACGTATATTTGTCTATTTGTCAAGGGTGAGAGGAAAGACGTGGCTGCCATAAGGAGTTTTGATTATGACAGAATATCTAGTAAACAGAAGTTGGCATTCTGTTGCAATGGCCTGCTGCCAGCACACCACTCAACAAAGACCACCTGAAACGATGTCGCCACTGATGGGCAGGGTGGCCACAAGCAGGCGCCAACTCCTCTCAGTAAAGGACTGCTTCTGAGAAAAAGGAAAAGAGGGGACCCCCCACAGATCTGTGAGGGAGGCTGAAATGGTAACACAAACTGTGGGGAGTACCCAAGCATGTGTCAGGTTGGCATCAATGTGAGAAAGTCTTGGCAAATGCTCTGTTCCCTCCCCTCCCACCCCAGCTCACACACAAACACACTGTTGCCCTGCTTGGAGCACATGGTACATCAGCAGCGGCATCTGGCCGCGCTGACTCCTGGCAGCTGCGCTTCGTCTTCGCCAGTTGGGCGTCTTGGCACTGCCACTTCATCAACTACCTGTGGCTCCTCCCGGGTAAAAAGGCAAGCGATGAATTATTCTGAGGCTGCAGCTGCAAACTTGACTTTCATCCAAGAGATTCGCTGTAAACATATGACAGCACATGCCAAACATATGAGCACATGCCAACCACATACTAATGCGTGGTTGACAACATGGCTTGTATTCTGCGCAAAGGGATTTGCATGTCCTCATGTGACCACATGGTTCATTTGAGGTCACTGATGAAGAATGCTCTGTGATGACTTCATGTGTTGTATCTATGTCAAACACAAGCGCATTCATCAGGCAGCAATGGCCCATCTCTTTGTGCTGGGAAATAGTGTTGAAAGATCAAATCAAAAGACAGCCAAGGATTACACTTTAAGGAATTTCCCTCCTTTTTTATGATGAATAAATGGATGGGTGACCTTTCACCTCTACAATTATGTTGTCTTACATTGCATTGGAAATGGAGGTTTTGACAACTAAGGACATTCCCTGAAGTGCTCTGGATAGATTTCAGCTTCGACACTATGGATTGCTTAAAAAGAGTAGGACACTTTGTCTGAAGAGTACCATCTCTCTCTTGAAAGAGTTTTGAGTTTTCTGTAGCATCTTTTTCTCTCAAAGATTCTGTTCTGTTTTTAAAATTCTAAGATGATAGACACTATAATATAATGTTTTGTTTAATGCTTTAAATTTCAGTGGTACCAACATTTTTTCCTTTTTTCACGGAATAAACCATCTACTGCTCAGGTAAATTCAATATCATTGCTGAGGTGCAGTGAATGCCAGCTCCTCTCCTTCTGTCCAGAAATGTGTCTGGGTTCTTCAGCACTCTCAATTGATTTTTTTAAAAGAAGCACTCACATGGAATGCTCCCAGGGCAAAAACCCAAAGCTTTCAATTTATCCCGAATGTCAGCTCTTATGCTATCCAAGTTTGGGTCTTTGTAAAAAAATTACAGTCTGTTTATTTTGTTCACAGTCACTCTATTTTAAGAAGTTTTATGAAGATGAGCATCACTGATACTGCTTATACATGAAGTAAAGTCAACGGAAGCACTAGAGAAGCTAAAAAAGCAGAAAGACAAATTCATTGTTAGGAATTCTTGACATCCTCTGGCCTTCTTTAGAGTTCATGGTTTGCTCTTGGCTACTCGAGAACTGCATGACCCAATTTGAATTCAAAACTTGTTGTCTTACCCTTGTTTCAAGTGAAATGTTGTTGGCAAGCTGTAAAAATCTGTCAAATTTTGACTACATCTCTCCTTTACACACATATGCACACACATACACATATTCTGTCACTTTTTTCTGTGGGTGTTAGTCATTCGACAGTGACCCAGTGGGAGTTTTTTTTCCATCTGTGTCGGTCTGACCCATTTTAGCCCTCGGCCATGTCCAACTGTTCCATGTCCCAAACATATGTGCAGTGGCGGGGGGATAAGCGAACCGTCCCTGTGCGGGACCTGCAAACACACACTGCAGATATGACACTGGACCCTGCTATCCTGTCTGTCTGCTTCCCACAGCATATGCTATCATCAATACTGGCCCTGAGGATTCACACCTTAGTGATTTGACAACACACTTTTTCTACTACTGCTCAGAATCAAGAATGTATTTCTGTGTTGTACTGTAAACCTGATTATCAAACAAAGTCAGTTAGAAAAGACTTAGATTATTCATACTTGATTTAATTTTTTTAAAAATTTATTCCTCTTTAGGCAGAGAGTATTCTTTTACTGGTGGACAATACTATGTGCTTGCCCTCATTTGGCCCCTGCTGATTTTCAGTTGTCATCATGGCTCTGCACGTCATTCAAATCTTAATCTGCTTTATTCAATATTCTCATGTATTTTTTTCTGTTTTCACTGGCCAGTGTCTCATTGGGCACTTGTCTCAAAGGACAGATTGGCTACACTATCTGTACCGTATCATAACACTAGCCAGTAAGGGCAGAATAGGCCAAACAGAAGAGGGACTGGGTTTTTTTCCAAGTGGTCCATGTTGGCAAATGAGATGGTATCACTGCACAGAAACAGGACCCACAGGGGACCATGGGGTGTGAGGCACATATGGGCAAACAGGCTGCTGATGAGCTGCTTATATAAGCCTCTCATCATGGCCCGAGAGAGAGAGATTTCTCCACCAGAGGATTTGAAGTGGCTGTATGCGGTGGGTCTGCATTGTTTGGGTTGGCACAAGATCTTGGACACAAGCTGCTTAGACAGCAGATATGTTTGTCTGCAGAGACATTCTCCCTTTAGATTGTTATAATGTGTTATTCAAATTTTTTTGAGACAGTACTGTATAACAGTAAAGGTTCTATAAAAATGCCTGCAACTTTGTTATTGTAATTTACACATTCTCTGAATTACTGAGGCAGACAATGTGGTCAAATGGATGGAATAAAGTTTATTTAACTGTAGTCTTAAGGTAACTCACCTTAAATAAATTATATCCAACTTCCTGACCTACTGGCTGTAATAAGCTGTAGGTTGTGCCGGAATTTTTTGATGGCCTTCCACTAATGCCTTATTGATTCTTCTCTTTCCCTTTTAAGTCCCACGTATGGAAATGGAAACTATTCTGTTAGACAGATGATCAGGCCTTCCTCCACTGCATATAATTCAGCTCACAAGCTCTGTCCTGTGTCCTCAATAATATTCTGCCTCTAAACATTGAAATCATTTTTTTCAAACAAGCATACAAAATATATTCATAATACAACGAGTTCACATCAAGATCATCACATCACATTGGTTGTTTGTAAAGTTTCTGAGTCTTGCAAATATTTGTCATTTAGTTTCTAAGTCTTTGTCATGTGTGTTCTCTGTTTAGCTTATGTGGGTGTGGAAGAAAAACGCTTCCCATACATTATGTTCGTATAATTTCCTTTGATAGTCTTCTGTGTATACTATGAAACTTTGCTGTCACCTTTCTTGCTTCTCACAAACGTGCACATACTACTAGCAGCCACACATAACCTCACTCACCCATACACACACTCATAAACACAAAAACACACACACACACACTCACTGAGGCTGCCAGGCGGCCTGGATGGTGTGTTGTTCTCTGGGAGACAATGCCATATGCTGTCTGGCCTCCCAAAGAGGGTAGAGCCTACCGCTGTACTGTGGTCCTGACTCTAAGGGAAGCCCACTGCAGTACACTCACCACTGGTAGTCCTAGAATTCAACCTATCTCTGTGCATTTTATGCAATTATTATTTCATCTTGCTAACATTTAAATTGGACTCAGTGAGGATGAGTATAGAATGAATATTTCTATTTCGAGAAAGAGGGGAGCACAGACAAACAAACGGTACTTGTATGTCTACACAAGCTTCCGTATCTTGTTGTATGATAGAAAGCACTATCAGCTGTAAAGTGTGAAACTCCTGGCAAACTGTACACAAGTAAAGAACAGTCGAGACATGGCTAACCTTGCAGTAAGAGGACCTGTCAATACCTCTGCACATCTGAGAAGAATTCTTTAAAGCTAGTTAAAGTGAAAAGAACAAAAAACTTTTGTTTAGCAATGCTATCTTGGCTTTTTGCTTGCTTTATTTTTTTAAAGAAAATTAGAGACTAAGCAAAGTACACAGTAAAATTGTAGACTTCAGAGCAATGAAAAGAATGTGTTCAGATACTTTTGTCAGGAGTGTGGGGAGGTAATGGGTGCGTTTGCTGAGAACGAGTCGAAGGAGAGAGTGGGTGTAAGGGTGTGTTTATGCATTGACTTGAGGGGTATGATGCGTGTTCAGAATTTATCTTATCTGTGTGTTCATTACTACTTTGCATTTCAGGCAGAGAGCTTGGGTGCCCGACTAAATCGCAGGAAGGATTGTTAGACACGCGTGTTATTAATTTTTTCAGGGTCCCTGTGGCGTCTGTATGAATCTTAATGCTGCTGACTGGGCTGCAGCTCTATCGACTTTCTTTAAAATATGAAGAAGCTTTGCTGGAAGCGCCTGGGGTCATTAGCTGAAGAGTAGGCGCAAATCCCTCACCATGCCTGCTCCGGCTTCGCCATGTTAAATGTGCTCTTAAAATATTCATAATCATACTCTTGCATGCACACATGCACACACACACACACACACACACACACACACATATGCACACAGACAATTCACTAGGGATTCAAGTGGATCAATATTAAAATGTATTCCTGTTTTGGTGTGCGGTTAATTAGCTGCGGTTCATTTAAACCATGAAGTTTGAGAACAGATTAACAGTATCTTTTTGTACATAAGTAATATTTACTTATGCTCCATCTATGTGGACAGAGATGGAACAAATCAGAGGATGTTGACATAGTGTATGTAATCTAAAGTAAATAATAAATATATTTTGTACTATTGCTACTTTATTATTTCACAAAAGCTTTTTGGTATCACATTACGATAAGTGAAATGTGCAGTCGCCTCTGTTTCACAGACATAAGTCACACTTGACTTCTTCTACGCTTTGTATATTTTTATGTTCCAATAATTCAGTATGGATTTGCAATAAATTTGCATGAAATATTTTGCTGGCATTTAATCCACTATACTAAACTGTTGAAATCATGTGTTCCAGTTATTTTGCTAGTTACTTCATCTAAAGTAGTTATTTTTTATTTTCTTTAATTACTTCATTGAGTATACTGTCGAAATATAGTCATGATGTGGACTTGGCTGGTAGCAAAACAACCAGTATGTGGATGAATTGGGAGTGGGACCAGTGAGTTAAAATATGTACCTGAGATATTCTTTTGTATTGGTTATTTTATTACAGGGCTCATGAGTTACAATATAATGCTGGTGGTTGACCCATGGGTTACTCTACAACACATCACACATAATTTATGAAGCTAAAGCTACAAATGATATAGTAGGCCTACAGCCATGGTCCAATCAATCAGAAAATAAATTATATTCCTATACATTACTTGTTTTTGTAAAGGAGAGCTTTTTGTGTGTAAGATATAACACAAAAGCATTGCTGTTTCACATCGTAATAAAGTGGTTGGACAACTATTGTGTTCTAGCAATTTGTAACAGTAATACCATTAGGTGACTACATATTATTTTTGAGCAGTGGGCTTGCACAAAAACGTATGCATTGCTTAACCTGTGCTTTCATGTGGACAGGACTTCTTTCTCTGCAGTTTACTGAGACAGTATGTTTATTATTGTAACTATGATGACAAACGTCCTCCATCCTGATGATCATGGAGTCTTGGTGAACCACCAAGGTGTCTTGGCAGGGGCAAATATCCAGCTCTCAGTGGCTCTTCAAAGGTGTCCCACAGGGTTGTTTTCTTAGCCTTCTTAGCATTCTAAAAAACATCTTTGGGTTCTATATTCTGCCCACATGGCTTTTCCTATTTTTGCAATGACTCCACTGTCTCATCACGTCTCACATCTCAACCTTTGATATAGAACAACATCAGAATCAACCTGGTATCTGCAGGAGCACGTCTAATTTTCAGTCAGTCAAAAAAGACACATCACACCACTGTTCATATCTCTACACTGGCTTTCATAGCTTCCTGCATCAGGTTCAGAGCTCTGACCCTCGCCAGCTCAACAGCACTTTCCTACTGGAAAGCTCTCATCCAGGTCTACAATCCCTCTCGCCCACTGTGCTCTACCAGTGTCTGGTTGCTACACCACATATTCAAAGATCTCTAACAAAGGTCTTCGACAACTAACTCTGCTTGCTCAGCACCCTCACTACCAATATTCAAAAAACTTCTAATGTATATAAAAAATAAAAAGCTTTTTTTTTATTACCTCATTTGTAGATTGCTTTGGATAAAAATGTCTTCCAAATGACTACATGTCAGGTAATATCTATTGTCTCATCATAAAAATGTTTATAATTTATTTTACAATTGATTTTTCACAGTTAATCTGCAGCAACCTTCCACGGTCTTTTTAGTTTTACACAGTGTGGTAGTTAAATCAGAAAAGCAAGAAATGCAATGAATACATTTGACTTATTGTACATTTTTAGAGATTTTGTGAACAAAAAAACAATATACCCGCTGCACAAGGACTGCCTTTATTACTGTAAAAGTCCTTTGGGACAGCAGTAAATAGATCAGTGATCAATTCAGGTGAATGAAATTGAAATAATATTGAATAGTATGCCTTTATGCGTAAATATCCACATTAATAAAAAAATTGTACAGTAAGAAGAGCTTAACTGGGATGATCATTACCTCAACATGACCTGTGTGGCACATGTTATTTTCACCCCTGGGTAATTTAAATTGGGTTTAAGATACGGCGCATAAAAAGTCCGCAACATGTTTCAGACAGGTGCTGCAACGGCGATCAGGCTTAAACAATCACGGTGCTACAGAAAGGGGCAGCATGTCTAATTGATGCCTGTTTGGGTGGCAGGCTGCTGGACAATGGAACAGGACTGGCAGATGTATCACAGGGTGAATGATGCACACAAAACCACTACAGGAGAACAATACCACAGCAACAATGGAAGCAGAGACGTGCACGTGCAGGTAATAGGCTGTGGAAGTGCTGGAAGGAAGCGGAAGTGCTGGAGCCTATCCCAACTGTCACTGTGCAAGAGGCGGTATACAACCTGAACATGTCGTCTACCACAGGCCTGACATACAGAGACAGTCAACCATTCACACTCACATTCACAGCTATGGGCAGTTTCATGTCACCAATTACCCTAACTGCACCTGGCTGACCAGTGGATTCAAACCCAGGTCTACCCAGTGCTAACCACCATGCAACCCAGAGGACAATATATTTTTAGTTACTCATCATATACAGATCCACTGAGCCCAAAACTAACCACTGACCAGCATCATATTTTTTATAAAAACAACTAAGGCAACATTTTGTTGCAGCGCTAAACAACTGACGTCTGCTTCAAATTCCTGCTGCTTTTGCCCTTAACAACCCTTTCTCCCTTTTGCTGCTGTATTTTTCTGCTCAGGTCTTTAATGTCCCCTCTCTGTCGTCTCATTAACTAAAATGTTATGCCCAGCCATGTCCCCCCCCCCTCCCCTTATTGTGCAAAACTCTGAACAAAAGAAGAGCAAGGAAGTGCAAATTGACTAGAATGAAAGTGGACAAAGGTTAAAAGGTCAGTAAAAGGTTAAAAGGTCACTTCAGCCATGACCCCAGCTTTCAGTTAGTATCAGTGTGGTCTGTGCTACCACCATTTCAGCAGCTTATAATTGCTGGTCAGGTCACCACTATCTGCCCTTTCATTTAGCCAAACACAGCAGGCTTAGAAATGAAAAAGAATGTGGGTATTAGACAATGGGTAATTAAATGTGTCTGCACGCCATAAAATGTGTATGATTTTTGTGGCTCCTATTATTTTTTACGTCTTTTGCTTGTCCAATAAATAAACAGTTACAGAAAAGAAGACATGTCGGCTGAATTGCTTCATGATGGTGAAGCATTTAATTCCTGATTTCACAGTCTTTTGGTAGAGGGGACAGGGGGCCAAGCAAAACAGCATTCACTTTCCAAGGGACACACACACACACACTGTCTCTTTCTCAAACACACACGCACGCACACACATGTCATTTTCATGTCCTACTGTTTTTGAGCGGTCTATAATTACCTCTCATAGTCTAATGTCATGGCTCCCATTTTCAATTTAATATATAGATGTAATGCATTGTGGTCTGAAGAAAACATCCATCTCTATCTGGGTTTTTACATGCTGCTCATAACTGAATTGCATATTGAATAATTAAATTTGCAGCCATATATAATCACTACCGATTGCGGAGACTGACCACAGCTTCAATACTCACCTAATGGATTGATTCAGTTATAACAGTGGGCTGGAGTAAGTAGTTTTCCTACTGGCTTGTCTAACCACATCGTAGCCATAAAGACCAACATTAAGCTACACACAGATCAATATGTACCGCTGGAAGGGGGGTGTATCTTGAGTAAGACCATGACGAAGCCTTTCCTTAGTGAAAGTTTAATGTTTTAAATGTTCTTCCCATAAAAACCTTTTAACTTATTTTCTTTTGTTCTTTTAGAGCAACACAACCGCTATAGCGCCACTGAAACTACAGTAGTTGTACCAGCAGCATTAGGAATGCTAACTATAATCAGTTGTGGAACAAGCACAAGTGTATTCTGATTCATTTCAGGAAAATAAGAAGTAAAACTACTGTGTAAAAGCAAAAGTCCTGCATTCGTAGATGAAGTATATGAAGCAGAAATAGTATCAAATTCTATAGTAATATGTCTCAAAATTCTACTTAATGTTCACAAAACTTGAGTGGATGTAATGTTAATATTGTTCACAGTGGTAGAAGTTGACAGCAGTTCAGCTTTACTGTTTTGGTAGAGGCAGAGTTTTGATTCAGTTTGATTGTTGATGATTATTATGTTGAATCCAGAAGCAGAAGATTTTAAATTGACATAATTTCTAATATATGCATCGATGTGAAGAAGAACATGTCATATCCCTAATAAATATATAGTTACAGATATAGGTAGACAGACAGAGGCTTAGTGACAGCTGAGAGCAGGTGTGATCAAGGGATGGAGGAGACTAATTTAGTCATACACTTGTGGTGCTAACAAGACCTCTACCATGTGTACACACATACACACACACTCACACACACACACATACACCAGTGACATAGTACCAATCATCTGTTCTCAACCCCTAACACCTCCCACCCATCCTGATTGTGTGTGTGTGTGGATCCAGACACATGCCATATGAACTCACAGACACCTGTCAGTTGAAGGAAGAAAAGAATGGCAATGACACTCTGATGAATAATTCAACTTCAGTAGCAAGTTCTCCTGAACTGTCACAGTGAGATCACTGCACCATACATCTTTTGTCACTCCATTCGCTTTTATATACAAAAAAATACATTAAACTCAGCACATTTCAAAGTCACTGGAATCTGAAGGAAAAAATGTTTGTCACAAAAAGTTAGATCAGGTCAGACTTTATCTTCATAAACATTTTATGATATACAGTACAACCTGCAGGTATTCCGTTACATCTTCAGCTTTGCAAAAAAATTTTTTTTTGTTTTAGTGTTTTTAACAAATTTACCAGTGATTAATTTACGTTAGTCAAAGTAAGCTAACAAATTCAGAAAGACCCTGTTCTCAGTTAAATGGTACAAGGTGAACTGAAAATAAAGCTTTTAGCTATATAAGAGTTTTATTTAGCCGAACTAAAAGCACTGAAAACAAGCTTTTTGTGATAATGGATGTTATGTTGTTTGAAGAACCAGTGATACTCGACAGTACAGTGCTTAATATATGATTAATTTGATCCATCAGTTTTCTATTACAAAAAGATGATTTTTCTATTCTTGTTTCTTCATTGTTAAATTATCACAAGCCTAACACTGTATCTCTTTTGTGAAATTTAATTTACGTGATAGGTATTTTAGCAGCGGCTAATCAAGAGGTACTTTCTATAAGCAGCTGATCATTGCTGTCATTCAAGTGATGATACGTTGGCCTGTGAACAATTATAAAACATGTTTGCAACACATATTCTCTGAGGATGTTGTCAACATGCCAGGAATAATCCACATGCTCGTTGCTTTGTTTTCTCTCCTTCAATCAAGTCTGTCCCCTAATGTAAGGTCAGTGAGCTGGAACAAAATGTGCATTAAGTGTTTAGAGAAACCAACAAAGTAATTGTGTCCTCTTAGATATCAATGATTTTATTTTATTTTATTTGGAACTAAGCAGTATGGGAAGTTTCTTACTTTGCTTTCTGCTTTGAGTTATCCATTTCCAAATATAACATTTTCTGTACAAACCCTAAAACCCTTTTTTTCCCATACTGACTTGGTTTTTGCCATTCAGGCACAACTCCTGTGTAGCATCATTCCTACATAAGTAATTAAACAAACATCATTAACTTAACAAGTGCAAGGCTGTGGACAATATAGTGCTGTGGTACAAACAGCTACAACAAACTCAGATTATGAGCAGATGAATAGAAAATAAAACAAAAGGCTGATGCAATAAATCCATATTCATGCTTTGCCAGTTCACAACAATCCAAGGTCATACAATACATGCTAATGAGTTGTCATTGTTTGAAGCCTGAGCCATGGAAATGAGCACACACTGAGCTGTGATGTGTGAAATCTGATAGAGGAAACAGACAGACAGTAGGAGACTGAGCCCCAGGGCCCCAAGATCTCACTACAGCAGATATGTAAAACAGAGAGGAAAAGGTGTTGCTGCAAACTACTCTATGCTACAGTGTGCATATGTGTGTGTATGTGAGGAGTTAGCTATGGATAGCAGATGTCAGACCTCTCATCCCCACCCTCACTATGGGACCACCTGTTGGAACAAGGCCATCTGGAGTGTGGGCTATCTCTCTGGACTGATACTACAAGGGTCTGACCCAGTATGCTGACCAATGATACATGATCACACCACATGACAGGAAGCATCCTGCATGTCCAGTGCTCATCCTTTCTCCATTTACAATAAATCTTTATCACTCTCTGTTTCAGGTTCAATTCCTCTGACTGTCTTTCCAACTAAATGTCAGTTCTAGTACAGAGAAAAGCAAGATTAAGACCAAAAATATGTTTTGTTCGTTGCTTACTCATTGTTTTGTTCCCCTTTGCAGGTTCGCTGTTGAGGCAGTAATATAGTAAAATTGCATTCTAATTCAAGTCCATCTGCATTTCAGTTTTTTACTGTAAGAATGTGTAAGTGAATATTTCTAACCTTTTTCCAAGTTGCAAAGCGAGTTACATGGAAACACTTTCAACTTAGCCAGAGACAGTGATTTCAGCTAACTTACAAATTTTTCCACACTAATATTTAACATGTCTGAAAGTTCAGTTCGTTTCAACACAAATTTATTTACAATATTAAACACCAAATCACAACATAGTCATCTCAAGGCACTTACAGACCTTACAGAGTTATAGAGTGAGAAACCAAAAAATCCCCCTTGAACGAGCACTAAATGACAGTGGAGAGGAAAAATGCCCTTTAACAGAAGACACCTCCAGTACAAACAGGCTGGGTGTGACTTCTGTCTGCCTTGACTGGTTGGAGTGAGTGGACAGTGGAGAGAGAAAAGAAGAGCAACCAGACAGTAGCATATATACAGTATTTAACTCTGGGGGCAGAAAAAAGCCCTGCTTTTTGAGGTTGGGGAGCACATGATGGAGATGACGTTTAAGGAGATCAAATAGATATGAAGGAGCACTTCCATTTAAGATTTTCATTTCAGAAGCACCTTAATCTATGACCCGACTTTAATAGGAAACCAATGAGAGGAAGTTGAACTAAGATGTTTTAGAGTTTATGCTCACATGAAAATGTTACAACATTGTAGCGGAATATTTTATTGTTTTTTAAATATTGAAATATCATCTTGATGTGTAAAGAGATGAAGGACATTTTCAACATTGATTACCATTAATATTTTCCATACAGTGTGTTTTCATCTACTTTTGTGATATAGTTTTCTGGTACTAAACCTTCACACTCCAGATTGGTGTGAATAATAACAGGTTGCGGAGATTACAGTGACATCACACAGACAGATGGTTCTACTGTGATTCTGCAAGAGCCTGTCTCATTGGGACAAAGAGAAAGAGGTGTGCACATTCCAACAGCATGTGCTGCTGTGGACGCACTCAATATGTGCTCAGGTAAAAAGATCTGGGTGTGTGTAGATGATTACACTGACTTTTAAAACTTCACTTGTTGATACAAAACTTCTTTGGTAGCATGCTATTGCTAAAGAGCAACAATCTTTGTTTTACCTGATGGACCTTTGTACAGGAAAAGTTCAAATTATTGTTTGGATAGAATTATACCCTGAAACATTAAATAAATAGTTTGATATTATAGGAAATAACCCTTCCTGGTCAGAGTTATAGAATATTCATACCACTCCAAGGTGTCACTCCTAAGTGCAGAATAAAGCCTGGTGTCTTTGGCATGGAGAACACTGCATTCTGAAAATAAGCTAAAATGTGGACTCAGCACAGAATACGTTCCGCTGTCGTCTGTTTGCTTATATTTACAAAAAAACTGTTAAGTTGGTGAGTGAAAACACTGAAAGTCTTTCCTTGTACTGAAAAGTAAGTATGCAAATTGACAAATCATAGATTTTAGGTTTTTTGCATTTTAGACAAAGACCCAACTTTTCTGAATGTTTCTCATAATTTAAAAGATTACTTAAATTTTAACTAATCAAATCAGCTGCTGTAATGTTGCTAGACTGTTGGGAGCTGTGCTGAGTTAAAATTCTATTTGGTCAAGAGGGTTTTTAATTTGGTATCCCTGCCGAGTGAGTTTGAATACCATTCACATCACTGTCAAAAATAAAACCAGATGTTAGGCTACATGAATACCTTGTGAACAATGGCAGGCAATTTGAATGAATGTGCCAGAAAATTGCTGTGGGTCTTATTTTTAAATCGGGAATGTTGTATGAAGAAGGTATCATGTGAAGTGGTACTATAGAGTTGACTATTAAGCACATGTAAAGAGGGCTTAATTATGTGATAGACATACAATTATATACAGGACAGGTGACAAACTGTTATAATTTTACATATTTGTAGTCTGCCCTCTTCCTCCGTACAGTAAATCATGCCTACATAAAATGCACATTAATATGGCCGTAGACAATGAATCTGAGCAGGATAAAAGGAGGATAAATAAAACTTCAGACTGTGAAAAAATGTAGAAAAAAACATCAAAATAAAATGTTCCTGTTCATTTCGTGAATTACATTTAAGTCAAATGCTTAAGGCATGTAATAATTTATTAATTTAAGTCTGTCTCCATTGCACAGCGTAGCATTTGGATTTATTGACAAACCTTTCCAGCTCAACAAAATGTAAAAACCCTTTGTGATGTTTTAGGTTTTTTTATTTATTTTGATATAAAAAGTGGTGGTTGGAAACCCATCTTCTCACTGCCTATGAAGCCATCTTTGTGTCATAGTGTTCAAACACACATGCACTGAAATGTTACGGAGTGCAATCACGTGTCTAGGTGTGCACCATGCATGCAAGTGTACTGTATGTATCTGTGTGTGTGTATGTCCGACTGCCTGTGTGTATATATATTATCGCTTGTCTATTTTGGGGTCATATTTGATAAGCTCTTGAGTGATGTGGCAAGACGAAGTGACAGTTTGTCAGAAAACAGGTCATGGGGCAGTCACTGTGTAGGCGGCCCTCTGCGCCTGTGTACCGGGTATAATTAGGAACTTATTACCATATCAGTCAATTACCAACAACCATTCTGGCTGCTTTCTCTCAGGAATCTGCCCTTCTGGACACCAGCTCAGAAGAAGGACAGATTTTTCCTGGCTGCAAAAGTAATTATTTTTCCTGTCTTTCTCCCTCCTTCCCCTTATTATGATTGCTACTGGTAAAACAATGGCTTTGGTATTCTTGTGTTGTGTTGCTGCGGGCACCATCTGTGGTGGTGAGGGGGGAGGCACAACAATACCCGTCCATATGGTCAGGGCATCAGCAGCGAGCTATATCTGCTCATCAAGTCCTGTCATTGTCATCAGCCACTCTGCTCATACACTACTCCATGTTCATCTGTCACATGCACGCACACACGCATACACACACATACACACACACAAATACACAGGACTGACACAGCAAGATATGGTTGTATACTCATTTTTGAAGGAAAGATGAGGTTGGACGAGCAACTGTCTTGTTGATGCATACATATATATACAAACACCTATTTTTGAGAAATGTTGCACAGAATCAAACCTTTGCACGATTATGAGCCATTGTGTTCTTCAACCAAAACTGTAATTCCTCAAAAATGTTTTATGAGTGGTCAAATAAATCTTGTCTGAACGTGACACTACCATGGTGTGATTTTGATATCTTGTAATCATTTTTCATCTGCACTGATGAGATAACTTGTCACCTGAACATCAATCCCAACCTGCAATCGCTGATTGGTGTTGGGAGCTTGGGGCTTTTTTAGACATACCCATCTGCTGTCTCGCACCTCCTAATCTGCAACATAGTGCGCACACACGCATGTGCACACACACTCACACACACACACGCACACACAAAGTCATTACTGGTTCCACAATTCTGTGTAACATATCACTCAAACAATATAGTTTTTTTCTGAAAGTTTTCATATATACGCCATGCATCTACCACAGAGACAGGGAAATGTGAGGAGATGGTGAGATATCGGTCTTAGATGCAATATACTAAAATAAGAATGTTATATTGAAAGAGGACACGAGGACATCGGCTTGAGCAAAAACAGATTACTTGTGAGAGATCTAAAAGCGATAGAAAGAGACAGAGAAAGGGGGGTAAGGGAAGGACAAAGCTGAAGGCATGTGAAAGCTGAGATAACCAGTTATCCCTTCGTCATCTCATTCTACGTTTATCTTCGTCTGCCTCTTGCTGTATCTTTCTCCATCTCTCAGTCTCACCAAATAATAGGATCCTTGAAACAACACCCTGTGTGACTGTGGTTTTTAATTGGTCTTCGGGATTCTTAATTAACACAGTGCATAAACGTGCAGACAACACACTTCCTGCCATTACTTGCAGATTGCGCTCACATTTCTGCATACAACACTTTCCACTGAAAAACATCATGCTGTAAATACTGCATTTATTCCACTTCCCACTATATTTAATCCATTTACAACAATGAAATAAATAATCTAAAGTAGAAACAGTATAAAAATTGAATCCAGTGGTATCAGGACTTGAGCCCTAATAAATGGTGGAAAAAAAGAAAAGGTCCTTAAGTTGAATATCAGTGGTGACCCCTTTATGAGGAAATGAAGGGGAGGGGGGTCATTGTAAATCTGGCCTATTTACTTTGGCTGGTTTGTCTTGCCTATCCATGTCCCTCATGGATAGGCTAATACTCAGCAGATCACAGGGATTGGGGTATTGTTTATAGGATCAGCTGAACAATAGGCAGGGGAGCTCTCCTATCCGCTCTCTATCTTTTTTGCCTCAGGCTCTGTAGAAGACTGCTCTACCCACTTCTCTCCTTATACTCCTTCAAACCAACACTTCTCCTCATGTAGACCCCTCCCTTCCTGCCTTTCATCCTCTGTTACTGTCCTCTTTTGGCAGCCCCAAGTCTGTTCCCTTCTTCTCAGTAGTCAGGGACAATTTCAGGGCCTACTTGTCCTGATTGTTGTTGTAGACCAATCATCCTCCAGTGCTGTTTGCCCTCTGGTCAGCTGGCCCCACACCACAGCAAAGGGCATTTTAGGCTGACAGTTGCCCCTGGCAAAGAGAAAATCTGAGGGACAAAGTGGGTGATGGGACAAGAGGGAGCAGGTAGGGGGGTGAGGGGTTGCATGGCCGCCGGCCTGGCCATCAGTTCCAGTCCTGGGACACAGCTGGACTCCCTCTCACCTCCTGGCTTGTGGGGGTCAGCGCTGTTACCACAGCCATAAGGACTAAATCCTTGGCTCCAAACATGACCAGCGTCTGTGAGATCTGGCCAGGAGAGAGCCCAATTAAGAGAGCTCACAGCCCAATTAATGTAAATCAAAAAACAGCCTGGCACTACAGTCCTATAGGTCACTAGATTATCTAAAAAGATTAGCCTATTGTTGTTTACAGTGACAAGACATATTAAGACATAACTGCTGTGACTGAAGGAACAGGAAAAAAATATGAAAAATTTAAGGGATGTTTTTATACCATGATCATGATGTTGTGCTACACAGAGATGATAGGAAAAAGATAAAAGGCTTTTGAGGAGGAGGGAGAAAAGAAAAAACACACAATCAGTACCCGATAAAACTTCTCTTTCTAGTATCTAACTTTCTGAGAGTGTAGCACAAGCCTGGCAGCTGTGTTTTGCATCTCTGATTGTCTTACACAAATTTCCTTTTTATCAAATTTCCTGAAAGGTGTAATTATGTCGACCCCCTTGAAATATCCCTGGCGTTCTCACTCTTGTTCGTGTGGTGCTCAGCACATATAATTTAATTTGAATTCATTACTCCCCCTCCTGTCAGTTAATATATTCATGACTTCCAATTCCCTCAGAGCTGTCCCACCACCTGGAGTGTCCTCCCTCATCTGTGTCACTCCTCCCCCCTCCTTCTCCCCCATCCTTCCTTCTCCTCACCCCTCCTGGTCCTGCGGTATCCCTGGGGGCCCATGAAGGGGTGTTAGGGCCAGGGTCACAGAAGCTGGGGGGCCCGCTGTCATTAGGGTGCAGTGGAATGTGTTAGCAGGGACCAGCTGGGACCAGTCAGCTCTGTCCCAGCCCTTTCTCTGCTGGTGCTGCTGGTATTGGTGTGTGTGTGTGAGTGTGTGTGTTTTTCCGCTGTATGTGTGTTAGTGTTGGTGGAGGTGGTGGCATTAGATGAACGGTGACACCTGGAAATAACTGTGATGAAATCGCAGAGATAAGTTTTTGCACTGCTGAACTCATCATTATTCTGCAACTTATTCTGTGTTTTTAAAAAAAACTCAACTCAGAAAGAGTACAGATTAGCTGGCAGATGTTGTTCCTATTTCTGAGTAACACCTTTGTTGGACTCAGCTTTGAAGATTCATATTCAACACTTACATTTGTATTTGATGCTTGAATTGACCAATAAAGGAAATCACAGGACTATTCGTAGTCACAGTATTTTTGGATTGTAGTCTTGCATAACACTGCCATGGTTCTTGTTTGGGTGACAGTGAAAATTATTTTATGTTCCATCTCCATGTTCCATGACTTTTAACACTAACACCCATTTTTACACTACCAACCCTAACATGCATTATTTATCCCCTGCCAAAATATTACATCATTCCATAAAATGCTAACTATAAAGTGTCCCCTTGCAATTCATGATAGAAAGGATCGAAATTCAGCTTCAAAATGCTCTTCTTCTCTGAACATATGCTCTCTATCTTTCATGTTACACCTTTGTACCTCTCGACCGACACTGACTGAATATGTCCCTTCTGTGTGTGGTAAATATTTCATCGCGGGGAGCTGCTCGAAGTTTGATCATTGCAGGGTGCCGGTGTAGGAGTTCAAAGGAGACTGTGGGTCCTCTGACAGCCAGCCAGAACAGAGTGGAGAAGAAGGAGAGACTGGGGTAAGACAGGAGGAGGAACAGAAAAGAAGTCGAGTGGGGAGAGGGGTAAGTGAGGGAGGCACTGCTGTGTGCTTATGTTAAATTCAGCACCACCAATTTCCTGGACAGCTCCCCCAGTCTCCAAAACAGTGGAAAACAAGAAGTTGTGCAATTTTTTTGTCGTTGTTTTGTTGTATTTTTATACATACATATAAACAATTATCTAACTGAGGGAGTAAGAGCAACAGACGGAATCTTCATTCCAGTCATTAGAATAAGATAAGCACACGTGTGTGTGTGTGTTAATCATACATGTGAAAACTCATCCTGCAGTGTGTGTCTGCTTGTGCATGTGATAGTGTATGTGTGTGTGTGTGTTAGATGGAGGAAAGGGGGGGCTTCATTATTAATCAGGGCCCTTCCCTTAGTGTGAGAGCTGCTCACACTCCATGGCTTAATGACTGAAAATGAGCCGTAATTATGGGCTGTCAGTCCAGCCTCTGGCAACCCCCTCTGCTCCTCCATCTCATGGGTTCATGTCCTCCCCTCTCCAGCACCACACCCAGGCTGCCATTACTTACCATACATACAGTATTTGAGATACGTACCCCCACACGACCCCCTTCCACATTTACACCAATCTAAAATCCTGACACTAAGATTAGGAAAGGTTAAGAAAATACGTGCAGATGCCTGATAAAATTCCTTCATTAATACCGTTGCCTATTGACACGTTCTACACACATTACACTTTACATTATTTATACATATTAAACAGAACAGAGGATTGCTAATCAGAATGTTTATTCCCACTCTTCAAAACTCATATTTGATCTTACGTGTGGTTCGTCAGAGCTGACTTTATACCAAAGTTTTACATGACAATGTACTTGAACACTTATTGCAACATCTTGACTGCCGTGATACTAACAAATAAAGGACTGATGCTTAGGTTAGGTTACCACTGGTCAGGATATACAGTATATACCTCATGTTTGCCTGCTATCTGTCCCTTGTCTCTTTCTCTCCCACCCTCCCTTCCTCTTGCTCTGTGCACTTAAGCTCATCGTTATGCGGCGTGTGGTTTTTCAGAGCTGATGATGAATTTGTTTCTGAGTGGAGAGAGCTGATTTCCCCTGAGTGGTCTTTCTCCCTCTCTCTTACTCTTTTTCTTTCTATCCTTTTATCTACATCAGTCCATCCAATCAAAGGGAACCTCATGCCCATGCCTCTAAGCCGTTCCACCGCTGCAGGGTGCTTCACCCATCTGACATGAGGATTTAATTCCAGCCAATTCTGAGGTAGAGGGTCACTGACCATTAGACTATACAAAGGAACAAGCAAATACAATTGAGATCCTGATTTCCGTACAACGTTTAGACTGTGGGAAATTGTTTGCACGACCCTGCTGGTTGAATCCCTTTAATCATGCTCAGTAGTTGTGTTAATGTCATCTTTCCCTCCTGCAGCAGCAACTGCGAGTGAAAGCACCAGGTTGCACAATGAATGGATTGCGGAGTACACACACAGACATAAACACTGACGGCCACAGTCACAGAAACCCACATTTAACAATAGAATCCAACTGTGCCCTGAAAGCTTTCATACATGAGTAATGTGTTGCTTGTTTAAGTCTTCAGCATCTCTTACAAGATGGCAAGTTTAAAAGTCTTGGCATGTTGATGCTACAGACAACACAAACCATCTTGTCTGACAGGTCCCCCTCCTGGGCCTTTCAATATAAGCATGCTGTTTGAAAGCTGCCTGCATACACGCATGTACTGCATGCATAAACACAGGCACCTTCATGCACACACATACACACGCTAACACCCCTGTTGGAGGTGGTGGAAGTGCCAGCTATTATCAATTAATCTTTGCTGTGTTTTTTCTCTTGCAGAGAGTGGTACCATATGGTTCTCTGTCAGCCAATGCTTTTAATTTACTCCTTGTGTCTGCTGTGAAAACAGACCAACATCCTATCTACGTAAATTGCTGATTTGATAGAGGGAGGGAAGTAGAGCACTGCACTGTACACAGACCATGTGCATGCAATAAGCCACATAAAGTATGAGCTTGCACACACGAGACTTTGTAGTAGGCTTCTTCTCTTATATTACACAGCACACAGATGTACATGTGACATTGTACACACAAATTTTAAGGACATCAAAGCACTATATTTCTAATATATATCTTCATGTGGTTATGCTATATAAATTTCATATTGTCTTCCAGTGGGGTTACTTACTACAGCAGAGTGTATTGAACCTATAGTCAGACTTTATAAAAGAGCTTATAAAATTCATCATCACTCATCACTCATCACTGTGTATCATCACAATCTAATGCACTACATTTTCACAAATGCTTATTATTTAAGGATATTATTTTGTACTATCACTTAAATAATTACCTTTACCCCTTTTTTACTTTGTGACATGTGATATCCATCTATTTAGCAACTAACACTGCAAGACTATAGACAGAATAATCAGAGCTACTGTAAGCAAATTAAACATACTTTTTACTACATTTTGGAACAAAATCCCTTATCATATTAGAAATATCCTTTAATTCATTCACAATTTCAACATCAAACATAATAATCAAACAATCAAAACTGTAATCACAGTTATTAAAATATGGAGACTCTGCTTCTGTACAAAATATATATTTTTATTGTCATTTTAATATTTTTTGTATGTGTAGAATGATTCATCAGTATTGTTTTCTGGTAATGCTCATTATGTATTTATACAATTTCATCTGCTTTGTCCTCACTATATTTTTCTGCTAAAAATAAATTAAATCAAGAAAAGATAAGAAGAAAGAAAAACATATTGATTAGGCAAATTAATGTTTTCACTGCACGTCCACTGTCACCAAATCATCAAAACCACCAACCTCACAAAGATGTGTAAAGTACTCCAAAAATTATTTTCTTTTTAAGTCTATTTTATTTTAAAATATATTTTGGACTTACAACATGAGTACATGGAATCAGTTCCTCTCTGTTTGGACAGAAAACCAAAACTTATGAGTTCAAAGAAATCAATATTTTGATTAAAATACATAAAGACATCACACACACAGAAAGATATTTGTTTCTATGTGCAGTCTATGTTCCTCTGAACCAAATCTGCAAATTTCAGTGAATGGTGCTGATCAATGGAGGTATCTGTGCACACACAAATTCCCTTCCAGACTCAAATTCAGAGAATATTAACAAACACATATCTAGACCAAACTTTCCACAAAACAGTAATAATTTTTCATGTCACAATTCAAACCCCTAGGTTATTCACTACAACTGCTACAACTCTGTGAAAGCCTTGGTCTGTATTTTCTAAACAGTAGGTTCAGAGGAGACACTTTAGAAAGACCTAACTACTGCAGCACAGTAGATAACATGATAACAGATTTGGATACTTTTTCTCGTAGTATATTTATAGTCAAACCACTCACACCCCTGTCTGATCACAGCAACATTTTATACACACAGCCCAGTGGGCTGTTCAACATGAAGAGGAGATACAGATGGGCCCCAAACACTCAAGAATTTCAGAAAGCAACTGGAAGCCAACACCACTGGAAACACACATATGCCCACAGTATAGAAGGCATAGATAATAAAAAAACCCATCCAAAAACCAAAAGAGAATATTTGATTTGATGTAGTATACCAACAGTACACAAAAAATAGCAATAATTCAACTGAGAATCATTTGAAAAAAAAAATCATATTAAAGACATGAATCATAAAAAAGCATTAACATCAATAGAGATTCAGAACCAGAATACACATCACTAAAACGTTAAATGGATTAGAACTGATGCCCAGAACCTTCTGGACTTTCCCATCACTGAGCAAGAACTTGGAAAAATATTGGCAACCTAAAACCAGAAAAAGCAAGTGGACTGGATGACATGGGTAAACCAGTTCTTTGCATCACCAGACTCTGCTGGCCAGACTTTTAAGTAGACTTAGACTGTAACTTGCAATCATGAGTTCTTTTCATGGGTTGCTGACAGTCGTCCTAATGCTGGCACTGACTGTCTCTGTCAGGCACCTGGCTTGACAAGGACAAATGAGATGTTGAAAAATACAATTAAAATTGACCTTGAGACATCTGGAATCAGAGTCTCATTTCACCAACTTTTAAAAAAGAAGATACATCTGACCCACATAATTACAGAGGCATTTGTGTGAACAGTAATCTGGGGAAGGTTTTCTGTAGCATCATCAGTTCATGCCTCACACACTTCCTCGTGGAACACAATGTTGTGCTTTATCACTTTTACAACATTCATTCCTCAAAACCATGTGGTGAGACAAGACTGCTGTTTATCAGCTGCTATAAATGAACTGGCCCCCATCTTTTAATGTCATGTCATCTTGTCTTGCCTTGTCCACGGCCCCTGGTAAGCCTGTCTACAGCACAGAGATCAAAGTCATGTTCTATGTGACGATTTAATTCTTTTAAGATCTGGGCAGCAAACATGAAAAAAGAACAAAACTATGATATAACAAAAAAGTAAAAGGTAAATATAATTTTACGATTGGACCACATACAATAGAAAACTGTTCAGAATATAATTATCTAGGCCTGAAAATATGTTTCACAGGAAGTTTTAATCTAGCAGTCAATGAACTAAGAGAGAAAACACACAGAGCATTTTATGCTTTTGTGCAATCAAAAGACAAATTCACATTCAGATTCCAATTTTAATTAGGCACAAATTACTTCAATCAGTTGTGGAACCGATTCTGCTCAATGATAGTAAAGTGTGGGGCCCACGAACAAATCTAACTTTTGACCACTGGGAAAAGCATCTAATTGAAAGTGCAAACACTGAATATTGTAAAAGCATCCTGCAGGTGCACAGGACAACAACTAACAATGCTTCCAAAGCTGAAATAGGCCAATTTCTACTACTAATCAAAATACAAAAAGAATCAATTAAATATTGGCTTCACCTAAGACAAAGTGAGCCTCACTTTTACCAATAAAAGATGGGCAAAGAAAAGGGTCACCTTCCTCAGCTCGTCCTGACGCTTTGTTCACAAACTGTGTTCTGTTTCAGCATCAGTATGAGAACAAAACTTTATCAATCACAACAAATTTGTCAATCACTGGAAAACAAAATCAAGCACACAAAGCAAAATGCAATGTTATCTGGCCCTAAACACCCCACCTGAGCACAGTGAGTGATGAAACACAGAAACAGCATTTATTGTTTTTAACTGAGTGCTCACAGCTTGGCTGTAGAAATAGGCAGATGTAAGAAAACATAGCTACCAAAACACGAGCGACTGTGCCAACAGTGTGCAAGAGCTGCTGTAGAGACAGAACTGCACTTCCTCACACAGTGCCCAAAATTTAAATCTATCCGGGAACAGTTCTTCCCCAAATTCATAAATAAACACCAGTGGTTTAATGACTGCTCAGATGATGAAAAGTTACAAATTGGACTGAGGGAAGTAAAAGAATGTTGTGTTCTCGCAGGACAGTTTGTCACTACTTGCCACAAAATGAGAGCATCATACTGAGCTGTTGATTCTACATCAGGCCTCTTATCTCTTTTATCTTTTTTAATTTTTATTATTTATGTATTATTTTTAGCCCTATGATGGCAATCTGTCCACGGTGTACCCTGCCTCTCATCCAATGACAGCTGGGATTGACTCCAGCACTCATGTAACCCATGAGACGTAACATGAGAAGCGGTTAGAATAATGGATGGATGCATAATTTTTATTATTGTTAATCTAATAATACAAATTTGTATTTATTTTCCTTATATGTAGTTATGTAGCTTGGCAAAAAATTTGTATTTGTATTTTGGTACTGTTCTCCTTTGGTACTAATTTGTAATTTGTAACTTGTTTCCGTTCCCTTGATACCATTACAAGTCCAGCACACTGTTCAGCTATTGTTAACTCACTGTTGTCCACATTCTATTGTTTCAGTAGTTCTGAGTGTTTTGGAAATTGTTCTTATTAACCCAGTGCTTTGGTAATACTGCAACTGAATATGGTCATGCCAGTAGTGCCATTTGAATTTCAGTTTGAACATTAATAACTGAATGTATCATTAGGGAACACATATTTGACCACAAATTTGATAACACTGTTAAATAGTCCTGAATGAGTTGCCGAACTACCAAATACTACCAAAGCCACAAGCCAACACTATCCCAACAAAATTAAAACCTATAGCAAAGATTGTACAGTAATGCGTGTAAGCTATGTAGCTATGTAAGTTATAGCTACAGTAAATGCAACATAGCCAAGATCACTTCAAGCCTCAGTGTAGTTCCTGAGAGCTTGGTGTGGGGAGAGTAACCCTGATGCATTTGAGAATAAATTCACATAACTGCAAGCAGAGAACGATTTGATCAACTGAATGATTAAGCTTCTATAAACATTGAACATCCACAATAAAAAGCAATAGATATTTTCTTACAAATTGTCCTACTCAACTTGGGCTTTGTGCCTTTTCTATTCAAATTCTTTTTTTTCCTCACTATCACCGCTTGTAATATTTATAGCTAGTTGTGATTAGCTCAAGGTTATGTACTTCCAGCTGAACTGGAGTGCCATAGACATTTTATGAAGCACTGGCAAAGCCATGGAGGGCAAGGAGCAGAGCTGCTCTCTCTGCTCTGCTGTGTGTGGGTGTAAAAGGGGTAGAGGTGAAGATGGAGAGGTTATTTTTGTTGTGGAGGAGGGGTTAAGGACACTAGGGGTCTGGATGTGAAGGTCTCAGGTGGAAAAGGAAATATGTGGGTTGGAGTGATGGTAAGATAAATTTGTGTGTGTGTGTGTGTGTGTGTGATGGATGAGATGTGCTCATGTGGTCTCTCACCACAGACATTATGGTCAAACAGACAATCCATCAGTGCATATTGGACCAGGGGATTCCTCCACTTCTAGTGGAGCATATGCACTACACAAAGATGTGTAGTGTGCTCTGTATAGATTCCGAGTATAATAACTTTAATGTGTATCAAACGCTTCTATTTTTTTCTACAATACAGATAATAACTACAATTTATTTTAAATGCCCTTACCTAGTGTTAAGTTGTAAAAGAGCCGAAAGCTTTACTAACTACTGTAAGTGTAAGTGTAAAAATATGCATATGGTCAGATACTTCACAATGTAGTTAAAGATATCTGGAATTCACATTACGGATAGTCAAAACTGAATTGTAGATATCTTAAAGTATTTTTCCCATTCAAGTCAATGAGACGTTCTGACTAGTCAAAATGTAATTACAGATATATTTAATTCGACTTTTGACTAGTCAAAATGTAGTTGTAGATATCTTAAATTACACTTTTGACTAGCCGGAAAGACATCGCAGATATCTTAATCGTATATCCTGTCTACCTGTTAAATGTTAAATCCACTTGCCATACGCTCTTCATCCGAAGAGCTTCGTCGGTCTGAGGCAAGTTGGTTAGTGACCACTAACCACTGGGGTTGTTTATTTGCACATGCAAAGCTTCCCTCACTCCTCTCTCCAACCACTTGTCTTCTCTATCTAATATTTGTACATTCTGGTCCAAAATGAGTGTCCTTTGTCCATCAAATGAAGGTACACAGCTGATTCTGGCCTTGAGGTGTTGCTCCTTCTGTGCTGGGCCATCCTCCTGTGTAGCGGCTGTTTGGTTTCTCCAATGTACAGCTCGGAGCGCTCTTCACTGCACTGAACAGCGTACACTACTTCAACTTCCAGACAACTTCACCTGGATGACTGAGAATCTTCACAGACAGAGCAGTAAAATGAAAAACTGCCTGTTTATGGTAATATCTGTATATAAAGATGGACAACATGACAGGTCCCCAGAAGTGAAGCCATTGTAAGCCATGGTTATAAGCCCAGAAGATGAAGCACACACCTTCCAAAATCATCCCATTTTCCACAACAAATACTTTAAATTTACAAGTAATAAAAAAAGAGTTATTTGGAAACATACTTTATACTGCATATGGATTTTATTTGGTTTCAGAGCAAAATAGCCTAACTGCAACAAACAAGCATGTGAGCGCTGTATAACTACCATTATAATTAAGCCTACTGAGAGAAAGCATGGCAGGCAGCAGCAGTGTTGTTAGGAGCAAGCCTGGCCTGTGAGTAGTGCTCAGGTGCTCAGTGCTGAAGGTAATCATCACAGGGCTGGCTGTGCCTAATGAGGGGATCTCCATGATCCAGTATCCAGGACAGGGTACCCTGACCCTCATTGACCAGTCCTCTTGGCTCTGGGCACCAGCTGCTTCTATGCCTTACTAGTACAGGATGTAAACTAAGGAGGACATACACTCAAGTTACATCATGTTGACCTCACCTTAATATGATCTCAGCAGAGCAAGACTGCATCTCTTCATAAAGTTGCCAATACATTTATTGCTAATTAATAACAATTAAAATAATAATAAAATAACTAAAAAAATTAAATAAGAACATTTCTGTTTTCAGTTTAACTTAAAATAAAAAACAAACTAAAATTTCACCAGAAAGTAAAAAATGTGAATCCTGCTGGTGAAAAAGCTGCATCAAGCATTCAGTTCATGACTCAATGCAGACAACAGGAAATATGCAATAACGATGATAGACAGCTTTAAATTACTTTAAAAAGGCAGGTTAAATGCATATGAGAACGGTACCTATTTAAGTAACAAAAGAGCAATTACAAATTAAGAAAACATTCACATAAGTAAACGGCAAGACTTGAAAACAAACATAAATATATATATTTACTGTATTTTTTAATTTTCACAGAAGAAATCACAGTGAGTCAGACAAAGAAATTGATTTCAACGTGCTGCCTTTTGCTATTTAGTTGATTTCAACAGAGACATTCTGTGCAAGGTTTTATAACTAACCTTGCAACTACTGTATTGCAAAATGCTTTGGTATTTTTGTTCTTAAATAGGAATGTCAAATGCTTTCTAAAGCAGAAATCCTTGAGGTGTTTTAGTGTATGTGACTTCATTATACCATTCAGAGCTTTCTCTTACAATGGGAAAGTTAGGATTTATTCACCATTCGCTCTATTCTCTTTTAATCACAAAAGAACGGAATTCGCAAAAAACAAGAACTTTTTACTACGCATGCATTTTGTGCAAACCGCCATGAATGTGAGTCGACACATTCTTGTCGGTGTTAGTGTACGTGTGTTATTTATATTCCAACAGGTCTTTGTAGGGTAGCTGAATGACAAAATAGTTTACTGTTGTCAATGCTTTCCAAAACCACCCACATGACTGTCCTGAGAACTTGATGTGTATTTTCTGATCTTTCAAATTGAATGAGGTTTGCTTGAGATAAAGCAAATAAATAAAATCAGTTTAGGTTTTAAAACCTGATAATATTACAGCAATATTGCCTTCACGATTAAATGAAACTAAATTTGGCTTTGAAATGCAATGCACCCGTTCTCCTCTGTCATTTTCTGTATACCGAATACATATATATGTATAAATGACCATTAATTGTGGTATCCTAACCATAGTTAATTTGCTACAATCACAATATGACACATTATTACAACATTTTCTTCCATTTGGAATTCTGAATTTATTGACCATACGTATACGTATTGTCTAACAACAAAAGACTGGAGATTGCTGCAGAAAAGAAGAACTTACTGTGTGTGTGTGTGGGAGTGTGTGTGTTTGTGACAAATTTAAATTATTCACATGACAACAAAGATGACATTCAGGGCTGCACTCAGTAACTTAGTTGAATTAAATTGTTAAAAGTGTGAGGGGATTGTGACTGAATTTGATCCAAATCTTCATCATGTTTAGCATCATTATTGTGAAAAGAAACAGCCATGACCATGGAATTAAAATTTATAAGATGCAACAAATTTCTATTTTGAATGGATTCTTAATTCTTCTAGAAGAAGAATCTGTGGAGAGATTTGGTTTTAAATCTCTCTTTTTCAACAAAGCATGCTAAGACCTCTGCTAGTATGCCAATGTTGTTTCTTTTAAAACTTAATTTAATTAACTGAGTAAACTGCCAACACTTGATACATTCAAAAGCTCAAGTCAGACCAACTCATGTTCATGATTTGTGGTTTGAAAATTAATACAAGACATATTAAGTTGATTTATCTAGAAAAGATTAAACTTCAATATTTGCATTAAGTTAATAACAAAAAATGGTTGATTTAACTGATAGGAATTATGTAAGAGATCTGAAGTTGTTGTTTTTAAACCTTAACCATGCCTTTATCAAAGCTATTAAGTTACATAAGCATAACCACACAGTACAGTAGCCATAGTCACAATTTGTCACAAGCACAGTCTTTTTATAACTGTAACTATACCTAGTTGTGAACAGACTGAAAGCAAGAATTTTAAAAATGCTGAAATTATATTGTCACTGCAATGTTTTCCAGAAGCTTCAATATTGACTTTTTTTTTCAGGCAACTGGCTTGATCTGTCCTTTGAGGATACCACAGACTCTCACATTAATCATCTAGTGTGTTTGTGTTTGGACCTCTCCAACAATACAGTTGCAGGTACAAGGTCACAGTCACTATTTTACTTTGTTCTGCAGTCTGCCACAGACATTATGTTCATGACAGTCCCTCTTTGTCTCGCTCGGCTCTTCACCATCTCTTTTCACTGTCTCTCCTAACAGGTTTCTTCATATTGAGCACTACTGAGTCACAGCTGTGCATGTTTAACACCCAGCTCCCCTTTCACATATATACTAATTGAATATAAAGGTGGTGAGAGTACTAGCATAATCACACAAGCAATACACTCATTCAGTGTAGTTTCTGAATAAAAGCAGCACAAAACTCAATGACTCTGTCACAAAAGACATTTAACTACACTGAGCCTTGCCAATTTGAAAGCTAATTTATCAGTATGCAAACAAGTGCCTCATACACAAATGCAGTGTGAAATACATATTTGATCACACACAAAGCTGAATCTTACAAAGAAGATGACCCTGATGATGTGATGCACAATTTATTTTGCCAACTGCATTCATCCATTCAGTTTGTTTTGTACTATCTGGGGCCACTGGTCTTAAAATCAAATTAGCAAAACAAATCAACCATATGATGCGCAGGCTTGCTGATCGCTGCTATTTTTTACCTTATTTTTATTGGCATTTTTTCTCTCCTTTCCTCCTTTCCTCCTGAAGTTGCAGCTTTCTCGCCACAAGGGTCCCTGTGGACCAGACCAGATGTTCCAGGCAGCACACTTCCCCACTCTCTGCTTCATGGAATATTCATGGGCAACCAGGCACCGCAGCACAGCACAGCACCACACTGCACAGACCAGAGACCACTTATTTATTTATTTCATCACCCTGCTGCCTGGCTGTCTAATGCACAACAACAGTTCAACATACAAGAGTGTCTTCTCACCTTTCATAGAGTCACTCCCTGCATCCATTTTCCTTTAAAGTGTTTCTTTTCATTGGCACAGTTTCCCTATATACATAACTATGCCTTAATCCATATTTGTGAATATTTTAATAGACTCTCCTCCCCCCTTGTCCATGCTTTCTCTCTCTTCTCTCTTTCCCTCGCAATCTTTCTCTCTTTGAACCCCCCCACACAACCACCACTACCCCTTCACTTTTATTAGGCAGATAGATGGGGAGTGAATTGAGTGTTGAATAACTGATGTTTGTCTGTGAAGGCTAATGGTAGTGCTTAAATACAATCCCATTATTTACAACCCTGCCTAATGCATTGGGACACTTAAATTCTTTGTTTGGTGGTGATAATTGGGCTAAATGCTCTTCAGTAATGCATCCTGTTGGGCTGTAAGTGGCATGTTTTCCATGATGGATAGGTTTGTTGTTTGGACAGAGGTTTGGAGGCCATTACTAATCAGTAGACACCCCAAGTAACATTTATGATTTGCCAAGTAAGTAATAGGAAGAGGAACTTGGAGATTGTGTTTGTAATCTTCATTCACCTGAAAGACTGTGGTCAAAACCCCCAAATTTTGTATGTTAAAAAGTTAGGGTCAAGAGCATTGAGATAGCGCTGGGCTGAAGAGCTTTTCATGCAGTGGAAAGACAAACCCGCTTTCTGGGTACAAAAAGAGGCAGGAAGCCAGGCGGTACCTCTGCTCCACTTGACTGCAGTCCAAAATGACAGCTGACGGCTGCCGCGCAGACATCATGGACGAGCAGATGTGGTGGCAGCTTTCCAACTGCAGCAACACTTCATCCCTCCTCTCATACTCTCTATTCCCCTCTTCTTCCTTCTCTCCCTCTCTTCTCCTTCAAGGCGATGCTCTGCCTGCCCGTCTGCACCCGTCTCTGCTTGTGTCTGTCTCACTCTTCTTTCTTGCAGATTTAATTGCACACCTTTGTCTCATAAACTTTTCTTTTGATGTCCGTATACAGCTTCTATACATTGTGAAAAGATACAACAAGAAGAGGTTCATCTTCAGATGCCAAGCAGTTGTTAAATTTCAGACACCCCATGCATCCTCCCAGCATGCACCTGTAGTAAAGAGGTTATTCAGCTCTCTCCCAGCTGAGGCACAGCTGACTACTCCCTGGCCCACATCCGGCTCTTTTTCCACTCTAGCTAATCAAATTGCTTTTATATCATCAACTAATTAGCAGCTAATGCAGTTCTTCAATCATTATTTTGCTAAACATTTAGTTTTTACAGTCTATTAAAAACTACAGTGAATGGTCTTACTTTCATTTTTTGTACATCTCTGCAAATGTGTGCGTCTGTATCTACCACTTCTTTCCAGGTACAGTTTATTCCCATTACTCAATGTTTAGAGTCTCCTTTGGTCTAGAAGATAGTAATCCGCGTACAGCAGCAGGGAAAGAAAAGCAGGGATCCTCAGTGGGATGAGTTTATCAGGAGTGTAGGTCAACTAGGCCAGTTAATAATGCTGTTATCTTGGAGGCAAGGAGGAGAAGGAGGAGGAAGGAAGGAGGGAGGGAAGGAGAGCTGAGATGTGGGGTGAGAGACAGAGGGAGGAAGGGGTGCAGAGAGAAAATAAAAGTAACTAAAAGGAGGAAAAGAAAGGTTGGGAGGGAGGGTGGTATATTACAGGGAGGACAAGAAGTGCAATAGGGAATTAGCCCATGGTTCAAAAGGATCTGTGCCCACAGAGAGAGAGCCCTGCTGGGTCTATGCAGGGGGGGCAGGTGGCAGTCTGGAGGGCTGTGTATATGTGTTTGTGTGTGTGTGTGTGTGTGTGTGTGTCCATGCATGTGGCTTTGTTTCCTTGTGTCTTTGTGTATGCAAAGGTTGCTCTGCCATATTCAATATTCTTGGCAGACCAGACTTAGAATACCAAAACAACCTGTCTTGGAGTATACAGATGCTACTGCCTCTCCATACCCTCCCCACCCACTTCTCCTCCTCCAGCTCCTCTGTTCTGTTTTCTCCCTTCGCTCTCCTCACATATGGTCCACCGTTTCAACTTCTATTCCTCTGAC
Organism: Sandelia bainsii; assembly: GCA_032362345.1. Classification (NCBI taxonomy): domain Eukaryota; kingdom Metazoa; phylum Chordata; class Actinopteri; order Anabantiformes; family Anabantidae; genus Sandelia; species Sandelia bainsii. The sequence continues at coordinate 11,221,559 of JAUMHL010000018.1, forward strand.
AAAACTGATATTTGTTTCTAATGGGGGTTTAAGTTTGAATAAAACATTTGTTTCAAGAGCTCGTTGATGTGTGCTAATAGATAAATACTAACATTGCATTTTGTCTAAGGCGATATAGATCTCAGCAGTTTCACAGATGTTGGCTGTTGTAACAGAGACAATTTATACATTTTGATCTCTGTCAGTGTTGGTGAGTAGAGGAAAAGTACTGTATGTTGCTGAAGGCATATTTTTGCAGAGAAAAGAAAGCAACAAGATTTGCAATCTCTTGTGAAACTGAAAAAAAACAGACTCTGTTTTGTGCTGGTATCTGCTGTGGATTTGAATAGGAGAAAAAACAACATTGTAACATTTCTGTGGATTTCTCTTTTCTGCTCCCTCTCACATTTAGACAAACCTCATAAGATATGCTTGTAGTGTTGAGAAGAAGGCATGCTCTGCAGAACAAATGGTGTTAATTTGCCGCGCCTCTCTGAAGCTGCACATTAGAGAGAAGCCTTCAGGGAGAAAGGGAGGGAGGAGGAGATGTGGGGTTGAGGGGGTGGCTGGGGATGGCAGAGGGAGGTAGAGAGAGGATGGAGGGAGGAGGAGGCAGCAGCTGTGCTGGAATTAATGTCTGCATGCCAAATTAGAAACACCATGCATCTCCGTCAGAGAATCACAGAAAAAAAAATTAGGGAGGGGATGGAGGGAAAGAGAAAGAAACAGAAAGAGAGTGAGACATAGACAGACATAAACATAACAGAGATAACGATAGAATATCCATATCATCATATTCACATCTATGTACATCTATGTGTTGTTTAGGTATGTGTATCACATGCCTCTGTACTAGCTGACTAGAAAGGTGACTATATGTGCGAGCATGTGTTCACTGATGTGTCATTGATGGAACACCTTTACAGCGGCAGTGGAGGGCAGGTGGGGCCACTGGCCCCAGTGGTTCCCCCTGGGGACAGAGAGTGCATAGCATTATTAGACAGGGGATCAATAATGAGAGTATAGGCTCCCTCTAATGATAGCTGCAGGCCACAAGGCCAGGGGCCTCAGGGTACCGAGCTGGCAGACAATCCTCATGAATGCAGTATAAGACTGGAGGAAACTCTGTGTGTGCGTTATGTACAGGTTTAGTGGGTCCTGTGTGTGTCTGTATGGGCCAATATGGGTGAGAAGTATGTCAGATGAAGGACACAGAGAGCAGATGGCTAGTTGGAACTGTGTGAACACCTCACCTCATCACTCTGTGCCTCTGTGCCTTGAGCCTTATGAGGACTTTTTCCCATAGAGTATTATTCAGTGGTGTCACAGTTCTCCCTCACTTCAAAACCACACACCTATGGTAAACACACACTGAGTACATTGCCTGTTATACAATGTTCAATGTTATAACACTTTTGACACTGTGAGGTTCTCCCAAGACTGTCCGCTTAGTAAAAAAGCCATGCAATACATGCACAGATGCATGCCTGGTTAACATTCCTGTATTGAGTGCAGGTGTATAGTCAGTGCTGTTAGACAGAATTGTTGTCGTCCTCTTCGTGATCCCTTACAGACACAAACTGCAGCAGGTCACATAGCAGAGTTATCATATAGAGCGACAACAGGAACAACAACATGCTCATTAGTTCATTTTTGTTTTTTTTTCTCTTTCTCTGCTGAGGTAAATTAACCATCCCATTTCTCCTCTTTGTGTGTCTTCTGAAGAAACAATGTGCCCCCCCAAACCACCCCCCTTCCCTGCTACGCTTCCCTCTCTACCCCTCCACCCATCCTGTCATTGTAAAGTGTACATCTCCTGTCTCCCTTTTCTCCTTACCCCACCTAACACCTCCCTCTACACCTACCCTCCCCACTAAAACCATCGTCTTCATACCTTACCCCAACCCCCTTCCTCCCCAAGCACACATCCCGTCTCTCTCTCCCAGCCTGCCTTCCAATCATCCCCTGGGAGGTGACATCTGCCGGGATGCGCTCGGTTGGTTCCAGATGCACCACCGCCTCTTCCACCACCACAGCAGCAGCCCCCGCCACCCGAGTGAGTGAGCGAGCGAATGACACCCCAGCACTCATTTCAATTCCGTCACCCTCTCCCAATCATCTTGCCTCTCCCCAGTGCAACATTAACGAGCCTCTTTCATTTGAATACATAATTAGCCGCCCGAGCACTCTGCTTCACTAATTTTGAGACAAAAGAATGGGGGAGAGGAGGGGGGTGAGTGGTGGTGGAGGGTGGAGGGTGAAGGGGGTGGGGGTGGGGGTGTGTGGGGGGGGGTGGCATGTGGGATGAAGAGGA
>JAUMHL010000018.1:11239429-11283624 GCA_032362345.1 Sandelia bainsii
CAAAGTGAAATCACACAACTCCGAGGTCGAGGACACCTGCAGAAAGGTACAGAGAGAAAGAGAGACAGAGAGGACGAGAATTAAGGAAGTAGCTACTATGCAGCAAACGTTCACAGTCACAGACACAATAGTACAGTGTTTATGTCTACCAGAGACCTTGGCATCATCTGCACATGGCGAGAGCACATGTTCAGATGTATATTGGTAAGTATCTACTGTATGCAATGTCTGGTAATCAACACAAACAGCTATGGCTGCAAGATAGTGTCCTAAAATGTGATGCCAGGTGTTTGTGTGTGTCTAGCGTATATGTGTGTGTGTCCATCTGGAGGGGTCCTTGGGGTCACAGTAATCTGGCACAGCAATCTCACACTGTAATCATCTCAGTGCTCAGCAGGTGGTCCAGCAGAAGGCAGGGGAAAAAAGTTTTCTCTCAGTCAACTAAGGCCACTCAGTAATGTACTGTATAACTATGGGCATACACTGAACACTACATATGTACATGTATGTGCATTACTTATTTTGTGTGTGTGTGTGTAAGGAAAGATGAAGTAAATCAAAATCTTAACTAAGCTGCAAGCTGTCCCCAGTGTTGATGCCTTTGACAGCTTCCCTATGGCTGGTCAAAGGTACAGCTCAGCCAGCTAAGGAAATTCAGGAGGAGGCACATGTAAGCAGGTACAACAGAATCATTGTGGCACAAGGTACAACAGTGTGTCCTCAATACATCACAAAACACATTTCCAATAGCAGTTTACCTCTTGGACGAAAGCTTCTTATTTTCCTGTAATGGAAGGTGACAGATAACAGAGTAGAGAGGATAATAATACATATTCTACCCTGGGTTCTTTTTTTTTCTATTTAGCAGTGGAAGGTCTTAGCTCAACAGCATAGCTATTTCAGGAGATCTAGGCCTTATCATGCCGCCACATGCAGGGATAATGAACTTGTCCTATCCTTGTATATTATATACATTTGTGTGTATGTGTTCTGTTTTAACTCAGGAGGACAGCCTGTGTGTTGTTACATAGTGATGAAGGGCACTTGGTTATCTCCACCTGGCACTCTTATCACATCTGCACATGTGACACTTTTCAATAACCCTCACTCCCCACCTTTCTCTCCTATGCTCTCTAAAAATGGGAGCAAGAGAGATAAAGAGTGTGTGTTTGTATGTGTGTGACTGTATGTATGTGCAAGTGTGTGAAGAGTAAAGTGGGAGTAAATGAAAAAATGTGTGCCTGAAATAGAAAAAATAGAGGATTGAGAGAGAAGAGGATTGGAAGAAAGAGGAAAGTCTTTCAAGGGGTACGATTATGTAAAAAAAAGATGACAGAGGAGAGGTAAAGTAATTTTTTAGGTTCATTAATATACTTAAGTATATCCATTCTATCTCTGCACATCAGATGGTGCCTCAGCAGACAGAACAACAGTATGAATAAGTCCAACAAGGAAGAAAACAGAAAAAAATGAAGACATTTCTAAAGATGAATTGAATATGAATTTAATTTCTTTTAATTTAATTTCAGTCTGTTGCAATCAATTTCTTGGTTCCATGTCATAGTTATTGTACTTCTTTATCATTCAAATTTGGTTTAAGTTTCAAATAAAGTGGTTTAACACCATGTTTGATGAGTTTAATGTTATTCTAATTAATCACAATGATGGTCAAAACTACAAGTCTCGTAAAGTACTATCCTCAAAGTAAAATCTAAATGCTGGAATTTTACTAATTTACTTTTACTTTGCATGTATTTGGTATAACTGCTTTTACTTTAAATAAATGATCTGATTACTTTTTCCATGGCTGTAACATACGAACAGAGCAGAGAGGATAAGTGAAGAGAAAGTGAGTGAAGAAGACAGAGAAATATAAGAGCAGGAAATCAGAAGACTAGATATCAGTGTGAATGGGCACAGTGTAAAGCAGAGAGCCAGGACTGTTGGCCAGTTTCCAGTGGGGATAGTGGGTGTCCCTGTGCCAGCTGGCAGCCTGTTTCTCCCATCTGTGGAGCCTAGGAGAGTGTGCAGTAATCTCCTGGAGACAGCGGCTCAGCCCAGGCCAGATTTAAAGGGATATGGCCAGCTGGCCAGGCATGGACAGGTCTGTACCAGGGAGAGAAAGGAAGGGCAGGAGAAGGCCACAGAGAGGGGATGGAATGAGTGAGTTAGCTGTGCTGATGCAGGTCAGGTGTAATGGTGAGGATGATATGGGAGCTGAGGATTGGTGGTCAGGGAGCAATAAAGTGCACTAGTAAGAGTGATTATAGTCCAGCTGCCAGCAAATAATGGAACAGTCTGAATGTAATGTCTCTGCCTTTAACTGTGAAAACTACCGTGGGTCTGTGCTGACTGCAGTAATCTTATGTGTACATCCTTACGTACCTGGCTTACATAAGGATGTATCTCACCACTGCCTTTTCTCTCCACGCCATGTCACAAAACTAATGAAGCTAATTGAACTGAGTTCTCTGTGCTTACTCCAGCAAAAGAAATAAAACAAGCTGTAGGCCAAGTAGCTCTGCTTAGCTCTTGGTTTACTCTTCTCTGTGATTGTTGCAGATGGTAATCAGAGCCCAGCTGGCCTGTCGGCTGCAGCTTAAGGCCTGCATTTCAAAATAATATCAAGTCATTTAATCCAGTATTTTTAGTAGGATGTTTTCCAACAGAATAAGGGAATTTTACTACTCCAGATTCACTCAGTTCTTTGTTCAATTTTAAGTTTTTTTTCCTCCATTCTATTGTTGTTCTTCCTTTCACTATTATTTATCAGTGAAATATTGTCTTTTCCATAGAAATATTCCATAGAAATAATTGAAAAATAACTGTTTTTTATTTTGCTGTGCAACTGCTGAGATGTTTCAAGAAAATGTAGTTTTTTTTTGAGTGAACATCAGGGTCAATGACTTGTTAGAATTACTTTTTTCTTGCTGTGTGGGTGCCAGGTGAGGGAAGGGGAGTGTTAAGAGGGAGACAGAGAGAGATTCAAGCTTACAGATGGGGCCCAACTCCATATGCATGCAAAGATGGTTAAATACACAGAAATACACAAACACAACTATAGCATCAATCAAAGTGGTCATACATGCACATGTAGCCACACTCATCTGAAAGATATCTGGGAACAATATCATGTACACATGCATATGCAGGTGTGCGACTCACACACAAATGAACAACAGAACAACATAGAGACACACATGCCTGTGGCAATCGCTCAAGAATAAGTGAAGCCATGCAAGTCCCCAGATGTGCAGGAAACCAGGGGGGAGATGAGGAAGAGAGGATTGGGAGGAGTGAAGTGCCTGGAAGGAGGGGAGGGGGGCTCTGATGGAGGAAGATGGAATGGAGGGGATGGGGTGGGGAGGGCCGGGTGTTTACTACTATTTAAACGGCAATGGGTGCTGTGTGCAGATTAATAAACAGGAGGTAATAGCAGAAAGACTATATTTATTTTTTATCTTAAATGTTGCTTGTTTGTCGGGCTGGATGAATATTGACTGTGAAATTGGGATCAGGGGCGACACATGCCAGTGCTCGGCCTTATCTCTGGGATGCAGGCAGGCCTGGGGCCGTTATCGCCGTGCCACAGTGGTGTGCCGGCACTCCAGTGCTCTCAAAGCCGCCACATTCCCTTTGTATCTGCCTGGAGAAGCCTGTTTACCTTTCACTGGCTTGATATTCGTATTAGAGCCGCTGACTATTTACCCACTCCCTCCTCCTCCTCTCCCTCTACTGTGCTGTCTCTCATCTCCTCCTCTTTCTGTTTCACTCTCTCTGTTAGGCTATGCCTATCTAGCTCCTTTTTGCTGTTTGCCTCTTTACAGTATATCTTTTTGTCCTGACTCTGCTTCTGACCTTCACTATGACAAAAAGTTCTGGACACAGCTTTGCCTATCAAGAAGTAAATAGCTATGAAGTAGGGATGTAGTTTTATACAGACATTACATGCATGACGGGGTCGACTGCTTGACACCATGTACAGTAGGAGACTGTCCTCACCAGAAAAATGTCAACAATGGCCATAAGTTCAAACAGTTCAAACAATAAAAATTGTTTAACTTTGGAGTCCATGATTCATGTCCTTTATACCGACAATGAATACAGTATGTTCTTCTTTTAACCATGGTAGGGATGATAAAAGCACCTTACATTGTAATAGTTTTTGATGCTTAAACATAACAAATCCTTAACAATAAACAGATTAAAAAACACTTGAGCCCTTTTTGGAATAGTCATACTTCTTTTGTTATTTGGTATGGGACATAGACAGACAGATCTGATTTATAGTTGTCATCCAGCTCCTCCTTTTTGGAGCCAGGAGAATTGTGAAGTACCACCACTGAAGTGTATAGCTACCACTTTCAACCTGCCATCTTATAGAAGTAAGGAAATTATTTAAAAAAAACCTTAGTGACCAGCATAAATGATTAATTATGACAATTGTCAAAACATTATTTTTATAGATTTTTTTGTAGACACACAGACGTACTAAAGTACACACATTATGAATACCAAAATCAATTAGGCACATTTTTCATTGAGAAAGGTAAATCTGTTAAGACAAGCAAATTAATCTTTGCAAAAGAGCAAAAAGACAGATCTGGGCCTGTGTTCATTTTCTACTAGTTTCTCTTGATCAAGACAGATGTTACTTGTAAAGGTAGGCATGTAGCAAAAGGCATTAAAAATCCACACAGCATTACATTATGTACCCTGGTATTCACTTTGGATCTAGTTCTGTCAGAAACTCTTGCTCTAAGTTTGGAAATTGGCCATTTATAGTAAATATACAGTCAGATTTGGCAGAGGATGCCCTGCTCTTTGAGGGACCTTTCAAAGAATCAGAGAAACAACAAGCATTTTGCTCTCCCCTTCAGCAAACAAGTTTTGTACATGAACATTGAATCTTTGTACAGTTAAAAATAACAAAAGTTTAACATAATAAAGAGGTAATGATTAACAAATTCAGTTTGGATCATTTTGATTAATTCAATTTCTCCTGGTCTACTTTCTGAAGAACTTAGGGAAGTTTACATGTACAGCAGGTTGAGAACAACCGTTTTAAAGAATTTATATGTAAATTTCTTCCAAAAGCATTTTAATGATCGAGTGAAATATCAGGCAAAGGAGTTTAAGAGAAATCATATTACAAAAGAACTTACCAGCCAAAAGTCACCAGATGTGGTACAAGCCCCAAAGGAATTATTCTTTTAAACGTGTTTCTCTCTCTCCAGCTACCACACTTTACTATTACCAGGCAGCTGTGTACAGCAGCTTTCAACTGCATCACAACCTGCAGGCAAATACAGTTAGAACAGAGTGGAACTGGTTTTGGCAGCCAATCAGTCAGTTAAAGCTTTCAAACAATTAACAGGCACACCTGTCACAAGAATATCAGGGACATACAGTAGCTAAACACAACTTTTGTGTGTGACATTCAAGTGAATAACAGTCTCCTCTCCTCTCCTCTCCTCTCCTCTCCTCTCCTCTCCTCTCCTCTCCTCTCCTCTCCTCTCCTCACCTGAGGGAAGGACACTCAGATTCCTCCAGTGATGCCTCTTCTCTGAGTGCCACCTTGTAGCAGTATTTTGTTTTATCTCTCTCCTGCATGCAGGGCATGCTAAGGGCCACACTGTACCACATGCCATGCCATGAGGTGGGATAAAAAGCAAACAAACACACATGGGCAGCACTTGGCAACCCTGATCAGACTGTCTACCAGGGTCCTGATAAGCTGACAGACGGGAGAGGACAGTAAGAGGTGGAAGGATTGGGTTGTGGTTGCAAGGATGTAAGTCTGTTGACATTGAGGGGGGCTTTCTTTAATGGTCCTGACTAGCAGAGTAGTCCCTAGTTAGTATTTTTTTTATTTCACAGGATCTATTTCATAAATGGAGAACACACAGACAGTTGTTTATTAGTTTATTTGTAACACATGCACATGTGCTAACTGACAACATTGTTTGCATGTCTGCATTTTCCATCATACTAAACAGCACTACCTGCTTCTGGTGTTTGTTTCATATAATTGTGATTTTTCACTTTTTGTACATGGAGGAATTTTGGAACCACAAAAAATGCAGTACTGTATATAGACCTTACAACCCAATATGTCACATATGTTATGTAGTGTATCCCCTGTGAAATCACAGAATATGTTATGTTTTATGTTTTGGATCCTCCACAACCCAAAAGTGTATTTTCACTGTCTAACTATGTGAGCATCTGCTTGTCTTTTGATGGTTGGTCAGTCCATCTGTCTGCTGATTAGTACACATCTGTCTGTCTATCCATCTGCCAGCTTTTAGAGCCAAGGTGTGTGTGACATGAGCAACATTATCGTTCTGTTGTACAGCAGTGGAGGAAATAGAAATGGATGAAGAGAGTGTGATAGAGAGCACATGACAAGCATTAGATGACATATAAACAGTAATATTTACTAAACTTAATCAAAGCAGACAGACTGCAAATATGCCTGCATGTAAACACAAGAACTCACAGACAGTCATGTCACACTGGCCTTGTTTTGACATTTTAGATTATCTATTCATGTTTTATTATTATTAACTAACAAATTATTAACATCATGTTAAATTTTTGACTGGGCCACATCTGTTACTTAGTGAGGTAAGAGTTGGAGACACCTATGATGTTGCTGTTTTCTGCCACACACTGCAGATGACACACTGTGACTGTACTTGAGTGTATGACATGTATCAGTGGTTTGTCCTATTAGGCAAACCATATGGTTCCCAAGAAGAATAAACAAAGCACAGAAAGTATTTCCAAATGCTACCTATTTGACCCAGGTCTGTTTATAGATCAGCAACCTTTAATTGGTGCTGTCAGTCCATGCTCACTTCCAGTCTATCCATTTCAATAGTGAGACAAGAACAACATTATGGAGCTCAATAGCTTATATTCCTATGTGGCAATAATATCTCGATCCCCCCTCCTCTCAGTGCAAATCAATGGTGTGAGATGGCCTTTGGCTTCATTTTTCATCTTTAATATTGACTGCTGTTCTACTTTGGAGTGCACTGTCAGTCCAATTATGGAGAATTTAATAGATTTTTCCTCACAAACTGGGTTAGATTGCATTGGTTTATGCAAAGCAGATCAAACAGAAGTACTCCCTGGACTCCCTTATATGTGTAAAATACACCTCTAATGAGCAGGAGCACCCTGACACTTTGTGCATCTCAGCCCATTGTCCCCCCATTTCTTTCTCTCAGCACAAAGTAACACACAAAATTAAATGTATCAGAAGCAGCTCATAAAATGCTGTAAAAAAAAAAATCAGTGTTAAACAACTAATCATCAGTACACTGCTAAGAACTATTGTCTTTTGTGTTTAATAGGTGTTTAATAGGGTGGTTGGCTATTTAATGTTGCATTTTCAGCGAGAGTTAAAACTTAGGCAAAGAGTTGATGATTCATACAATTATATGTGATGAATAAAGCAGGTGTCTCTTTGTATGAAAATTCCACAATGACCTTTACAGGAAGCCTCGTCTCATGAAATATACATGACCCTGAACACAATTTGACAGTTAGACAAGGATAATTAGCTGCAGGTAAATTCGAAAGGCCTTGCTCTCCCTTTTGCTCTTGGCAAAGAGCACACACACATCTTGGTCAAAGCTCTTGGTTCTTCTACACCAAGTGACACTGTCTCACAGGTTTGGGAAATTATATTTTACAGTTTTTACATTGTGATTTTTTATTACTCCAAGTTTTGTTCTTAACTACCTACCTAAAAAAGAAATTTGGTTTCATACTTTGCTATTAAATATTTGGCCATTCAGTTGTTTGTGTGCCATAAATATTGAACAAATGTTTCAATATATTAAATAAGAAACTTGGTTCTACAAACAGAAAAAATAGAAATATTTGAAACTTTTTGCAGGTTTTGGTGGGAAAATAAGATTTTTGTTTGAAAATGAATACTGGCAAAAAATCGTACCAATCGTAAGTGAGTGAGTGAGATGAACACCTTTGTCTAGTCCTGAAAATAATATTTCTGGAAAATGCGATATTATACTGTATGTATTAGGCTGCACAACTACTGCTGAAATTTCCTGTGTTACATTATATTCACACTGAAATGTAACCACAGCAACCTGTGCAACAGCGTACAGATGACTGGAACTTTAAAAGAAGAAAATCCATGTTACAGTTTCTTTATCTCATGTTTAATGCTCATAACTTGAGAATTAATGAAGCAAAACTGAGTTATCAAATTCTTTAACTGGACAAAGACCTTACACTCAATACCACAAGAAGGATGTTAAGGCGCTGTCCTCAGTGGTGCCACAGGAGGTAAGGTGTATAAATGACCGGTCAATTCAATAAATCATTGCAACAAGTATATTGCCTTGGTGTGGAAGCTGTATATTCTTTTAGGGATATTTGTGCTTTTCATTGTTTTATAAATTAACATTTTGCTAGGCATTACAATGCTAATGCTTTATGTTTTTCCACATGATCACACTTTGAACTAGTGGTAGTTCTAGAGCATGAGGCTATAATCATGAGGTTTAAGATCCCTTATCACATTAGAAATAAGAGACTTTCTAAACAAATGCCCCACATAACCTAACACACAGATGACAAGGTGAACATGAATAACCCTATCTGTAACTGTTCCATGGTTATTTCATACCATTACACCATGAATGTGCTTATGATCTTACAATATTGATCAGCTTTTATGTGGATGTGAAGCACTTTGAATTGCTATTGTGTATGAAAAATGACTAGATACAGAATTGGCGTGGCACACCTGAGGACACATGCACAATAGAACTAGCATATAAATCCTAGGGAAAGTACTGCTAGTCTGCTAGTTACAATGAGAGAATCCAATGGGCAGCACTGTACAACAAACTTCATTTCCCATTTAATTATTATCGCTGGGCTAATGTTTAATATATGAGTCTTTAGGCATGTGTTATTGTGTCTGCTTGCTTGGTTGCCATAGAGCAGTGGAAATGTGTTGTGTTATAGCAGTCTATCACTTGTCTCCTCACTTAAATCTCCACTTTCACATTCCTGGAGGGTGGTATCGGAGCTAACACCCCTCCTCTTTGCACCTTTACACAGCATGCAAGTGTGTGTGTGTGTGTGAGGAAAGGAGTGAGACAGAGATGGTGCTGTCTTCCATGTCTCTGGGTGCCCCCTTGCTGAGCTGTCATCACTCCCTGGCACCGGGTACACAGCACAGCTGCAGGGGAACCACTCTGCAGGGAACCTTCGTTTCCATCTGTCTCCAATTCACAGTGGCACCTATTTAGAGCTGCTCAGCGGCTGTGCATGCCATGAGCCACAAGAGAGGAGAGAGGCAGGGTTTAGGGGGGTCAACGGAGGTGTGCATCGGTAGATCATATTTGAGTTTAGGTCAGGAAGATTAGTTAGTTAGCTTAGATTTGGCAGAGGCCTAATAAACTGACATATATGACTTTATCATATTAATATATCACCTTCTGTCCTTATTGCATGACTACATTTTTGATGTAATTGGTTTTCACAAAGTGTCAGAATAAATTTTTCAGTGATGCAGGAAAGAAAGAAAAACACCATGTTTATACATTTCTGCAGTGAAGCGATAAAGTATGAAAAACCTCTAAAACACATATAGATTACAAGTTTAAGGAATATTTGTGATCATAACATCATGACTTTACCTGACACACATTTAGCACATTACAATTTTTGATTTTGTTTTTACAAATATAATTTTTTTTAAAGTGTGTGTGTGTATATTGTTACTCGTCCATTTGTGGATGTCTGTATACACTGTGTATTCCTGAACCTGTGTCTGTGTGCATGTAACAGGCTTAATTTAGCAGGTGTGCTTTGACAGTTCTTGAATGAGTGCCAAGTCTGCTGTACGAAGGATAAGAAAGAGGAGGTACTCAGTGTGCATCTGTGTGGAGCTCGACTGTGACAGATGGGGACGGTTTAACTTATAGAGTTCTGTTAAGATCTGGAGGTTTTTCTGAACCTGTCTGTGCCAAACAGGTGTGTATTCTGAAAATACCAGAGAGAGAGAGAGAGAGAAGGTGAACAAGCCTCAACTGACTTGTTTGTCTGATAGTTGTATTTCCACTGATAAAAGGAAGTCACCAGTGTTTAATGTGTGGTTGTTTTTGCGGGTCCAAATTTGTTGCAGTTATGCCCTTTTGGAGAGACACTACCCTTGAGTGTCCTCGTTCATAAAGTTTTACTGTGAGCAAATGGACACAAACACAAACTCTAGTCACATCAAGAGTCTTTGTAATCTCAGATTAACTGTTGTTGAAGCTTACAAAGAAACTATTTAAGTGAGGCTGTAGTGTGTTTTAAAAGCTTATGTTTCACTTTTCTCATTTCAGTTCTGGGGAAACCAAAATAAATTTATTTTAGTGTACAACATAATCAATTCCAATCAATTCTATTCAATTTTATTTATATAGCGCCAAATCACAACAGAGTCATCTCAAGGCACTTTATATTTTAAGGTTTACACTGAAAATAACTATATACAGAATTATGTAGAAAATCCAACAGTCCCACTTGTGCAAGTACTAGGCGACAGTGGAGAGGAAAAACTCCCTTTAACGGAAGAAACCTCCAGCAGAACCAGGCTGAGGGTGGGCGGCCATCTGCCTCGACCAGTTGGGGTGAGTGGAAAGAGGGGAGAGAAAAGAAAATTACTAATTATTGTTGTCTTAGAGACAATTACTGAAATAGTTTCTGAAATAACAAGATATTGACAGTATTTACTGCATCAAGTCAATTTATTTATTTTAGTTATTAAAAAGGGCTATTCTACAAATATTTTCCAGTTTATTAGGTATGGTACAGTAAGTAAGAATCACTATCTCCCTAATATGCTTCCACAATATCAAACATCATCACCTTCATGCAGGTTTTAGGACTGATGCATTAAACTGCACTAGTTTTGGCTAGGTGTATCTAATAACCTTGTATCTGAACATATTCATATTATTTCTGAGGTTTCTACAGCCTGCAAATGTTTATAGTCAATGAATCACTTTAGGTGCATTAGAAAGGAACCCATAAATATTGTTCAACTCTGCAATATGTGTTTGGCTCAAAGTGCTTAAAGAATGGCTGCAGAGTTGAAAAGTTCAGCCAGTTAGTGGTCGCCAGGTGTCTCACAGGCAGACAAGACGCTTCACCATATGGCTGCTTCTCACCACCAGACACCAGCCGTCTCAAACACTGACTTTCATATACTTTACTTTTCACTATTCAAGGTGAGAAATTTCATCTAGTTTAAACCCCAAGCAACACTGAAAGAAGTCTGAATGTGTTTACACTCATAAAGAAGAACATGGCCCATCATGTAACAATCAACGAAAATATGACAATTAATATAACCTGGTAAACAAGAAAGGCAGATTTCACGCATTCCCTCAGGATTTATGATGTACCAACAAAGTTGCAGAGTATTTTGCTTCTCTCCTGCATGATGATCAGAGTTTTAAAGAGGTAATGAAGTCCTGATGTGTCCTCCTGCTGGGTCTGTATTTGGCGAAGGGTGCCTGTGCGTTGCTGATAGAGGGATCTCTCTGACACGGCTGCTCTGGCCCACCACATCTGGGAGCCAGTAGCGGCAGCCGCTGGGGGGAGATAAGGCTAGGCTAGCTGCTCGGCTGTAACGCACGTTTTGCCCCCCTCTGCCCTCTTCTCCTCTCCTCCCCAGCTCCTCCCTCTACCCATCCTCCCTCCCATCATCCTCCTGACCTTATCTCAGGGGAGAAGGCACCACTGGGTCGCTACTGTGATAGCACCTGCCAGAACCAGAGCTGGCCTCTGGTGATTATGGGCAAATCATTATCTCTCTCTCCCCAAAAACTCATTTTATACCTGCCAACATCTGAGGGGAGGAGGGCACAGGAGCAAAGGCTTCTATAACAGGTAACACAGAAAAAAAAGCGTGTGTGTTTGCATGTGTGTCAGGTTAGTATGGTTGAGGTACATGGGCAAAAACACATGCAGCAAACTAACTCCTTTTTCCCATGAAGGATTGAATTAGATATCGTATTGATAAGATAAAAGCTATATGTGATTATGGTGGATCACCTGTTTTCAGCCTGTTACTGCATTATGCCCATGTACATAGTATGATGCCATGTTGGATATATACTAACAAACACTTGCTGACTTTTACAACACGTGCTCCACTTAAGTGAAGTTAAGACTGTGTCTCTTAGTAAGACTTTCAGTTTAAAACAAAATTTTGCCACTTATCTGACTTATTATGTTTTCTGTTCCTGTTTCCTTTCATGTGGGCCTAAACAACCCATGAACATCTGTTCTCCACCTGTCCTCCCCCCTGATATGCTCTCATGATCTTACTGAATCTCATGATTTTGCTGACCTCTGTAGTTACAAGGGTATTCAATTTAACCACATTAAGTCCATGCTTATATCATAAATTTTATACAAATTACATTAGTATAGTAATATAAAATGGGACTGTCTTTTGCAAATGACAAGACACTCCCATTTGGGGAATCCCATTGGGTTAGCTGCTGAAAATTTTACAAAAAGCCTGGATTTGTTCTCCTGTAGGTTCAAAGAGAAATCAGTTCTCTCTCTCACTATCTCTCTGTCACCCACACCCAAAGACAGAGAAAGCAACATGAGTTTCTCTCACTTCCTCTCTGCTTATGACCATCTGTGTGTTGGTTTCACCCAGGCCTTTGGCACATCTGTGTACTCACATCCCCTCTCACTTCTCTCCTCAGCACAGTACTTGCTCAAACACAAATATGTCTGCGTCTGTGTGTGGCAGGCAGGCCACTGTGTCTGGCTTAGGGGCTAATGAGTCCTGAGGGGTCGGAGATCAAGGAGGTGATGGCTACACTGTTGGTAGAATTTCACGAGGGCCACTTTCAGCTGTCCCAGCTTTGTGAAGTTTGCTTTGTCATCTTTGATTCCAAATGTGTGATGCCAGTGTTTCAGCGCATGTCTGTTTCCAGAACGGGTATAACCCTGCTTCTGCTTGCTGTCACCTTCCTGGTGTAGTGAGGAGGGAGGATGAATTGAAAGTCTAAGGGCTAAATCACATTTAAAGATCGAACAACATGACCACACAAAGGTCACCATTTATGAAGTATGTGTTACAGACAGCAAGGTAAAAGTTTAATATTAGTGGATGGTTACATTTTCAAAGTGTGTTTCTAAATGTGTTTAACAGATAATAAGCTGATTTTTTATTAAAACACATGGGAAAAAAACTAGCTTAGAACCTGAATTTTATCCGTTTCCTTGAAACTGCTTTGAAGGGAAAAAGGTTTAGTTGGACTGCATTAAATGAGAAGTAAACACAGAGTTGATGAGAAAAGCTGTTCTGTCAAATGGTGTGAAACAAAAACAAAAAACATGGCATAAACACGTACATATAATTACTGTTTGATGGTGTCTAGCAGCTGCAGTGAATATTACATGGCCACCAACTATTAATACCCTCAAAGTTGGTCAGAAGGACATTGGGGTCGGTGGCACAATAAAGCACAGGACTTTTACACAGTAGACCAGAGTTCAAGACACAACTTTCTTCTATGATGTTACCAATGATGTGACAAACGTCGTGTGAAGCAAAGTAAGTAGCTTTTTTTAAGGCTAAAAAGCAACATTTTTAGTAACATAGCCATGTTTATTTAGAGCCTAAACCTAACCAAGGTGTTTCTATACCTAATCACAGCCAAATCGCTTTGTTTGTACAATTGTTGTCCAGCGTTTTTGACCATTTCGGGCGAAAGTAAGCATTACATTAGCTGCCAATTTGGCATTTTACATCATAAGTATGTACTTCAATATACCTTATTATTTCAACACCTGCCTCCATATGTGGGGGCGCTCTTACAACAAACGGTGACTTCGGTCATTTGAGAGGATTGGGACAAACGAGCTATATGGGCATTAAAGTTAGAGGACTTGTTGGTATCCAATAAACAAGATTTTAAAATATTGTGTACAGACTTTACATGAATGGATTTCTAATTTATTATCATAAATTATTATCGTTTGTGGATCACCCTTGTCTAGGGATCTCACTTACAAACCCTAGGGAGGGTTGACTATTTTGATAGAGGACACCAGTATATTTGATTATGGTGGGATAACTTCCACAGTAGAGGTGTAAAAGTGGCTGCTGGCCGCAGACATAGCTGGTTCCTGACAAAGGAAGTCCAGACAGAGGCCTAGGTCTCACTGCTTATTGCTATTACCACAGACAACACAACTGCGTCTCCTCCCCAGGGGCTGGAGCCCTGCAACAGCAGAAACACACGCAAACTGTAACATACGAACACACACTTCTCCTTTGAGCTGCAGTGGCAGGCAGGGCGGGAGGAGGGTTTAGATGAGAGTACAGCCCCTCAGCCTGACGAGACACAAAATGACCTGGCTCTGACACATTCACTCACTCACACACACACATATAGTTGTTTGCCTCACACACACCCTGCTGAAAAGGAGAGAACAGAGTCTGAGAGAAATAAATAAACAGAACAGAAAAGAAGAAAAGGGAAACAGACGCAAGATGTGCCAAGTTGTGGCTGAAGACAACTGTTAATTGTGGATATTAACATACAACTTTTATATATTTTTCTTTTTTTTACTCCAAGTTGTCTGCAGACATGAGGCAAAGACAAATTTCTCAAGGAATCTAGGAATAATACAACGAGGATTAAAGTCTTTGATGAGGAGATAAAAGGACGAAGAGGAGGCAACTTGTGGTATTTTTCAATATTTTGAGCTTTGTCCTTGTCCTTGCACGGCAGATCAGTGGGTCATTAATTGGAAAGTGGGAGAAGATTTTGAGGAAACAAATAAAGAACCTCAAGAAATCTTACATTTTAGGATCTAGCAACAATTTTTAGATTTAAGTGCCTTGTGTCTATTTCTGCTACCCCACATGGACCTAAGAGCTGCCAGTGTGCACCAGAGTGTTTCACACTAGCAGTGTGTCACTTAAACTCCAAGTTCTTTGACACAAAGAAAGTGGAAAGGTGAAATCTTAGCAGTGGTGATTTGAAGGTCCAGATATGTCTGCTGAGGTTCATTTGCAGCGCCAGAAGAAGGCTGAAATGAAAACTGGGACTTCCTCTGCTCCAAGTTTTGCTCCACGTGTCCCCACAGTCACACTGATCAGCCACAGAGAGCTGAGGGTTAAACACGCTTGTCACGGACTCCAGCCTGGAAACCTTGATCCTAACCTGGCAACAAGCAGCCACTACAGATGTAGTGAAGGTAGGAGCTTGTCATCTTGAAGGAGTAGTTTTGTGAAACCTTTTGGCAGTGTGTTACCATGATGAGTGATTGCGGGTCCTGCAGCTGTCAGGTCTGCTCATTAAGTTGGAGTGATTGACGGATAATCAGTTTGTGTTGACTTAGCACCACATGCTATAAGGTCATTGTAAAACAATTTCATCTTGCTCGTAGACCTGTTATTTGATGAGCAATGCAAGGCTTTCAAGGTTAAAATGACATCAAATGTTACCATCTAAATGACTTTTCTTCACCCAAATGATTGTGCAATATGATCTTAGGCTTGTTTCCCAGTGCATTTATTGAATATTTTTTGCCTTTTACACGAAACAAGCTCTCATCAGGAGAATCTGAATCGTAAGACTAGGATTAAATTGGCCAACAGCCTTTTTTTATTTTCATCTATGATGATCAAGTGCAGACAAACTTGTCATTATTCTTAACAAACCCAGTTGAGTACATTTGTCCTGTGGCAAAATAAAGGAAAGGGAAATGTTTTTTTGAGCATTGGGTGGGTGGTGGGGTCTTCCTGCGGGCTTCCCCATACAGCTGCTCTGAGCAGAACTAGATTCTGCAGTTTCACTGTTCAGCTTCATAATACAGATGCAGGCCATGAAGGTGCATCATGGTGAATAACTGAGGGAAAACTTCCAGACGAATAATGGATACTTGAAAGACATCCAGGAAAAGAAGACAAGAAGAAAACATGTAATTGATTCTTAAAGAACTGAAAACACTGAAGTGGTGCCTTTAGGTAAAAATGAAAACCTTCACTTAAATCAGCAAAGAGTTCAAGGAGAGAGAGATGCATTAAGAATTAGATATTAAAGGCCTAATTTTATAGACTCTAAATATGTAGAAACTGTAAGCCAGAGCAAGGACTAATACCCAACGTAGTGAATTACCTGCAGCGACTGCCGTCTCTTGGCAGTAATGAGCTTTGTGAACGTTGCAGCGATAAGGCCTCTATAATTAGGCTTAGTCATAAGCATCCCCCCTGTAATTCTGTGATAAAAACACAGTAGAACTCTGGTGTCGGTGTTTCAGCCCATTCGTCTCACAAACATGCATACATACACTGCATACATTGAGGAAACGTGTCAATACGAACTGTAAATACTGCTCTTTGTCCAAAGTAGTTCACCTGAAATAACTGTATATGTGTATGTGGGTGGCTGTTGTGGGGTGGGGGTGTGTGGAGTCCAGCAATATGTTCACACTGTATGGAGAAGCTATAGTCGTGTGTATGTGTGTGTGTGTGTGTGTGTTTTTGCGTGTGTGTGTTAGGTGTTGTGAGTTGCAGCATAGGCTTCCTGTGAGGGAGCAGATGTCGCAGAGCTCAGGCACAGCTGCGACGGGCGATAACTGTGGTGGCAAGAATATGTCGGCACGCTGGCTCTTCTCCCTGGGTCTTATCAGCCGCACACAGCATACAGTCACACACACACACACACACACAATCTCTCATATAGACACTCTAGAATAAGGAACTGCCACCCAGCACCAGCGCACTCTCACAGTAGGCCCAGATAGAGGGAGGAAGGCAATGAGAGAGATGGAGAGAGGAAGAAAAGGAGCAAGGACTAAATCAAGGGACTCGACTGAAAAGGTGCTGTGAATCCCTAACAGAGCCTTGGCTCATGTCTGCTATATCATAGACTTTATAATTTTGTGCCAATCCTAATCCTCTATAGCTATGAATAGGCTATTCTTCAGAGTCTTCTCTGCCTAAAAAGGCATGTCACCAACCGTACCTTCATATAAAACCACAAAAGTGCATAGCTTGGTCACTTTCTCTTTCTTAATGACATGATTGTGAAAGACCATCAACATGGTCATCAAGGTCTCTGAACAGTTGTTCCGTGCACCCAAATGTGTTTGAGTGCTCTGTGGATGATTTCTTTTTCATCCTCCTATTACAGGCCCAATATAACCATGGAAGTGGTGTAACGCCTCCTTCTACTAAAGTGGTTTGTCTTACACTTACAACATCACCATGTTAAAGATGATGTACAATGTTATCACAACCAGAGTGACAGTACAAAAATGTGATGTCCGCTTTTTCATTGATCCATTGCTTAATGATTAAATACATATATATATATATTATATACATTTGTTATAAA
The DNA here is from genome assembly GCA_032362345.1 of Sandelia bainsii. Classification (NCBI taxonomy): domain Eukaryota; kingdom Metazoa; phylum Chordata; class Actinopteri; order Anabantiformes; family Anabantidae; genus Sandelia; species Sandelia bainsii. The sequence goes on from JAUMHL010000018.1 coordinate 11,256,847, forward strand.
TATATATTATATAAAATAAATGTGGCAGAGATGATAAAATGTGGAAAAAGGTGGATGCTAGTGATAAAAAAAACTGAAATATCAGTAAACAGGTAATGGAGAAAAGTGAGCCATATGTGGGAAGAGTGGCAAGGTGGTGATGAGAAGTGTGCATGTGTGTTTTACTGCTGTTTTGGGAACTGTAACCGGATTACACACTTGTGCTGTGTGGACATCACCTTCAAATCATTCCAATCACCATCAATTTTAAAGTGATTGTGGTTTAAGGTTAAAGTAAGGTTAGGTTTAGACAAGTTGGGGTTAGGGTTGAGATTAGGCTAAGTCTCTAGGAGATTACTATAAGTCAATGTAAAAGCCTCACAAGGTGATAAAGACAAATGCGTGTGTGTGAGGGAGAGCGGGAGCGAAAGAGAGCAGTTATCCTCTCTATTTCCCCAGCACCAGCTTTGTGGTTTCTATGAGGAACAGATGTTCACAACTTGATACAGTGCCTCATCCCCTCAACTCACTATCTCCAATGCCAGCACCACCAACTGTCTGCACATGCACAAACACACAAGCAAGCGCACACATACAGTATTGTCTCTTGGGAAACTCAGTCATATTTAGCAGTTCTCGTGTTTGGGCGTGTATTCACCTACAGTACACGCAGAGGCCTTTTTATTGAACATCTCCCTCTGTGCTCAGGCTGCATATCCTGTTCTCGAGCCAACACTTGATTTAATCAGGTGTCACTTCCTCCTTTATCAATTTGCACTTCTGTTGGTCAGCTGTGACAGTGATCTTACTTAACCTGGAATTCTGTCTAAAGAAAACATATGGATGCTGTTCTTACGAATGTAGAAGCTTTCATGTGCACACACACACACACACACACACACACACAAGTTTATATGAAATACTTAAGTCAGTTTAAATACAATTCAAATATAGTAAATTCTTTGGTATTTGCAAAAAGGAAATAAGATAAAAAGAACAAAAAGCTACAGTAATGTATTGTTATCTTATTAGAGTTGTCCTGTGGCAGAAACAACCCTGGAAATCAAGGATATCAGTCCTTCCAAATAAAATAGCATGAAGTAGCACTGAGCAGTAGCACTGAATTTTGAATTCTCACCACGTCTGGGTGATTCAAACAACCAACACTTTGCTGCTCAATTGCAAACAAAATGTCACGGGGTCTATGGGTGCAATTTGTAAAAGCAGCATTCCAGCGTACGTGCTTGAGTGGGTGGGTCAATGATCCGTTACACCACGCCATATTACAGAAAGTGTCTTTCTCGCTGTCTCATCCTCTTTCATAACATTATGGAGCAGCTTGAAAAGATGCACACATTAAAGATGTTAACATACAAAGTGAGTGAATGACATCCTCTTAAGCATGCTATCAGAGAAAACAGTGTTTAAATTACAAAACCCACATTCAGAGAGGACACGTGACTGAAAAGGAAATTTCTCAACAGATTCATTTCTATCAGCGCTTCAATCAGCATAACACAACTCAGTTACATTTGTGTCTGTTTTGATAAAGTGAGATGTACTCTTTTCCCTTTCATGACTTCCTGGAACCTAGATTGGTGTCTTTAATGGCAATTCCATGAGAGTGTTGTCTGTTGAATGTGCATGACAGAGGAGAAGATAGGAGAGGAGAGAAGAGCAGAGGAACACAATGGGTTTAGCGTTCCTTTCAGTCAGCTCAGGGCCTTATCTCCTTTCAACACACTAGCCTGTGACTGCCACTATAGGAAAGGATTTACAATGTGTGAGTGCAGGAAATGCTGCAAACTTCTCTCTTTCTGCCTTGCTTTTACTCTGACACACGCAGAGAAACACACACATACAGAAATGGTCATTTCCATACCAGCACAATGACCAAAACTAATTCTTTAACTCAGAGAGCGTTCAACCATCCAGGAAATGCTGTCACCACAGTAGAGTCCAGAGTAGAGTAGAGTGGGGGTGTGTTTATGAGGTAACAGAGTGATAGAGGAGTGAAAGAAAGAGGAGACAAAGCTGTTTTTGTGATTAATGCCATCAAAGGGACTACGAGTCACAGTATTATGGCAAAGCGAGTTCATGAAGGCAAGGTCCCACCTTGTGTGTGTTTCATTGTGCAGTTTATCAGGCCAGCCACATGGAGTGTCAGAGCTAACCCAGTGACCGCTCAACAAAAGGCCAAATTAAGAGGAGTGAGAGGCTGTCGTACAGGGAGGCTGACAGGTTGACTGACGCTGTTCCCGAGGAGAATAGCATCCTGTCAGTCTTGGAGCTGTCACCTTGACAGGAATCCTTTCTTTGGATGCAACCCCCATCGCCAACCTTTCTGTCACTCAAGGCCACACAGACACACACACACACACACACACACACACACACACACACACACACACCTCTTCCTTTTCCAGTATTCTGCAAAAGAAAGAAATAAGCCACCTACTGCACCATACCGAGAGACACACACACAAGGCTGCATGTGTACAGAGTCACCTAGGGCCATAATTCTGAAATTCTGAAAGGTTGCAATACTCACTCTCTATATTTCTCTTTCAGAGAAATATAGAGAGTAAGTTTCAGAAACACTCCATCCATCTCCTTGACAACCATGCTTGGTACACCATGGTACACTACACACTCTGTCTATGACACACCTATGTTATAATTGCCTGTGCATCTGTTTCTGTCTGTAATGCCATTATGTGTTTGTGTGTGTAGACTACAATAAATTTGTATGTTATGGTTTGAGCAAAAAGATTGACACTGGACATTGGGTTACCTGAAGTTATTTCTCTCATGAGCTATGCAGGAGCCTATTTTGCTCCAGTCAGTGAGCACTGGGGTTTCCCCCTTGGATGCTTGGTCACATTATTAAATCAGTTCTGAAGTGTCTTTTAAAAGTCCTCCAGACTCCATATGAAGGCACAATTTGTGGCTGGTGAGACTGGAGTTGGGGCAGAGCAGCTGTCTGTGTGTACTTTACAAGCTGGTTCTGTTTATTCTGTAGACACAGAAGGGGTCAGGTGGGTGTCAGCTTTGTCTTCTGTCCTCCTCCATGCCTGTGTGTGTGTGTGTGTGTGTGTGTGTGTGTCAGGGAGAGAGCGAGGGCAGGTGGGTGGGGCAAAGGGACTAATAGACCAGTCTGGACAGGTGGGAGATTCTCACTATATACAAGCCAGATGTACCTGCCTTTTTCTCCATCTCTCTCTGTGCATTTCTATCTAACACTGTAAGTGTGTTTGTGTTATTTTTTAGTGGTAGGAATTAATAAGTATTCCTATAAATGCACCAAAGTGTACAAAATTACAAAATTTGTAGAGTAGCTGAAATTATTCAGAATGAGCTGAAATGTGTTTATTAATACAATTTTAATAACGATTTCATTGTTTATTAGGTAATTGGTGAAGAAAGACATTGTCAAAACAGTCACTGGTTCCAGTCTTTTAAAATAGCCATCAACACAGTAGGAAACTACGCTACATTATCAGGTAATCATTAAAACATGCAACATATAAACATATAGTATTTGAACATATAGTATAATAATTTATTATATTACTACACAAGATACCTTTCATCCCATCACATCAATCCACCCACCTGAGCATGGTAACAATTGAAAACAAAGAAAACTCGTATTGTTCACAGACAGGCAGAGGTATGTTCTTCAATCAAATAACTTCTCAGAAAAAAATTATTTTATATTTTTTTTTTCAAATGTTAAAGAAAGTAAATAAAGTCTGCAGTCTGATGGACTCAATTCTGCTTTCCTTGTTGCTGCCATCGCACTGATATGAGGAAACAGCGGCCCCCAAAGGCAGACAAAGGGATAGCAAAACAGTTGTGGCTCTCGTTGCTTTTTGATTTGACTGATTTGGTGTCTGAAATAACTAGACAGGGCGAAATTAACTTTAGACTATACTTTGCAAGCCACACAGTCACATAATTTTAATAATTAACATATTTTTATATTCGCTTTGTTGTAATAATTTCGGTCAAGTATAACCTAGAATCTCTGATTAAGTTATTCAGTAATATAGTGCAGTATAATTAGCCTTTGGTGGCATAATAGTCATTTTGTACCAGTGTGGGGTTTTGTACTGTTCAATCTGGATCTTCTTCCATTTAAAAAAGGATTCCTGTACAATAGCTGCCAGCTCTTGCCACTAATGGTACCCGAGAGAGAGAGAGAGAGAGAGAGAGAGAGAGAGAGAGGAGGTTAGGAGCTCCAGATGGTGTTTAAACGCAGACAGAAGGCTACAGCTAGGACAGCGAGAGGAGGAGGTGGAGAGAGCCGCGGATACTGCGCACAGTGGGCCCGCCAGCTCCACTCATCAGTGAAGATAAAACAAGTCGAAAAACCCCAAATTGTGAATCAACGGGAAAAGAAATTCAGCTGATTGTAATTTTCTCTGGGAGAAGTAAATGTTTTCTTACACCGTATGAAGACAGCTCAGCGGACGATCGGCGCGTCGGAGGATACGAGCAGGCAGAGAAACGTGGTAGTAGAGTCGCTTGTCCGTCGGCTCTAAAGAAACTGTGTTTTATAAATAAAAAAGGAGACGCATCTATCTCATCGGATGTTTAAGGACTTGCTCCTGACACCGCAGACTGTGGCTAAACTGCGAAGTAAAGAAGAGGGGTTTAAAGTTATCACAGGAGGAATTAATAGACGCAGACTGCAAACAAGAAGATCCGCATCTTAATAATTTGTGTTTTTACATGGGAGACGAGAGGATTTGTGGACTTGTAGTAAAATAAAGCAGGTTAATAGTTTTATCTGCTTAAACACGAACAGAAAGGACGTTTTTGCAGTTTAAATTGTATTTTTTTAATTTATGTTTCCTATCTAGGATGGTCAAAATGAGCAAGAAGGCGAATCTACATGACTGCGAGAAGTTGTGAATTTTTTTTTTTTTATGTCATCGTTAAAACAAGAGGCTTTTTTGCTTTAAAAACACATACTGCAAAACCAAAGACATCGATGTCCTTAAGGAGCCCTGGCTTTGATTTTATTTCTTCCGTCTTCAAGATAACTGAAAAGAGAAATACCTCATCGTTTATGAAACCTGGAACATCAAGACCCCTTTTGAACTCCCAAAGGAAACTTAAACATTTTATTTTGTGTTAGACTGTGGCTTCTGTGTCTCCTTCTTCTCTATATTTGAAAAACAAAAGAAGGAATAACACCTGAATAGTTTTCCGCACCACTTAACAAAGGCTGTAGGCTATCCCTTTTTCTAAATAATGAGGATTGAGACGATATAAAAACCTGTTGTAAAAACTATTTGGTGTGGATTATCACCGCTACAATTACCTCAGCTCGACCTCGACCTTCACAAAGTAAGTACAACCTGCAAACTTCTCTTTATTGAAGCAAATCATGCGGAAACATTTAATTTGCGTGTGAATTATTCTTAAATGCACTGAAGGTCTTGCAAGAACATTCATTCAGTTTTTATAAAACGTCTTATGTGAAAATGAAAGATTTCATATTTATGCTCTTAAGTTGTCTTTAGAGGGTTTAAGGTCTCAGATCATTATTATCAATTTATTGTTATTATATACACCTATCGGCTTTTTGTGAAGAAAATGTTGGGAGCTGAGGTGGTGAGAGAGTGAGAGAAAGAGTCTGTGGAGGTTGTGAGTTGCTTGCTCCATCACTCTCTGCTACACATCAAAGCAATGCTGAGACACAGTAATGACACAAAATCTGTGGTCTCCATGAACTTGGTGTCCACCTGGGCTGGATGAAGGCAATGGGTGTGAAGGGATAAATTTAGACATTTACCCTGAACTGAACTCCATGGTGTGTCAGAATAACCTCGCCACCTTTCCTATGGTACACTAGTGCATTACCTGTGTCTAAAAAGAAATGAGAAACTTAAAGATCTATCCTTTTCTGGTGAGTGCAGGGTGTTTGTATTACTGTAAGGATTCCATTATGTGAAGACATTAAACAAAAAAAGTAGAGAAAGTGTTTAACAGGAATACCATGGCAACTAAAGGAAATGATCGCTACTGGAAAGTCAGTAGAACACTGAAATCATAATGGATTATTTATGACAACCCTTGTGACTGTGAGGACACTCCCTGAGAGGACACGTCCAGCCAAAGGTTTCTACCCCCTCTTGAACAGCCTCAGCAGCGCACTCTTCCGCCTGTTAGTGCAACAGTAAAACACTCAAGCCATTTTCTCTGCAGGACAAGGGCCTATATAATTGGCCCTGGTAAATATCATCTGAATAATTGAACAGTTGATAATAGTCTCCAACAATGGATGAGGGGTTGCAGAGGTGAAACCGCAGTGCAGACACCCTGCCTCACCGCACATTATACCTCCATCACCACCAAGTGAGCATCTCTTCCTCTCTCCTTCCAAACGCTGGTCGCCCCCATCGCTCAGCTCGGCCAGCCGCCTGCTAAGGCAGATGTCCCCACTTCATCATTAAGTAGCTCTCTTAAAAGGCAGGCCATTCATTATGACCCCAGCCTGCTGAGTGTTTATTCAGTTCCCATCTACCACAGGTGCATGGAAGGGATGTGTTCTGCCTCGTGTACGGAAGGAAACATACCACAGGACAGTAAAAGAAAGGGAGAGAACCTGATTTCTTCTGAAGAAACAGCATCAGCCACAGCCACTCAGACACAGACACTCAGCATAGAGTCTCTATTATTTAATGACAAATTGAAAAAACGTGTCATTTACTTCCCTTTGTTGCTTTATTATTCTGTTCATTGTTGCTGCTGTTTTATGAACATTATGACAAAGATTAATTAGCGTAAAGGTATCAAAAACACAATATTTTTTGTTTCCAGGCTTAATGAGATATGTTGAGTGAATTACATATCATTTTACAGCAAAAATGCAAGAGGTGGTTAAGGTCGTTAATGTTTTTCATTATCTCAGTCATCTACAGTTCACAGTCAATCTAAAGGCTCTGTCTATATCCATCTGAATAGAGTTTATGTTTTTACTGTATACTGAGTGTGTGGGCTTGTTGAGTCTACTCTGTGCATGTGTGTGTGGTAATTACTGTGATCTAAATGCGGGCAGTGCAGGTGAAACTGGCTGTCTCCTAATTAATGAGTGGAGCAGATGGCCTTGGGTGGGCGGGAGCTGCAAGCGCACAGCAAGCCAGTCAGGTGGTCAGCACAACGCGGACACCTGGGCCATCACAAACAGGACAAGCCAAATGGTTGACATCAGGCCTGTGTGTGTATATGTTTACATGTGTCTCTTGTGTGTATTTATGGCCTTTCCGTTAGTCAACAAAAAGATATATTTTATATGTACTATGTGATATCATTTGAGTCCTTGAAAAGGCACAGGTGGACTGTATACATATGCTGTACATGTTTTGTTTGTGAACTGATGGAAAAAAAACAAAGTTCAAATTTATAGTACAGTTCAGATTCTGTCCTTTAGACATGTCTAAATTTGTTTCAGTCATCAATAGGGAAAAAGTTGGAAATACAACAAAAGTTGAGTTGTTGATGTTTGCATGTACAAATAATTTGTTGTCTCCCAACAATAGATGCCTTTTTTCACTGATTGTATAAAGTCACAAACAGTAGTTTTGTCTCCAGGGTGAGAAACTTTGCCTCCAATAGAAGAAAATAATTTGAAAATAAGAGTGAAAGTACTGTTTCATCTGTAAACACATAGCTACACTGCACAGGCTGGGGAAGCTTTAACTGCTGATATATGCTGTTATAAAATGAAAAATGGAAGGCAACTAAACCGGGATGATTTTTAAAGAGGAGACAGTGAGGTGTAACAGATAGTTGAGGGTTATTTGACTTTTGTTAGTTGTTCTTTGAGATTTCTGTGTTGGGGATGACAAATTAATAGCATTTTCTACAGTACTGGTGCTCACAGCAGAAACATAGTGAATTTGCTGTTTGGTTCAAGCAAGTTTAATGAGATCAGTGTGACAATTTGTGTGCTCTTGTGTAAATAAGGGTGCAAGTCAGTAAATAATGAAGTGAAGTTCCCCACAATGAATTGCTATGCTTTCACTGCTGTTTATACTCGTGAACAGTGGGAAAGACCAGTGTGGTTCTGGTTGCCTCCTGCCTTGTTCTGTATCCTGTGTATGTGTGTGTGTGTTGGTCCGCTTTGCCCTGGTCTGTTCCACATGTGTTTGACATTACTGTGACAAGGCTGCCCAGCCTCTCTGGGGAGATGGAGAATGTCATAGACTAGAGCAGAGAAGCGAACAGCTTCCCAACATCTGATAGAATGAGAAACACACTCACTGCACGGCTGGCCTGCTGACGCCACAGCGTGGGAGCAGAGCAGAGGGTGGAGGCCAAGTAAAACCCCAAAAGTGTGTGCGAAATATCGTTCTCTCTTTTCCTCGTTCTCTTCCCTACATGTGCACATATTCACTTGAATTCCCAAGAATAATATACAGTGTTCACACAAGTGTACACACATTCACCATTTCTTCAGTGCCAGTCATAATGCTGTTTTGCAGCCACTGGAAATATCAAGTGTCATTTCTCCCCATTTCAATGCATGTAGAGCAGGTGAAACACTCCAATTACCTTACTGTGTGACATTCAAAGGTGGAAAATCACTGTTTATGGCTGAGCATTTCTAGAAGTTATTTGTGGAATTGACTCTTCACTTTACTAAAATTACTTCTACATATACAGCATTAACAAATTGCACTCTCAGTTATGCAATTCAAAAGGGAAGCACATTTCAAGTGCATAGAAATGTTGTCATGAATGCAGCTGCAAACAAATGTCACACCAATGAATTCATATGTACAGTATAACTCAAAAGCCAACAATTACAGCCAAAAAAAAACTTCCTCCTCCTCCCTTCCTGGTTTTACTGTATGTCTAGTTCAGCTCCTGCTCTCGCTTCTTACTTACTTTTTACTTCCTCGCTTGCCCACTGACCTCTGACCTTCTTTTGACCCTCCTCTCTTCCTTGTACTATTCTCCTCACGGCACTTTCTCACCTCCCACCTACTCTTCTTCATGGTAGGAAGTGTGTTCAGATCAGAGTCAGACACAGGAAACAGCTGGGCTAATCTACACCAGTGCTGAGCTCTGTTTTAATCAAGCCAAATGGACACGCCAACAGTGAAAAACGGGAGTTCATATCACCACTGTTACCTGATATAATGAATCCCTCCCTTTCCTGCAGCCCACACCGAGGTCTTTATCACAGACAGGGAGCAAACAAGCACAAAGGAACACAGATTGAAGTTATTAAGGCCTCCACTCCAAAGCAGTCCTCTCTGGACGTCTGGGAAGTGCTGCAACAGAGAAGCATGGAGACAGAGATGTGGAAGGAAGGCACATCTCTCTCAGTCTCTCTCTCTCTCTCTCTCTCTCTCTCTCTCTTTCTCTCTCCTTGTACAGTATTTGTGAAATTAAAAAAAGCCGTTATCTCCTGGAAACAGATCCTGTGCCACACAGATGGTTCCGTCTCTCTTCAAATGGGAAGCTGAGCCACTGAGTGCCGTTGTGTTACCAGTAAGTTGTACAGACCATAATCTTGGCTCCAGCCTTCCTTCCTCTGCTTCTCTGTCTCTCTCTGCACATACACACACATGAACACACACACAAAGACAAACCCAGATAAAAGTATTGCCCATGTAAAGTACTAATTTCACTATTAAATTGACATTTTAGCTTTTCAGAGGCATTTGAAATACAGAGAGAGGAAGGTCACAGATTTTCTTGATATGTCAAATAAGATCAGTGGTCACTTTGAGGCGCGAGTTATTGCCTGGCATTTAAAGTCGCCAGTGGCTCAGCATGGTGTCAGGGATGTGTTTGATGGTTTCAACTCAGTCTTTCAAGTACTACCTTAGAGAGAGATCATCCCTTTAGTAATATGCTCTGACCTCTATGAGTTATCATTTAAGGAGAGGTTGGTCCGTACCTCTGTAGGCCTTCAGATAAACATGAGTGTTGTGATTATGTTGGAGACCATTCATATTTGTGAATACACTGTACTGGACCACGTTGATGTAAAACACAGGTTTGTGATGAATTGATTTGGACCTCCTGATCACAGTGTGCATGTCTAAATAAGGACAACTTAGTTCGTCAGATACAGACCAAGAAGAACCATGACTATCTATGAGACTGAGTCTATCTTTTCTTTATTCAGCTTTATTTTTTACTGTTACAAATTCTAGAACTGTTATTGAGCGGCAAAGTTCATATTTTAGACTTGTTAATGTATGAAGAAGTGGTTGTGTACAGCGTTGACATGCTGTACTTAACCACTTCTCTAAAAAAACTTTCATTTTAAGTGCATGATCCACAAAAGCAGTTCCTTTGTTTTGGCACTTATACTTTGACCATGTCGTGGCAGCGGATCGTCTTAATTTGCCAATTAGCTCACCTAATCAGCACATTATTGGCACGGTTGTCATGCTCTTTCTTCGTCTGCTTGCTCTGTTTTTGTGGCGGCGTCTCGTGGTCGGCTTATGTCCCAGAGGAGTAGCTGGTATTTATGTCAGCAGCTTCCAGTATGAGCTGGCTGTAGGCTAAATGGAGAAACTGTCAAAGCTTCTCTCTAACCTGTCACACGAATGTGCCGCCGACCCCTCCGCCACATTCTGTTTCCCAGTGGTTTGTGTGTGCATGTGTCAATGTGTGTATACGTGTGAAACCTATGGGGTCCTGCAGGATAATACAGAACACCCTACCCATGCCTGGCTAATGTCAGGAGCTATTGTTACTGTGCCTGTGGGCCAAATGAAGAGGTATGAGAGTGCTGGCAGGCTGGGAAGCAGTTGAGGCTACAGACAGTTTTGTCACTGCTGACAGTTCCATAGTGACAGAGGAGACATTTAACACTGAATGAAATAAAATACGTGACATCAAGCTGGAGAATGACTAATCTGCTGTTTGTTTTCCTATCTTAGCTGTAAATGACAGCTCAGTGTCAGGTTTTTAACGATGCACAAAGCATAAGAGCGAGAGACCCAGAGAGGAAAATAGGCAGCCACTATTTACACATTCTGTTTAACACAAACACATGCAAAGAGTCAGGATTTAGGAGCAGAAAGGACAGACATGCTGCAGTTGCCTTGGTGTGTGTGTGCATGTGTATGTGCTTATGTAGCCAGGGTCAAATCTAAGTCTTTTGTGCTCCATAAATCTGCAGGCAGCAGCAGTGACGTAAGAACAAACAGAGCTGCTCTCTGCTGCAGCTGGCTCAAAAGAGGGAGAAACAGGAGAGAGGAATATAGAGAGGGAAAGAGAGAGCAGGACAGCAGCTGTCAGGCCTCCATCGCACACCTGTCACACAGGAAGTGAGCGCTGGCCACTGTTTCCTGGATACACCTCAAACACTGCTCCTGGAGGAAATGGATGGAACACATCTGCTGTTAGGGACAGACGGACGGACAATCTGACTGATACACAGAGAGATCAATATATAGAAATCTTTGCTAAGGATGAAAAATAAATACAAAAAACATAACAATTACAGAGTTCTTTGTGTCTTTCAGCTGCATTGTGGTCCAGTTTGCATGTGTGTGTGTGTCCAGATTTCATACAGTTAAGCGGATGTTTGTGTTATCGCAGCGCTCTGTGACAGACAGGTCACTCTGTGGAGACTCCAGCCTAACTCTCCCACAAATACAATAAGCTCACATACCCTAAACTTAACAGTGGGATATTCCCACGCCTGCTCCTCCAACCCCAACACAGCCCTCTCCCTCCTGTGACCAATATGAACTAAGCCAGATGTAGTGTAGCTGCTCACAGATGTACGCATAACTTACATGGCCTTGCTCCTTTCTCCCCTCAACTTCTCCTCCTCTCTGCTTTCCCCTCTCGCTCTCATCACTCAGTTCATAGTCTTGGCCTCCATGCCTAACTGATCAGAACAGGAAACGAAATCACTTTGTGCTACAGTGCTGCTGATGAGGCAGTTGGACATATTGTCTCCTGTTTTCTTCTCCTCCCTGCCTCCAGAGCTGCTCTGTTGTGGCTGCTGTTAGTTAAAAAAAACTTTTTGTTTGTCAGGCTTGTCATGTTGGGTCCTCCAGGGTTGTCATGTTGCCCTATTCCCAGGCTGCCCTTCATGCTGCCTGTTTCCAATTAACAGAGTAATTAAAAGCCTGATGAGCTAATTGGTGCTGGGTGAAGCTGCAGGTGTTTGGTCGGGGAGCTTATTTATGTAAATGCACAATGTGAACATATTCTTCTTCATGCCAATGTTAAGTATACATGGCATGAAGTAGATATACAACTCTCTATAGAAAGAGTGGCAAGAGAGGAGTGTAGCCAAAAAATCAGGTTTATTCAGATCAGGTCTTAAAGATACAGACAAAGTTTTATGCTTCTGCAGAACCTTCTCTTCATCCCTGTGTATCAGCAGTGTACCTGAATATGTCATTGTCTGATGGAGCTCCCTAACTGAGCTCATTTGAAAGTGGAAAGACAAAAGAATGTCTGCTCTGATGTTTGATCGTGGCAGCCTGAGGCTGAGCTCTCAGCTGGCAAAATTAGGCACACAGCTGACTGGATTTGGAAAAGAAGATGTTGATGAGAGGGAACAAAGAAGAGTTATCATGCAAAGTCGTAGCAACATGTAAATCTTCTCTGTGCTCGTGTCTGTCTTTATGTCTCTCTGGCCTATCCCCAGCTGTACATGCTCAGTCACTTCCTCATGTGAGCATGTCTTGCTTGTCTACTTCCTCCCCCATATCTTTGCTTGCTCTCTCATTCTGTCTCTTCCCCCACCTCTTTCTCTGTGGCAGCTGTGCTGGTGATGGCTGTGTGCCCATGGTGCAAGCTGGCTGTGGGGTCCCAGGTGGCCCACATGACAGTTATTGATGTTCAGGTGTTCAACTCCTCTCACACAGAGACCCTAGAGCCACACACACACACACATACAAACACGCACACACACAGAGACACATACAGAATCACAATACACATGTATGCTCTCCAGTGTAATTCACATGCATACACAGAATACATGCAAGTAGTCATGTACTTGCACAATTATGCATAAAGTGAATTCCTAAATGTATTCCTCGGATGCTGTTGAAGGAGTGTAAACAATACAATAACAAGTTGTCTGGCAAACAAAATTTTAGTTTTCAGTAAGATGAAAACAGCAAGGTTTGTCAAACTTTATGCAGTAAGGAATTTGTGACCAAATTTGTTTTTGGATAGCCAGTGTTGGTACCAGAGGTCAGTTCAGTCCTAACACTCTCCAGATGTGTCTGGTTAGCCAGGGAGTTGTTCTTGGCACAGCCCCCTCAGCTAATGTCACAAATACTTTCCTTTATTTAGGAATGGCTCTGGGTTAGTGGCTGGAGAGAAAGAAGGAGGCAAGGATGGATGGATGATGGAGAGAGGAGGGAGTGAGGGGAGGAGAGGTAGATGAAAAGAGCAAAATAAATGATTAGCAATGTAGAAGGACAAGGGGGAAGGACAGAGAGGAGATGAGATGAAGAAAGACAGAAGATGGAGAGGGAGGATAGAAAGAGGAGGGAACGTGAGCGAGCGAGGCAGAAACAGCCCCAGTCTAGCATCTGGATTTTATTAGCAGCCGTTGGGAAAATCTGAAAAGGAAGTTTTTTCTCTGTGAGCATGTCGGCAGCAGTGATATGCTGTACATAACCACTTCACTGCCGACGAAAGGAGCCAGGCCCTCCCAGAGGAGAACAGATGGTTGCTAGAACTTAAATACAATTACATCAATAACAGCTTTCACAGATATAAGAACTGTATGACAGGATCCCTACAGCTCAGAGAGACCGAAATACAACTCCTCAACCCTTAGCACCTCTGGCCCTGGATAAATTGTTTTTAATCCATCGTCAGTCCCTGCTTGTCTTCAAGTTATCCTCGGTTTTCTTGCCAGTTTGGCCATTTAAAAGAAAATAGTGTTGCATTTGACTTGGAAAAACTGGTGACTTGTCAGTGATTTGCTCATGGTAATCTGATCAAAGACAAGATGGCTTTTGTTAGTGCTTTTTAAGGAGAGCACTCCCACCACCTCCCGTTTGTTTTTTGTTCAACATGTTTGTTCAGCCTGCACTGCATGTGTACTATCACAGAGATTCTCAAGTAACATAGGGGAAAATATGTGTTTGTGTCCGCAGCGTGAGCATATGCATTCTGCAAACTTGCAAGCATGTGTCCATGTATCTCTGTGTCTATTTGTGTGTGTGCACACGCTGTACAGGCCTGTCTCGCACCCTGTCATTAGTGAGGGCTTTAAAACCTCTGAACTCTAAATCAGTTTAAGATGAAATGGAGTCTGGGATCTGTCTGCAGAAGCAGCCTGTGTGCTGACACACAAATATATACACAAATACTGTTTATTTGGAACATATACTGTTCCTTTGGAACGTAATTTCTTGCTTGCATTTTAGCTTGCACTTATAATTTAGTCCTAGTTTAATATTTTTATTATATTCTTATTTACCTTTACACTTTCAATTGTAATTTTTTTTTTACTTTAACCTAATTGGAATTTGTAAAGTTTGCACAGTCTTTAGAAAAGGGACAGCTCAGGATACATTTCACTGCGTGTTGTACACTGTATAACTATGTATGTGACAAATAAAGAATCTTGAATCTACTGTATATACACACACACGCCCCAATCTTACCAATGACACAGTTCAGACTTCACACAGATAACAATGCATATATTGAAATATACTGTAGAACAAGTAGGACACAGAAAGACAATATGCTTTAGGTCACAGGAAGATGGTATATTGGTATACTGATCTCTCTCTTTTTCTTTTGAATGACATTTGAGTTGGTAGAATGATGGTAGAGGGAACTGTAAGTACTGGATCCCTTAGTCTAAAAGGTCCACAGCACAGAGTTACAATCCATATGTTTTGATATGAAGGCCTGGTGGGGGGCTGGGGGCCAGGGGCTCAGGCTCTGTTTGTGTGGACTCCTCAGCGGCCTGATAGGGAACAGATGTGGGAAGGCAGGCGGTCGGGCAGCCAGCCAGAGCAGCTGGGAGAAATTAAAAACAACAGCATTCCTGGAGACTGGGGGAATTACAGTGGGAGGGAGGGATGTAAGAAGCAAGAGATGGATAGAGAGTTTTAGGGCTATGTGGTCACTAACAAAAGTCTCTGAGGGTATGCAAGATTGAATAGACAGGGAGGATTTAAGGGTACTGTTTTGCAGTGGTTAGCTAAAGCTAATAAGTTGCAGCTGTATTTCCAGTGGAAGCACAAACACACAGGCACATATAAACACGTAGATATGCATACAGTCAACACACAGACATATGCCAATGTGAGACCAAAATGCGCTACCAGCATCTGAATGCACTTCTAATGGCATGTTTGTGTGTCTTTGTTTTAAGGGGCTTTAATGAAGGCATAAGTCCTTAAATCTATAATAAGACTGCAATATGCATTTAGAAAGTTAGACAAATCACTGCACTGTGTGTGTGCAGTATGTGATCTGTGGTTTTGTGTGTCTCACAGAGAATTGTTTTTCATTTCGTTTCATCATAGCACAAGGGGAGAGTAGAAGAGAGAGAACATTTTTAGATCTTAAACTCCAGAATGTTTCTTTGGTGAGCAATCTTTTAGCTCTGATTACGTCAAACATGCTGACATACAGCTGCTCAGAAAGTCGGAGTAACAGAGATGAACACACACAGACAGTGGCAGAGAGATGGGCAATGACTGCATTGTATTGTTTTATTTTCAGCATAAGGGCAGCACCATGTATTCTGTACCCTATACAGATCACAAAGTGGCTCCTCTCAGAAAGTCAAATAAAGTCTTGTAGGAGGAAACAGAGAAGCTTGCAGACAGGGTTATGGCCCAGACCTTAACGCCTACTATCTGGTATACCAGTGTCTCTTTTTCGTCTTTTGGCATAAATGTTTTGTCCTTCAGCACAAAGCACAATGGGAGCACAGATGGCCACAGATGGGCTTGCAGACCTAGCAGACTTCTTAATGTATTAAAAGTGAAATCCAGAGTATGGTGTGTATGTGTGTGCCCCGTTCCTGTAGCTGGTCAGATTAAACAGCTGTCCATAATCCCACGGTGGGAGCAGACAGACAGGGCGGCCCGCTCATCCTCCTCTCCTCTCCTCTCCTCTCCTCTCCTCTCCTCTCCTGTGCAAGTCCTCAAATACAGTCTGCATAGATTCACGCAAGCAATTTGATCAAAGACAAGGTTTACTGAAACATATGGTAGCCACACTACAGGAAGCAGTCCACCAACTGAGCAGCATAGAGAGCTTGTTTGTATATTGAGAACGGTTGCATCTATTTATACCAGTCGACCACATCTACCTCTATCTACAACCTTGTGTGTTTATGTTCAGTGTGTCTGGCATGGGTCAGACACCAGAGTGTCCCTCATGTTCATGAGGATCACTGTGTCAATGACCCTCATACAGCACACTCCAGAGTGACACTCTTTAAATACAGACACCAGCTGTTGAACGCTTCTACATGAGCTTTCAGAAATAGGCTAACACCAAGGACTGAGCCAAGCCAACCGAGGCCTTAGTGATTTTATATGTTAGTTGGTGACTACAGTTCTTTTCGACTGCAGCTGTAAACAGGATTTCAGATAAGAGTCAAGATGTATAAAGACCAGAGCCAGACTCAAGAACAGAAAGAGTTAATTTTCCCTTATTTTCTCCTGTGATACATTAAGAGACAACTGAAAGAAAGCAAAGGATAAACAAAGCGGAGAGAGAGGATCCATACAGTATTGTCGGTACCACACTGTGTATGTTTGTTACATATGGTTAGTATAAAGGGCTCTCTCTTCTTGCCCTTTCACTATGAACGTACATGATTATGTTACATAATAGAAGTGTCTAGTACTCGAACATGAAAGCACACATTTCTGTACTGATATATAAACTGTGCTGCATATTGATTCATTGTTCTTCATGCAAAGTGCACATTCATTGCACTCTCTGCCATTACACGTGTACACATACTTAAAAGTTATCTTCTCACAAGCTGCAAAAGTCATCACACCTCTCAGCTCAGGTTTTTATTGCACAAGGATATGGTTCCAGCAGCTGTGCTGACAGATGGACACATAGACAGATACATCACTAAATAATGGACCTGCTACTTGTGTTTACACTATACTGTTCATTATATACTGTATATATCATGACTCAGTGAATGCTGTTTTGTGCATCACAATGTGTTTGACAAAAAAACATCATGTATAGACTTCTAGAGGCCCTCTGTCACAAATACAGAATGTAAGGCAACATTCCTCGCACATGCGACACCCCGTGTCGTGTTTTCTTCTCATGTCCCTTGCTGTTCCATCGATTCCCTTCATGCTACAGAGCCTAGTCTTGCCTTGTTTGGTCCTGGCAGGGTGTCTGGCAGAGGACAGTGGAGCCTCTCATAGCAGGACAGAGCTGTGCTGAAAGCCAGTCCACAGTGATGGACAGCAGCAGATCCAGCTGCACTTGTCACTGGCTGTCAAGCCGGCTGTCTGAACTAGGAGATGAGAGGGGACAGGCGGGGAAGAGTGTGTGCATGTGAATGTGTTTTTGTGTGTGTGCTTGTCTGGGGTTGGAGGTTACAGTGGAGGGGCACTGATTGGGATGTCAGAGTTACATGGAGTGTATATGTGTGAAGGAGAGAGAGAGAGGGAAGAGAAGGGGGGATCTCAGTCAGCAGCAGCTGAACGAGTGAGCAGGTGTTACTGTATGTCTCCCAGGCCCATGAATCTCCAGCAGGAGAGAGACAATATAAGATTGGATGCATTTCCACTGCCTGCATTGATTTGTTTTGGTTGTTTTTTATGGGGCTTTTGGTTTAAGGAAACAATCGATGGTTCCCAGGTGAAAAGTCAGTGCTCTCCTCCTTTACCAGCTGTCTCCACATTGAAAGTATGATTTTTTTCATGCTGGAGCTCCATCTTGATGACAGCATCTGTTTTATCTTTCTTTTCCCCTTTCATATCACAGATAGCAGAGTGCAGAAGGTTGGAACAATGCCAGATTCACCTGCGGATGTAAAATCCCAGCCCAGGTCCACCCCACCCACTATGCCTCCTCCACCCCCGGCTGTCAGCCAAGCAACCAATCGCAATTCTTCATTCACCCCTACCACCAGTAAATCAAGTAAGGATGCTTTCTGTTTTTGACTATTTTCTAAGATTAATTTAACTGACCACAGTCATTTACCTTACAAGTTTTCTTAGACTTGAAGATGGTTCTTTTGTCCTGATGCATTAAGACAACAGGTAGTTAACCATACAGGTGTGACATAAATACTGAGCTTGTAGGTGTGCTGAAACAGCTCTATCTCTTAATTTCACAATAACTCACATATCACATATTGTGATTATAATGTCTGTGGTTTGACTCCAGTCAGGGATCTTTGCTGCATGACATTTCCTGACCCTGTGTTTCTCCCTTTGTTTGCAGTTAATCCTCAGGCTCCCACAGTCAGAAAAAATAAAAATATCCCCAAAAGTCTTCAAAGGGATAGCACAGGTTACTTATAACTCTTTTTACAACATTATCTCACTAAGTGTGTTTCAGTTTAGACTTGCTATACTAAAACTCATCCACCAACACAAATAATAGACTTCTGTAATTCCTCAGACATCATTTACATCATTTACAAAGCCATACAGTACTTGTCTCTCTTAGGTCAACTGTCGTCAACAGCAACATAGTATATATGCCTGTGAGAGGGAACCACAGAAAGGGATGGAAAATCCAAATATGTGTTTGGTATTCTGTTCTTGTGAACAGAATGTCAGGTGTGTGCCTCTGCAGGCACCTATCTTTGTGTGCATGTATGTGTGTGTCTTGATGTACAGAATGTCCTTGCTGGTGGGACAAGTGTCTTTGAGAGCATGTGTGATTGTGGCTGTGGCATTGTGTGGGCATGTGCGTCTGTGTTGTTTACCAGCTGGTTGGGTGGCTGTACAGAGGACACTGGCCAGGGTGGTGTTGCTGTGTGTAGACTACTTTCTTCCCTATATAGCAATGGCACGCCATGTTGTTTCACCTGTTGTGGCGGGCGGTCAGCAGTGTAGCTCTCTCCTTGCACCTCTCCCTCACACTAAAACCAGGACACAAGCACTGCTTGTTGGGATCACATGGATTAGTGCACAGATTAGAGCAACAAGCATGCCTGAAAGGAACCACAATAACTAAACAATATATAGTCTTGTTTTTAAGTATAAGGTCAAGGTGTAGCATTATAGTCTTCACTACCTCAATGTAAATTCACGTAAATACATTTTGAAAACATTAAGTTGCTTCAGCTGTAATGCAGTTATAATTTGGATTCTGTGCTCAGTGGAAATGCTTTCATTTGTGTTTGTGTGTATGTTAAACTGAAGACAAATCCTACATTTTGTTATTATTGGGTGTTTATATTTAATACATGCAAATGCATATACAGTAAAAAACAATGTAGAATTATGAGAGATGGGATTACATGAAAAAGAGCATTTCACTTACTTTTTAATAAAAAAATCTTAGACTGACTGCTGTATGTGCTCTGGTCATCTGGTTTGGATATGAAAGCAAGTGAAAGGTCAAAAGTGTGTGTGTGAGCTCCTTTGTGTTTGTGAGTTTGTTTGTCCCTGCATTAAGAAAAATATGTGAGTGATTATGTATGTGTATGAATGCTGTGTCTATTCTAAACCTTAAAGCTGCAAATCTACTTTCAGCTGATGAACATGTGCGGGGCCAGATTTGGCTACACACCTGCTACTGGAATAAAAGTAACATGGGCCACAGGACTATTTTTGGCACCTCTTTAACAAGTTCCTCTTATAGTTGTATCCTAGTGAGTGAATGAGGGGGAGCGGGTGAGGAGCAGGGTGGAAAAGACTGATACAGGGAGAGATGGCAGGGCTGGAGGGGTCAAATGGTACCTCTTGTGAGACAGCTGAAGTTACTGCAAACACACACACACCGTGTTCAGTCAAACTGGCAAACTGACAGATTGCACCACTGAAGCTCCACATAAGTTGAGTTTGTGCTTTACGTGTATTTCATTTTAACCATAGTTCTCTATCAGAGGGATATAAGTGCTTCAGTCCTTATGATGCCCCCAGATCTGTCAGATGCTGCCCAGGCCCCTCCAACACTACTGACCTAATTCACATGGTCTCTTCTTTCCGTCTGCAGTGCTGAATGGGAGCAGCCACTCTCCTACATCGCTGAATGGTGCTCCATCCACTCCTAACGGCTTCAGTAACGGGCCTGCCATGTCCTCGACGGCTTCACTGTCCAACCAGCAGCTCCCGCCAGCTTGTGGTGCCCGGCAGCTCTGCAAGCTGAAGCGCTTCCTGACCACATTGCAGCAGTTTGGCAATGACATATCACCTGAGATTGGAGAGAGAGTACGCAGCCTTGTGTTGGGGCTGGTGGTAAGTTCCCATTTTATTATGGGGGATTATTGTAATGGCTCTGTAAGAAAGTGTTATAAATTTTTTCTTCTCTGTTTTCTTGGCCAGAACTCCACTCTTACTATCGAAGAGTTTCACTCCAAACTTCATGAGGCCACCAACTTCCCTCTGAGGCCATTTGTCATTCCCTTCCTAAAGGTAAATGACTTTGTACAGATTCTATATAAGATAAATCAAGTATGATGCCTTAATTTAAGAAGCATGGAGTTTACTTCTCCTGTCCATATGGCCAGTGTTCAGGACTGTGTGTTTGTGCACATATGTCGTTCCTGACATCTGTGATCCTTCCTGTACTGCTTCACAAAGGTTCATAGAGAGGGAGAGAGAGAAACACTACACACGCACACACCTATAGGTGTGTATTATGTGGACAATGGTATGATGTGCTTGAGAGTGTCCATTAAAAGTGGTGTGTGCAAGTGTGTCAGACCTCCTGGCGTGCGATGATCCTCCACATCTGGGACATTGCAGCTATAGCTGTGTTATATCAACCAGACAGGTCTGAGAGAGCTATTTGACAGCACTATTACACACATATGCCCTGGAGAGAGACACTCACACACATGGCAGAGGAATGTGTCAAGGGACCTGTCTTATCTCATCCTGTCTCATCTATCACTTTCTTCTTTTTCCTCACCCTAATCGGGCATTATTTCACTCTCACCTCGTCTATCTAATTTTCCACCTCAGTTTCTACCTCACCTCTTGTGCACTTAACACCCTTCTCTACATTTACATTGGTTCAATAAATCTATATCCTTCCTACAACACTTTATGTAATTCCTAATCCAGAGACTCACTCTTTTTACCACTAAAGGCAAACCTACCCCTGCTGCAGAGAGAGTTGCTCCACTGTGCTAGGTTGGCCAAACAGACTCCAGCTCAATATCTGGCCCAACATGAGCAGCTTCTCCTGGATGCCAATGCCAGCTCGCCCCTCGACTCCTCCTCCGAGATCATGCTGGAGATGAATGAGCATGGCAAGAGAAGGACCCCTGACAGGTAGCATGTCTCCATTAAACATAAGAAAACACGTATACACAGATTTCAGAGGTTCACATACAGTATATTGGCAGACTTTTACAAAGACTTTCACACAGACCATGTTATAAATGAATTATTTCAGGGTATTTCAGAATGCCAAGTGACACAGGGAGGCTATAAAACCTCAGTGCGGCAGCCGGAAGTCTGGACAGACCTGATGCCAGTCTGGCTCTGGCAGCTGTCTGGGAGGAAGGGGTGAGATAAATGCAGATTGGGAAAAAGAAAAAGAGGCAAAAGAAGTACAGTAAATGTCCTCTGCACAACCCCAAAGACAGATAGAAAGACCAACTGTGAGCTGTGGTTTTCTATTGTCCCACATTTCTCCCTAGCATTCTGCTTTATTCACTCAACTAAGAAGATGGCACAAGGGAAAATTAACTGGCATTTTCCCTTTCTTCAATTTACTTCCGACTTCTCTTACAGGCACTGTTTTTCTTTTCTAATCACTTTTTCAGCGCTCTCACTCGCTCTGTCCTTTTCTCAACAACTGCCTGATCTGCAGGCTCCCAGCAGCTGTCCATATGTTAGGGATGTGTCCAGATGGTGATGTGCTGACCATAACACTGAGCACATCCTGAGTGGAGTGTGGGGAGGTGGGTGGTGGTGGTGGTTTGGATGGGACTAGAGTTGAATGTGCACTTCCACTGTAATCCGCACACCTCCGCCTCCCGACCTCTGGCTTATACACAGTGGGCGGGACTCGGTGGAGGAGGTGGTGCGGTTCAAGCTGAGGCAAGGCCTACGTCGTGCCAGCTTTTACTTTGATTTATCAGATACTGGAGCCTGGAATATGTACAAATATAAATGACTTGCACAAATATGCACATGGATAAATGAGAATGCACACACACACAAACACACACATCGTCTACATGAAGCAGCGTAGCATTTATTCGCCTTTGATCCCCAGGATGATAAAGAGTGATTTCCATCCGAATGCCTGGCTATTGCCATCCAGCTAAACAGATTAATATCAACACTCCCATTTAAACTGTCCAGATGGCTCAAAAACACAGCCTCTGTCTCACACATACACATTCTCTTAAAGTACACAGACACAAATGAATGTGACTAAACATCTGCCAAACACACAGCATTCAGCCCATATTGCCCCTTAAGCCTGAAAGCAGGGTGGGAGGGAGTGGGAGAAATACTTGCAATCTAAGAGTAAGCTGAGGGATATTCAGATTAAGAGCTTGAGAGGTGGTGTACAGTTGGACTTGGTTTTGTTTGATACATATGGTGTACAGCTGTGCAAAAGCTTTGGAGGGGCAATGCCTTACTGTAACTGAACAACAAGCAGCTCTTAGCAGGGATGCATAGACATGTGTGTGGGAGTATGTGTGTTTGAATACACTGTGTGGGGGTTGTTACTTTATGTTGTTTTACAATATGCCAAATACAGAGATGCTGCACATAGTAATATAGGCAATGCTCACTCATTGCAAACACATAGACAAACACAATTAAACATCATGAAATTAATCCTATCTGCCTATTTGTTTTACATGTTTTTACATGAAGGCATATTTTTGCCACTTCATGTAATTTTAAGGGCATTCTGGTCTTTGCTGAGGCATATTTTCCAGGACTATGAAGTAATACTCTGGCATTAGTTATTCAGTGTGGCAAAGCCATCCCATAGTTTTCACATTGTGGTCTGGAAAAGGCATGGATGGACCAACTGGCGAAAGATGAAGTAGGCCATACAAAAGTTTGTTCTCTTCCTTCAGACATTAACTTTGTGTCATAAATTTCTGAATGAACTACTTCAGTTCCAAACAGTTTAAATTTCACCTCATGAATTTAAAATCTTTACTGGATGTTTCATACTTTTATGAACAAAGTATTTTGATATGGGTCTACTTTTTCATACTGTATACTTCTAACTGTGTGGTGCTGACATAACTACTGCCTAGCTAGTGTATAGTATCATGGTAAACCACACCACTATTCATACTGTATCTAACTCTAGTCTAGATGTATGTTAACATTCAAGTTCATGTTTTAACTCACTCTCATGTCCTCCTGTACAGGACCAAAGACAGTTCAGAGAGAGATGGGTTGCACATGGAGCACCTAGCTAAGAGGCCCTGCACCATCAGCCCCAGCCAACGCTTCAGCCCCAGCACGGGTCTTCCTGCTCACCCACCTCCTAACGGCCTTCCCACACACCCTCCCAATGGCCTGCCCCACCCACCCAACCCCCAAGTGGGACCCCAACACTATCGTTTAGAGGACATGGCCCTGGCACACCAATACAGAGATACTTACAGACATAATGAACACCGCGATGCCCGAGACAGGCACCGGCAGACAGGTAGAAGAACTTCAAAGCATTCACTTGGTTAGATAAATCTATCTACAGTCAAACAGTCCCATGGTCAAGACTATGCAGACTTGTGTATATATGAGAGGGGTGTATGTGAAGAATAAAAGCCAGTTGTCAGTTCAGTGTGATAATCCTTGTGGTAATGCATCTATATAAAGCCCACAGCTGTACATGCCCATGTGCTACAACAGTGGCAACCATATATGCCTTCCTCTTCCAAAATGAAAGAAAGCCAAATGATTAGACATGATTCTATATTATAGGAACCTGAGTGTGTGTCACTGTTTCTTTTGTTAAATTCATTTCAACTTCTTTACTCACAACAACAAAAATGAAAAAATAAAATGACCAAAACCAAGTGGTCACACATAGTTTTTGCTATAGATCATGAAGCACAGTATCTGCTAGAATGTAGTCTTCAAACAATACAACAAACTGTAAAGTCTAACAAAGCTCTGTCCTGTGTGTTTTTACTACAGCAGTGCATGGAACCCGCCAAGAGGAGGTGATTGATCACCGTCTTACAGATCGGGAGTGGGCAGAGGAGTGGAAGCATCTTGATAATGTACGTGTCAGCATGACAGCCATGTTTGATGCAACCACTTTTTTGTTTCATTCATAAACACAATAAAGCAGTGAGAAAAGCTGTGCTAAGTGATCAGCAGGTGATTAAAGTTGGTTTTAGTGCTAAAGATGGCACACATATGACAGGGACAGGAACAGTTGAAAGACAGTCCTAGCTGAGTTAGCAGTTGACGGACAGCTGACCATAGGAGGTCTGTGTCAGTGTGGTGATTTAACAACAGACAGACACATATCTGGCTTCCTGGCTCCCAACTGCATGAAGACAAAATCATGTACACTAGACAGACACACACACAGAAACAGGGCCCCAGATGGAGCACAGGACTCAGCAGAGAGCAGCTCCAGCTGGGGAGAGCAGCTGAGACAAGAGCTGTAGTCATGGAGAGAACCGGCCAGGCTTGGACCCCTGCCAAATTAGAAACACTTCACTAAAATAAATATAGCTAACTCAGAGGGGAGGGAGTGGGTGGAGAAATAGAGGAAAGGAGGCAGAGACAGAGAGAGAGAAAAGTGAATGGGAATAATGATATGGATTGAATGTTATGTTACATCCATTTAGCAGACCAGGTCAGGTTTGGAAGCACAGGGCAGTGTGAGAAAAAAACTGACACTGTTCTGAGATGCTGGGGAAAAGCAGAGAAAAGAGGGGAAAACTTTTGGCAAGGAATGGAGCAGAAGGTTGGATGGAGTTGGCTAAACCTTTTCATCAGCAGCCCAGCTGTTACATTATTGTTGCCGTAATGCTCTTAGACACTGAAATTCACTGACAAACACACAATGCATGAACAAACAGGCAGAGATAATAACACACACTTATACACAAAGACACATACTACATGTCAAGTAGTATGTGTGTAAAAAAGTAGGGTGCAGATTTACAATCCAGTGGCTCCAAGAGTAACTGTTTCCTTTTGGATGGGCTTTGTTCCTATGACTTGCTGAGTTTTTTATGGATTTGTAAATCTTGGCTCATTTCAAATTCTTTTTGGGGGATGGGGCATGTGTCTAGGATGTAGTAATCTAGAGTTATACTACTTACTCACAATCCTGTCTCATTGCAGCTCCTGAACTGCATCATGGACATGGTAGAGAAGACGCGGCGCTCTCTGACGGTGCTGCGCCGCTGCCAGGAGGCTGACCGGGAGGAGATGAATCACTGGATTCGGCGTTACAGTGACGTGGAGGAGATGAAAAAAGGTGGGAGCAACGGACAGCATTGCCTTCCTCCTCCTCCTCCTCCTCCTCTTCCTCCTCCTACTCCTCACCACAACTCCTCCTCCAACACAGCTAGCAGCAGCGAGTCACTGCCCATAGGAACTTCCTCGGCTGCTGAAAGGCAGACAGGCAGACAGACAGGTAGACAAACACACACAGGGTATGTTTGGCAAAGCAAAACACTCACAGCAAGGTAGGGCTTATTTGAAATGCTGAAAATGCCTTAATATATCAAATCAGACAAAAAAGCCAGCAAATTTACTAAATTTAGTTCATGCTGAGAAGCATTACAAATCTAGTTTTAAGATCCTCGCTCTTTAACCAACTGATTGCACCCTCATGTTGCCAGCATGCTCTTTCATAATTAAGATTTGTATTCATTTCTAATCCCCATATTCCTATTCCTTCTCGGAAGTGTTTGAAAAAGTTGATAACAGCTTGTTTACCAATGTTTCCAAACACATAGTTTGTACTGGTTCCAAAAATAGAATTGGAAAGTATAGGGGAGACGTGCAGATGTGTTTGTGCAGATCAAAAATCTGTCACTGTGTGTGTGTAATCGACACTGTGTGCCTGCGTGTATGTTTCAGAGATCCATCGAGACTTCTTACACAGGCCTCCCTCAGGATACCTGCCAGAAGAAATCTGGAGGAAAGCTGGTAAGAGCCTTGCCCCTTCTCTATTGTCTTCATGACTGACCTCACACAGACTAACCAAACACACACAAGCACCATCATCAGTTTCCCCACCCCTCACCCTGGCTACTAAGACAGACAGAAAAGAGGTCTTATAGCCATAGGCCCATAGAACTGGAGGCCATTTGTGTCATTAGGGCTAAATGCCCTCCATCTGTCACCACTATGAAAGGCCACTGCAGTTAAAGCTGCAGTGAAAATGCAGTCACCTAGTTCAAAGCAGGCCACAGCAGCATAGCACAGGTCGGAGCTTAACTTCTCTCCATTGTCCTGAGAAACAAACACTGTTTTTATACCTCTTTTATCACAGTTTTTTTCCTTTTTTGGTTCATAAAAAGCACATAAACTGAAGTGAATCAAATACAGACATTTAGATATACAGACAGACCAATCTTGACCATGGTTATTATTTCTGGCTCAGTTTGTAGACAAATGAAAAGTAGGGTGGGGGTGTGTGTGTGTGTGTGTGTGTGTGTGTGTGTGTGTGTGTGTGTGTGTG
>JAUMHL010000018.1:11283724-11300924 GCA_032362345.1 Sandelia bainsii
CCCCCCCCCCCCCCCCCCCCCCCCCCCCCCCCCCCCCCCCCCCCCCCCCCCCCCCCCCCCCCCCCCCCCCCCCCGCATTTCATGGGCCTTTTTGGATACTGCATGTTAGATAGGGCCCATCCCAGGAGTCATCTGGCTCTGCCCTTGTTCCACCCCAGTCCCAACACTATTATGTTGCAGACATACTCCAGTACCCTGAGGAGGAAAGATGCTGCTGCTGTTGGCAAAATAATGTGCTGCATTTTCACCAGCAGAAAAAGCTCTTTTAATTGCAGTTGTTTTTCATACAGGTACTACAAGCATCCCGCTCTCCCCAGCACTAAAGCACCTCCAAAACAAGCAGGGTGAGTAAAATATCTCACTCCTAACATCTCACCTCTAGTGTGTGTATGTGTGTGTGTATATGTGTCACCTCTGTCTCAGCACTCAGGTTAACTGCCTGGTGTAGCCGCAGCAGCTTTTAATTAAAACCAGGCACGTATTCTCTGGTCTGATTCAGGTTCAGAGACTGCAGTGCGTTTGAAAAATAAGATCTGAAGTGTGAAAAAACAGACAGAAATAACACATCTCAGAGACTTGCCAAATCCCCACGGAATTAAAACGTTAATATTGCTGCCCCGTGTTTTCGATTAAGTGCTAATTGCCCCAGCATCTGCTATGCAGTCTCCTTGATAAGAATTAATTAAATTTGCAAACTAATCTTAGTGGTGCATGCATTAGGCCAGATAATTGAGAAGCTCAGGATAATGCAGATAGTGTTTTGTGAGGGACAGAATAAAAAGGAAGAAGGAAGGTATAAGAAAAAAAGAAGTAGAAATGAAATGAAGGTAGAGATGTGATGACAGGATCAAAGAAAGCACTGAAATGTATGTTTGAGTGTGACTGTATGTTGACAGGATTTGACAGAATGCTAAGTTTCTCAGCATATGAGCATGGGAATCAAGCTGCACACAGACATACATGCACACACGATCATGCAATTGCACGAAGTAAAGTGTGCATAAAGGCCCTTTACCCCCCCCAATCTTTTTGCACAGTAGTTTGAAACAAGTGAAGTGGAGCGGCGAGAAAAGTGACAGTTATTTATGAGTTCTCTCTCAAACAAACACTAACTGGAGGAAATAGGCAGCAGTGGAGAGAACCGTATCAGTCTCAGCTCCTACTTTGCTGGCGTAATACACCTGGAAATCCAGTTGTATGTGTGTCATTTGTGTCTTACTGTGTATTTGTGTCTGCTTGGCAAAGCAGGAGGAGGTGGAGCAGGAAGGAGAAAAATAATTTAAGCTTTAAAAATTGTTGCTGTCATTGATGGCAGAAAAACGTATGATCACGACATATCACATTAGCAATTCATAAATAAAGATAAATAGAGTATATTTGGTAACTCATTTCTCAGGTGTATAAAGACACCTGTACATTTTTTGTACAAAGTGAGGCCAATAATGAAAGATGGTAAAATGTAATTATTCCTGCCTCTTACTGAGAAGGGACTGCAGGAAGTTTCTATTTTAGACTGCCATCTGGAAAGGAGTCGACACACCTGCCTGTTGTAGAAACAGCCTCCTCACTCATACACTTCGTGCTGGAAGAAAGGCCCCATGATAAAATCTACATCATAGGAAGCCCTGTGGAGAAATGCATGCCTACTGCTGGGGAAATTATTCACTCTTCAAAAAGTAAACTCTCTAACAATTGCAATTAAAATTACTCTTATGATAAGATGACAATCATGCAAACGGGGAATCCCAGGATGCTTGATGAGCAGCCAAATCGGTGACAAAACTTTGGAGACATCTGCTGTTGTCCGTACTGAAAATTATTGCGGCCAGGCATGTTGGAATTAATTATTGAAGTTTGGAATTTTCTTTTTTCTGGCAGAAAGTTTTAAATGTTGGATGATGTGCATCTGTTCACTGAGATACAACAAGCAGCTTAAAGAGTCTCAATAAATACTAAGTACTGTGGGATGATGGTCATAAGCACTAACACCTCTCTCTCTCTTTCTCTCTCTCTAAGAGGAGGCAGTAAATGAGGTAAAGCGACAGGCGATGACAGAGCTGCAGAAGGCAGTGTCAGACGCTGAGAGGAAGGCTCATGAGATGATTTCAGCTGAACGCTCTAAAATGGAGAGGGCACTGGCTGAGGCCAAGAGGCAAGCGTCTGAGGATGCATTAACAGTCATCAACCAGCAGGAGGACTCCAGTGAAGTGAGTATCATATCCCCCCCTTGTTCTTAATTCAGTCACTTACTCTTCTGATTTATTTTCAGTGCTTTCCTGCTCCACCCATTACCCTTCACTTTGTTCCCTTTATCCTTTAGTTCCCTAGTTATTCTGTATAGAGTAATCCATACAGCTGGCTGCTCTTGGTTTATTGCTGCAGCTTGTTGGCATCAGTATTGCATTATAAGCAGTCCAGTTGTCTGTGTAAATAAAAGCAGACAGACCCAGATGGTTGGAGCAGAGGGCCACGCTAAGGCCATTACAGAACAGTTGACCACCACCTGCTGATAACACAGACTAGTGGGTTGGAGCGGCCTTAAAATCAAATCCATATGCAAAGAATAACAGAAAAAATCAAGATCAGACAAAGAAACTAGAGCATAAAAATTACTTGCTTTAGGTTTTGACATATATTTATGTAAGAAAGAAAGAGGAATCTTTGCGTAATCCTGGGACAATAAAGAGACTTATTTTTATCAACCAACTCTCTCCCCACTGTCTCACCAGAGCTGCTGGAACTGTGGGAGAAAAGCCAGTGAGACATGCAGCGGCTGCAACACGGCTCGCTACTGTGGCTCTTTCTGCCAACACAAAGACTGGGAGAAGCACCACCATGTCTGTGGTCAAGGCCTGCAGGGGCTGCCAGGGGGCAGCAGTGTACCTCTAGGCACCCCTTCATCCTCCGCCTCTACAGCATCCTCCAGTGCACCCCCAACACACTCGGAGAGCACTCCTCCAGGACCCCTGTCCCTGGCAGGCCAAAGCAGTATTGCAGGAGTGGCTGGCAGTGGCGGTGGAAGTGTCTCTGCTAGCCCCAAAGAGAGCAGTTCCAGCAGTGCCTCTCGCTCCACAACTCCAGCGACCCCCGCCCTATTGGATGCCACCTCTCGCTGACATCCGACTCTTCCCTGCGTACTGATACGACAGTGCCCACACTCCACACAAAACCAAACTGAGGAATCTTCATTGCACACTGTTCCCTTTCCTCCTCCTCTACTTCAGTGTTTATTTCCCGTTTATCCTAAGCTCATCTGAAAATCTTCTCACTACCTGATGACAGACTCAACCTTCCCCCAACCTATTTTTTTCTGTCTTTTTCTCTCTCTCACAACGACATTTAAAGATTCCAGCCTGGGGTTCGGTGTAGTGTAAAGCATGAATATTGCAGTGTCTCCTATCTCTGTAATAGAAACATATCAGATGTGTTTGCTGAGAACATGACCTTTAAGCATGGTAAATACTGTCCCTGTAAGGACACAAGACAAGGGCTGTGGTAAGGCAAACTGATCGGGGGATGACTTAGCCAATTAGTACTTGGATATGATTTCCCTTTAATTTAGTACCAATGAGTAAACAGTACTCAGCCCTGAGATGTGCACTACCAGTCCAAACACTTCACTGACATGGCACTTTTGACAGTGTCCTAATGGAGATGGGCAATGAACATAATAACTTTTTCAAAAGGATGAGGGAAGGAGAAAAACCTGCGATGCAATTAATTCCTCAGACACACAGATTAGTATTTATCAAATGTTTCTTTCTGGCTTTAAGGGAAAATAAAGAAAAGTCCAAATATTCTAAATAAAGAATAGTAGTGATGATGACGATGCTAATGATAACGATAATAATATGAAAATAAATTAATTTTAAACTGCTAACTACCTTGCTAGCGAGCCAAGAAAATCTACACCGGACTCACCTCTCTACACCATTGTGAACCCAAATGAATTCAAAGATGAAAAATAACATGATCCAAACCTTTGTATTACACTGCCAAAGTGAGTAAGTAAGCGATAAGGAGAAGCACTCATAACCAAACGCAAAGCAACATCACCTCCTCAGCAGATAAGCCAGCCCTGAGAGGACCAGGCTGCAGAGAAGCTGCAGAACAGGATGCTGAGAAAGTCAGACATAAAAAATGTGACCTGCTTTGATGTGCAGCTTCCTCCTGCAGTCTGGACAAAACTACAGCGATTCCACAGTAAAGGCCCAGACTAGTGAATATGGACAATGCTGTGAACTTGCCTACAAGACAGACTTTGTGAAGTTGATGGAAACCCTGCCACAGTGTGATATTTGTGAATGGTAACAAAAAGAACATAGGAAAATAGGAAAGGAAAAACTACACAGCCTCAAAGGACATGAAAATACATACATGGCAATGGAAATGCCAAAAACCTCAAAACAGCAGGCATTGCATACTATGGATATGTTTGGAAAGATTGTTTGTAAGCCGTTTTTTAAAGCTCCACAAGAAGGAGATATTTCAAGGAATTGCTGTTACCTTTACATTTATTCCCTCCTTTTCCAAAGCATGATGAACAGATGAAAGAGCCTAGTGAAGGATGGTATAGACATTATTCTCCTCTCTCTGTCTACCTCCCCTCACCCCACACCTCCCTTCTATGCTCTTCACCTCTTCACTACTTGACTCAAGTCTGTCCCACCCACAGTCTGCTTTGCACAGAGCGTCAGAGCAGTCACACGGGAAGGGTTTGAACCTGCTTGTAGATATTGTTCCGCTTTTCATTTTTCGATGTCTCTTGTCGCTAATATCCACATGTGCTGCCCTTGTGTATATCCGGAAAGATTGACGTTTGGTTTAACTTTTCATTTTCCTCCTTTCAGTTTGGGCTGAGCAGTGAAGTCAGAGCAAGGACACTTGTTTATGAGAGGAAGCCCCACATTGTACTTATTGTTTGATTTGTTGTATCTATACTAATGAGATAAAACCCCTCTTGTAGAATATTTTGTATTGCTCGCATTGTAAGACAGTGAGAGGACGGAGGTGCAATATGAAGAGAATTCAGCTACTGAATGGAACCTCAGCAACTGCCCATAGGGTGTCATATAATATAGATACATATAAATATATTTAAAGTAACATCAGTAACTTAATGTGAATGTACATAGTATTTAAAGAGGTCCAAAAATGTGTTTGCCAAATAACAGAAACCTTTAAAGTTTACTGTCCAGAATATGATTTTCTCACCGTACATTAAGTTCTTTTCTTCTCTTATACAAGTTAAACACTTTCAATTTTCACTCACATCACAGTGTCACTTGACCCTGAGTGGAAGAGACATTTGGTTACAGTGATAAATTGGCTCCATAAAAGCCCTGAATGCATGAACGGTAGCTGAAAAGGGGTGAAAACAGATTAAGGATGGATGGACACAACAGGACTTCACAAACATTTTATGAATCAATCAGATCTTAACATTTCAATCTTAGAAAAACCATCCACATTGTACTTCCTTGCGAGAACCTTTCACTAATACTAAGATCTTTATGTTTTTCTAAATTTGTAATAATTTGTAGAAAATAGGCTATTTGGGTTAAACTGTCTTGTGCTTCACCCACCCTAGGTCAGTTTACATCCAATGGACTCAGCAGTGTGTGTTTTAGTCTGCTATAGACTAAAAAGCTCCAAAAAGTTTAAAAGTTATGGCTCAGTTTCAAATTTAGTTTGTTCACACCAAATTTAGAAACTTTCAAACTTATTTCAAACATATATCATCAAGATTTGTGATTTTTCTCACCATCCTTTTGGCTCAAGTATCACTTAACCCTCTCTCTTGGTCATCAACTTCTGTGTGTGGGTTACGAGTGTTTGTTTCCTCCAAGGTGCAGGACAAGCCATTAATACAAAATGAAGGCGTATGTCAGTGTTAAGCTACTGTAAACTTCAAAGGTAATTTTGATACCCATATCTTTGAAATGTTGCTGTTTTTGTAAAGATGCAATGAGAGCATAAGCTTAAGATGTGGGTCCAGGCCAAGAGAGTAGCATCACCTCTTTTTCACTTTTTTCCACCTGCTCCAGCAATATGTCCACCTCTGCTAAACAGTTGTATATTAAACAACCTGTAGCCTTTTTAAACAATTGTGTGAGCAGCCATAATCATGCAGATTTTATATATTTACATGGTTGGCCTTATACACACTTGGACCAAACTTTTAAAAAAATTGGTGACTTTGTTTCTGCAGTGAGTGGCATAGGATAACAAATACTCTGCCTCTTATTTGTCAGCAGATGGATAAAGTCAATAATTTTTTGGACTATCTGAGATAATTCAGTCAGATAAGCTGCAAGGTACCCCTGCATCTGTGTGTAGCATTTGTGTATGTGTGTTATAATTACTGTGATTTGGTGTTGACCTCAGCCTTTGTTTCATTTGTTCGTTCCCCCCGACGTCTAATTATTCCGCTAGTATCACAGACCACTCTTCACGACCGCCTCTCACACTAGCTACCTCCTGTGACCATACAGCTAACCACCAGGAGAAGTTGACCTGGACTTTGAAAAGCTGGGCTGAGAGCAGACACGGAAATGCACATTCAGAAGCGATATTCATTTGTCTGAAAATGATGAAAACTACAGTGTTGAAAGGAACTGCCATAACTCACAAAATGGGAGAATATTAACTCTCACTAAACCTCACCTTTATGATCCTGATAACCAAACTGATACTGCTGGAATTTATTACACACACAGTCAAATTTGCATATTACCAAACTGAAACAGAATCAACCATGACATGCCATTTGTTGTCCAAAACCAATAAAAGCACAGACCAAAGTACTCATGCATCGCCATAGTAGGCTTTGAAAAGTGAAATAGTGTGTAATAGTGTGTGTCAGACCAGAAAGGCCAGAGCTCCATTACACCAGTTAACCAAAAAGTGAATGGAATACACACAGTACAAGCTCAATGAACTGGCTGAGTTTCAAATGGTTGGAGTTGTTACTTAAGCAATCAAAGCACTTGTTGTCTACATACTGAATAGTGCTTCTGCGGCTCCTTTGGAAAAGCCAGAGTGTGTGTTCTTATAGTTACAAAAGCCTTGCAGAGATAAAATGAATGCATGGTATGTGTGTGCGTGTTTGTGTGTGAATAGTGGTGCGCGTGTGTTTTTGTAAAATATTATGGTTTTTCTTCGTGTCTCTGTACAAACTACTTGAAATCCTCAGAGCTTTAATGAAACATCCCTGACAGACTATAGTGGCAGACAAACTCACAATATCTAGCAACGGTTTTGTGCCGTGAAATGTTCCATATCCACGTCAGCACAACACGGTAATGACAGTTCCATTCAACTCAAAGTGCTTTGCATGTGCCTTCTTGTCTGCAAGTAAGCCCTCAGATAAATTACACAAAGTCAAGCCAATAGACCACTTATAACTGACCAAAATGCAAGCAAAAGCTACAACTTTCTTTCCTTAAATTTTTCTTTAGTTTAGATCCCAGCAATAGGGAACTTCAGCAAGGTCCATTGTGTGTGACATGCCATCAGCTGCAGTCCTATAAGAACGGTTGAGGTAAATTTTCTTCAGTGGCATTCTCCTTCCTCATTTCATTGGACAGGAAACAAAAGATCAGATGTTCTGTTTAGCAGGGTGTTAGCTTCGTTAAGTCATGAAACAAATGAGATTCATCCTGAGGTGCGATACAC
Organism: Sandelia bainsii; assembly: GCA_032362345.1. Classification (NCBI taxonomy): domain Eukaryota; kingdom Metazoa; phylum Chordata; class Actinopteri; order Anabantiformes; family Anabantidae; genus Sandelia; species Sandelia bainsii. Next base: position 11,291,402 of record JAUMHL010000018.1, read on the forward strand.
TTTCCGCTGTGAAGATGTTGTAGATGGCAAGTGCATAAGGGCTCTGCTGTTGTGAATACCATCCAAGTGTCTTTGAACATTTTACATCAGCCATTTTTCTATTTGTTTAACTATGTACATGATATGGGCAAAATGCATGTTCAGAAAAGACAAATATTAGCAGGTTAGAATTTGTCTCTCCATACCCCAAAAACTCCAACCAATGAAGATCACGGCTTGTCTGATGTGATGGTGACACCTCCTTCCTGTGAAACAGGCACTGATGAAATGCTACAGTAGAAAGCTAAAGTGGCAAATGGTGGATTCAGCACTTGTTTTCCCTAAAGCCATGGCTCAGGATGGTTTTGTGTTTTACCTTTACATAAATTGAAAAAAAAAAGGTTTATGTTTTTATATGTGTAGGGAAGCATTCTATACTGTATTGTGCAATACATTATTACAGAAAAAAACATGTTTCTGTAGGAAAGGTTGGCGCTTTGAGGATCTTTCTCCTTTTGTTTGATTTCCCCCTTCAGAAGGTCCTGTTGCCATTTTTAAGTGAAGTAAACTGTGCCAGAAGAATTAAATTCTGATTTGTATTTATTTCTTGCATGCTTTCCTCCCTGTTGCTAATACCGCTCTTTAACTGTTCGCTCTGTTGGATGTGTGAAGCTGTAAAACATTCTAATTCAGGTTATTGTCTGTGTTGAACAATGTAACTGTGTAATTAAAACATGAAATGACATATTCACCACCCTTGTTGATTTTCTTCTTTAGAAAAGGAATAAAATATCCAATCATATTGAATCATAACAAAAAGTTACTATGCAAACTTCAGTCATTTGATTGCATTTGCTCATACAGGAATATGTAAGTATACAGATGTAAATAATATACTGAAAAACAAATGGAGCTATTAAATATCTTTTTAGAATATATTCCAATTCCAATACACAGAAACCTCATGAGCCGCGTACAAATAAATCACAAATAAGATCAACCCACGTCATATTATTGTCACATATATACACATTGAAAGATGCTTAAAATACAGATCTATTTACAGTGTATCTCAAAAAAGCTCGCACATAACTCGCACTTAACTTAAACATTTTTTTGAAACTGTAATTACATCTGTTTAACTATTTGTCCATGTTCTTTATCCTCTCAAACCTTTTCCTGCTGGCCAGTGATAAAAAAAAAACTGTGCAGCTCTGTTTACACACTCAGATGTTATTTTAAATTTTAATAGAGGTTCCAGATTTACTATTCATACCAAATATATAAGGATAAATTTTACATCTTGTGTAGAAATGCACAAGATGCCTGGAATGTTTGTATTTAATGGAGTCATGCAGCCATAATATTATTGGGATGGGTAAATAAACTTCACACAGTGATAAAGTAAATTGTCCTATCTGGATTCAGATTTTACATTTTGAAATGATTGTGGTCAAAACCTGCAATACATATGAATAATACAAACCGGGCTATTTTGTTGTGTTTCGTTTCAATCGCACATTTTTTCTGAAGTAGTGTCCTGTCAGAAACTGACATTTGTGGTGGGGGCAGAGAGAGGCTGCCAGGGCCCCTCGTGTCGTGCGTACGGCACTGAGCTGAGGACGCAGCGTCTCTCGCTGCGCTCTCAATCAATGCAGTGCGTCATTCACAGGTGATACCTATTAGCTTACCTCACATGTCGTCAGGTGTCGGGTCTGTGGATCATCAATTCGATATCTGTCCTTCCCGTGACAGATATTTGTGTGTCGGTTTCGATAAGCTGCAGTGGGCTTTGCAGGTGCCATGTTCGAGCAGTAAGCATGGCGGAAAATCATCTGGAGTACGGCTACCTGGAGGGCGAGTGTGTCGGGGAGCATTTCACCGAGGACCCGGTGAGTATCATTGTGTTTTGTGAAGCGTCATAAGGGTGCTGACAAAATGACTTGTTTGTTTGCACGCACTTCATTATGGTGAGTAAATGAGGCTCGTCACGCTGGACAAACAAGCGCAAACACAAGCTACGTGCTATCATTAGATCACTGACAAACGCTACATGCAAAGAACGACATCAGTGCACCACATCCCATGTCTGCATGGAGCCAATAAGGTGCACGTCCGCATTTCTTTACTCAACTCAACGTGGTTAATTTGATTGTGTGGTTCACAAATGGCTAATGATACATTAACTCCCTTTTCACATAACCTACAGGAAATTTGCCAGTAATCTCAAACCAGCCCCATGTGAAACTGCTGTTTGATACTAATATGACTGGGGATTAAAAAAAAAAAAAAATTCAGTTTGAACATCTGTCAACTATCTGTAGCTTTTCAAGGCTATATTAACCTTTTATGATGCCCCACAGTAAAGATGTGTTGTCCCGCCCCTATTGAACTAAATCCAACTAAAGTAAAAGAGTTTGTATTTTAGAGCTTCACACATGATACTGACAATATTTCAGTTACTTATTTTGGTTTGGGCTAATGTTACACAACCACCTGGGGATTTTGGGGCCCTTTGCTAGATGTGTGCTTAATAGTCTCTCTGGTAATCCACGTTGTAGCTTTTGAGTGTTACACGTCGGTTCAGTCCACAGTGGCTTCATGTACTGGGTTCTGTTCTCGTGTTTCAGGAGCTGGCAGCCATCAAAGCCAGGGTTCAGGAGCTGGAGATGGAAGAAGAGATCGAAAGACTAAAAGAAGAGGAGAGGTGTGAAGCACAAGAGATGCAGCTCTTGACGAGCAGCCCTCGGCCTGGTGAGACAGCTCACAGACCTTATCCATCTTGTGGTTTATTATTGTCACACTGGCGTACAGCTAAATATTGATCCTGGGAATCCCTCAGTGCTGTATTTTTAGGCAGGTGTGTTGCATTGCAGCCTCTGGGCAGGTGAGGTAACTACATCCTTCACCACCTGGCTAACACTGGAACACTGTACTGTGGTCACAGTCGTGTTCACCTGTGCCTCATCACTACCCAGTGAGTGAAAGTATTGAGCCCCAGAGAACCAGAAGGGTGCTCCTTGCTGCCTGTAGCTTTTTTTTTTTTTTTACCTCTGTGCATCTCCTCTTCAGAACAAACATGTAATCAGAAGGGAGCCAGATTCTGGGATGTGGTATATTTTTAGCAAGAAATACAAGTTCAATCATGGGGGGCATATTTGCTAAAAAATGAAGGAAAAGGGATTCTGGTGAAGGTAATCCTGAATGTTTTATATTGCATTCACACTCAGGACCTTTCTACAATATGACTCCTGAGGAGAGGATAGATGCAGACAACAGATCAGTCTACGTAGGAAACGTAAGACTTTTATTTGTCTTTTCTTCATCATGAGCATGTTTTTCACACCACTGACCTGACACACTGTTGCACACATTCCAGGTAGACTATGGTGCTACTGCAGATGAGTTGGAGATCCATTTTAACGGCTGTGGTCCTGTCAACCGAGTCACCATCCTGTGTGACAGGTTCTCTGGCCATCCAAAGGGGTAGGTTCAATTTGTGCTTACAGTTCTTACTTTTTGCTGCCTGTTTGTTGTCATTCAAGGGTATTTGTTGTACTGCCCTTTCTCTTCCCCTTTTACAGTTTTGCTTATATAGAGTTCTCTGATCGAGACTCTGTGCAGAGTGCCATTGGTTTGCATGAGACCTTGTTCAGAGGAAGAGTCCTAAAGGTAAGGAGCAAAAATGTGTTGTCCAATAATTTGAATTTTGTCTGCAATACCATTTTAAACACAGTGCTACATATTGTTCCTTTAATAAGTTACATTTAGTTTTCATTTTCCTGGTTTGAGCTGATCTCGCAATATATTGCACTTGCTTTCTATGACTTAAACTACTTTCGTACATTAACCAGCGTCCTCTGGCTTGTAGGTGCTGCCTAAGAGAACCAACATGCCAGGTATCAGCACCACAGACAGAGGAGGACACCAAGGGGGCCACTCTAGAGGAAGAAGCAGAGGTTACCGCCCACCCAGGCACCACAACAGCTCTCGAGGCAGGTTCCGGTACCAGTCATCCAGGCCACAACATCAAACACCCCACCCTTACTACGGAGGCCCCTCAGTGGGAAAGAGACAGTGGGGACACATGGACTACCATGAACAGATGCCTAAACGTTACCCATGTCTTCTTCTTATCACGCCACCATCAGAGGAACTGGGGGCAGGAGCAAGTGGACAGCACTACCCCCAACAGCGCTAGCACTATCCCCAGCTTGCATCCTATGTGGGTGGTTAGAAGGGGTCATTTTAAACACTTTCCAGGCATCACTGACTTGAGTGTTGTGGAAGGTGCAGAATGGACAGAGGTGACCGAGTTGCACCCTGCATCAGTCCTTCAACTCACTGAGCTGTGAAAAATGAAGCCTGGTGTTGCATCATAATTGTGCAGTAAATTGCTGTGAATGCATGGGACAAACCTCAAATTGTTATGCAGTTGTGTCTATTACTGTTTTTACATATTCATGCAAATGGTTTGTGTTGCTGCCTGCAATTTAATGTAGTAACTGTATTATTTATAAGTTCTTTGTTATGTAAGTAAATAAATAAAATGAGCCAATGGTCCACTTGTACTAAAATTATACACCTGCAGTGATGAGCAAAAGTCAAGTTTTATTATGTACTTCATCAGTCAAGGCAACATTTAAACAAAAAACATTAGGGGCATTATGTACAGTGGAGGCTCAGCAAAAGGAGAGAGAGATGTCAACCTGTCTGCATCATCATTCCAGAAACGATTCCATCGAAGGCTCTGGAGAATGATCAAACCACAGTTAAACGCCGGTCAAAATGAATCAATAGTAAAACAAAAATTAAATAAACAATATATACAGACTTCCAAGGAGAAGAAATTAAAAAAATTACTTGGACTGAATTGGGTCCCCAGGATTATGGAACGGGTTGCACATTACATCAGTAAAAGAGTTGTGCAATTTTCTGAACATCTGGAAAACAATTATAAGTTACTATACTGAATTATTCAAACAGAATAAACCGAGGAACTGTAAAGATATTTCATGACGGCAGTCTAACCAAACTGATAACGGTAAACTAGAAATTCAACATTTGCACACACCAATATACATCAAGGAACCACAAATCTCACATCAGGAGACGTTTACTCATTAGGTAAAGCACTTGATGAACTTACACTTCTTATTTCATTGTCCCGCAATGATGTATTAGATGAATCCACAACAATGACAAATTTCACCTTGGAGTTAGTCACATATCCATATCTATTTCACTAGTCAAGGATATTTGGTTTTCTCTTGGGGAAAGAGAGATATCAATTTATTTTTTATGCTCATATATTAATACTTCTGGCACACTCAACATCCTGACTAAAACCATTGTACAACAATAATGTCTGTTATCATGGAAGACAAGCAAAGTGCTGTGCTGAGGCATATTTTCCCACAATCTGGCAAACCAAAAGTTGTTCATAGTAATGGCTCATCAGTGATCATCAGTAAAGCATTGCTAAATAATACATTAACCATTAGTTACAACTTACAAACTATAAAAACTGTTTTATCAGAAAGTGGTACTGGTAAGTCAAGCACTTTGATCACTTGTAAAGTGGGTTTTCCCAACCCTGAAAACTAAAAACTTTTAAAAACAAAGGATACACTTTGTAGTCTTCTGTGGGATAGAGCAGACCCAGGTAAAGCTCTCTCTGGTCCCCCAAGGATTTACCCACAGCAGAGATCTTCTCCTCCACCACATCCAGGGATGTGTGAACTGTGTAGTGAAACTTCAGCTCATTTTGAGTGGGCACACTGCGAATATACAGCGGATAGTTCTAGAAAATAACACAACAGAGAACAGAACAACTGTAACGAAGCTCTTCAAAGTACCACCTGCACATAATTTCAACACAATTGAGCAAAATTTAATAGCAGCTCCCTCAAAAAATGCTAATGTTGTTAGCGCTCTGGCGTTAGCTCTGTCGGGTTATTTCAACCTGCTTCTGTCACATAAAGAAAGCGAACAGATTTGCTTAAACGTTTATAAGAAAACAAAAACCATTACAACACTACAAAACCAGAATATATTTCAACCCTGACACAATTATTATAGAATTTGCTACCTCTTTTGCGATCACTGCTATGCACACCGCCATGTTAGTTTCCTCCTCTGCGCTGTCAGCTGCTGTCACGTGACACGATGCATTCAAACACAGTTGGAAACGCGAGATAGACTTCAGGATCTTATTTTGTTTTGTATGTGTTACCGTATAATCACAATAGCCTTTTTTGTACGTTGTATGTTTCATTGCATTTTATACACATAAAGTTTTTACTGGTAGTTTTATAATCTGCCTTGCTATTCTTTGAGATTTCAAATTTTACCCGGAAAGCACCATCCAGCGATAACTTTCCAGTTATTTGCAAGAGTTTATCTCAATGTATAACGCTACCACAGTCACAGGTCTACAAAGGGAAAATCGTTTAAACAAAAACTAAATAAAGAAGTAAATTAATTCAAGCACGTCACACAAAACATTTGTTCTACTGCGTATGCGTAAGTGTTGCGCTGAAAACCCGCTCGAAGACAAACAAACCACTTCCTTAAAGTTGATGCTCATATGATTACTGCGGAGCAATGCGAGTGATGTCTACCTTAAGTTTGACTTTTCTTAGTGCAATAATATGTTGTTCTTCGACACTACAGCCATCAAATGTTCCATCTCCAAACATTATCATCATGCTCATGGATGACGTAAGTTATATTTATTACTTTTACCTTGTGACTGTAGTTCATCACATCAGCTGCACAGTTTTGACTCAGCAGTAAGTGAAAACAGGATCATAGATATTTGTGTCCATTTCTTTTTTCTTTGTAACGTTATTTGTCTTATATTTGCCGCTGGGTTTTTAGGAGCATCAGCTGTTTTTACAGTACAGTCGTGCCTTTAATAATAAAGTGTGAGCTTGCTTGTGTGTGTTTTTGGTGTAGTCTACATTTGGACTTAATAAACTTACCCCAGCTCTTCTCATTTCTTCAGATGGGTTGGGGGGATTTGGGGGTGTTTGGCCAGCCCTCTAAAGAGACACCCAACCTGGATGCCATGGCTGCTCAAGGCATGCTGTTTCCAAACTTCTACACTGCAAACCCTCTCTGTTCCCCATGTGAGTCAGATAAAAAAATGCTGCAAAAGCAAGAAACCATTATCTACATTTGTTTTTACTGTCACATCAATGTAATGTTGGATAAACACCTGATCATTGACGACTTCCAGTTGTGAACTTAACAACTGACCTACCAGAACAGTTAAAATTAAGCATGTATGTCGCCACACTAGTAAAAATCTTCACCCCGATTAGGTTGTTTACTCTAAGGTCTCTGTGAATAATATTATTAATTCAGAAATTAGTTTGTGACCCTTTTGGTAAAAAAAATCCTAAAATAAACAGAAAGATTACTTGGTAGTCAAAGTGAAAAGCATTTTTATTCTGTAAATATAATAAAATTTAGTTTCATGCCTGATTTCAGCTGCTCATCAGTCCTTGGTCGCACTCAGTGTCTGCAAAGCCATGCTATTGTAGCTAATGCATAATGAGGCCTTGCATTGTGCTACTGATCTCCCAGGAAAAAGACGTCTTAATGGCAGCATATGTCTCTCTAAAATCGCAGTATATGCCCCCACGTTGATGATGTTATATGGACCCATTTTATAAACATTTTCTCTGTACCAACTTTTTTGCAGGCATCAAACTCTAAATTATCAGTGAAAACATGAAAATATTTTTTTTGTATTTTTCTCAGATAAGTAAATGTTCAAGCAAATTGACAAATCATAATTTGATAAAGTCCCAACTTTTCTGGAAATGAGGTTTGTAACAACAGACAGGAAACATGGAGGTACAGCTTTTTACTAGGAAAAACAGTGATTAGTGAACATAAATAAGTAGAATCCCAACCACTAATAGCAGTTTATAAATAATAGGATGTTAGAAACAAATGTTCTTATATCTTATTATACTATTAAACATAAATGCAATATCTTCCTTTTTTTACTCTTAATGAATTTAATGTGCACATCAGCATAATCTGAACAATTTGTTATGTTCAGTGTCAGGATGAGGGATAAAGTCAATTTAAAGAGAATTTAGAGGACTAATACAGAGATCCTAATGACTTTTCTTTAGTGGCTCTTTTCTGTTATTTTACCCGCAGCCAGAGCTGCGCTTCTCACTGGGAGGCTGCCGGTCAGAAATGGTTTCTACACCACTAATGCCCACGCCAGAAATGGTAAATGTTCCGTATATCCTTACTGTGCACATTATCCAGCTGCAAATAGTTTCTTGCAGGTTTCTGTGTCTATAATGTGGGCCACAGTGTCTAATAACGTAATGGAAAGCTTGGTAAACTAAATGTTTTCCCTCTTTTATAGCGTACACACCACAGCAGATAGTAGGAGGAATCTCCAAGGATGAGATTTTGTTACCCCAGTTGTTGAAGACAAAAGGCTATGTCAGCAAAATTGTCGGCAAGTGGTAAGTGCTTAATGTTTTTCCATAATTCAGGTTTTTGGAGTTCTTAAAATGTGAGGATGTGATCAGTGGTGGAAAAAGTGTTCAAATAATTTAATACGTAAATATTCAAAGACACTATAAACATATTCCATTACAAGTAAAAGACCTGGATTTAAAATGTTGCTTACAGATGTATTATAAGCAAAAAGTATGAATATGTCCCCTGTCAGTGTTATTATTATTATAAGTTTATTATTATTGATGTATTAATATATACGCTTTAATGACTTAGTTGATTAATGTGCAGTTCATTTTAACTACTACATATATATATATATACACATATACATATATATATATACACAGATGCTGTTTTAGATGCTGTTTAGGTCACTGTTTTCACAAACTTGTCATGTTTTTTCTAAGACTAAAAGAACAAGAATAAAGGAACTAGACTTAGCAATGCAGCAATTAAGAAAATGAAACGCAGAATGAAAAGGCAGAAGCTTAAAATGCCAACTCATATTTCTGATTGCATAAGTCCACATAAGACATGTATTTGTGTAAGTAGTTGGTTAGTAGAACATAAAACTGTACACATTGTCAGTGACTTAACTTTACATTTATCAGTAAATTAATGTTTTTTGTTATTTTCTTTGGATGGACATACACTCATTTCCCACTTACTTGGGTAGACCAATGCAAAACAAATGCATTGTAATACAACACCTTTCTTCCTCTATTGGGCAGCTGATGCCACTCACACCCCTGTCTATGCCTCCAAACACTACGTAAACATTAATCATTATATAAATATACTACAGTGTTTTTATCTAAATTGAGTGGAAAAGGAGTATAAAGTAGAACAAATGAACATACTTGAATACAGTGTACATTTTTCAAAATAGTAGTTAAGTAGTAGTGGAAATTACGCTTACTTCCTTTTCACCACTAGTAAAGCTCATGACCCTGAAGAAACAAACTAAATACACTACTCACAAAAAGTTAGGGATTGTCGGCTTTCGGGTGAAATTTCAGGATGAACCTAAAATGCACTATAACCT
>JAUMHL010000018.1:11310810-11335646 GCA_032362345.1 Sandelia bainsii
AATGTGTGTTGTTCTTCCAAATCTAATGTTTCAATCTAAAATAAGCACAAAATGTTGTTTTTTCCAAAATCCATCCTGTCACCCTGGCTTCACCTGCACCTTATCTTGTAATAGTGAAAGCTCTGCTCCAGTTTGAAAGCAGCAGTGTTGCATCTATAGCATTCATGTCAAGCAAGATATGGAGTCCTTGCTGTTATGTCTTGGGTGCAACAGTCAGAGAGATACACTGCGCACAGCAGGTCTTTCTTGCTGCTCCTCTGGGATACATTTTTTTGTATTATTCTTTTCTGCATTCTAAGTTGTTGCCATCAAAAGACAGGACAAGTCTGAATCAGAGGAGGCTCTGCGATGTGGGGGTATCCATCTGTCTCGCTCTCTGTTTCTTTCTTTTCGATATATATTTTGAGGTGCTCCGTTGAGTGAACTCAGAGGGGGGCAGCAACTGTGCCTTACAGATGAATGCTCTCTCAATATTAGTTGTGCTCATCAAAAAGTGTATGTGTATGTGTGTGTGTGTGTGTGTGTGTGCGTGCATCATGTATTACTTTCATTGTGGGGACTCCTCTACGTGGGGACCAAATGCTTGTTCACGCCATGTAAATAATTTGATTTTAAAGAGATGACTTGGTTTAATTCTAGGGTAAGCTGAGGCTAGTGTTTATGGTTAAGATTTGGGTAAGTTATCACAAAATAAATGTACAGCAAGTCAATATGAAGTCCCCACGAGTGATGAACAAATATGTGTGCGTGTGTGTGTGTTGAACGAGGGGGCAGATCTCCAGGGGATTCTGGGGGAGTGAGTGTGACTCAGTCAGGCTGTGATCACTGCCAGGCTCATGCGAATGGAGTCACGGAGCAGGAGCGAAGGTGTGCAGAGATGAAGGGGAGGCAGCAAAAGTCTTCAGTTCTTTTTTTGTGAGGGAGTTAAATCCCATAATGATGTAGGAACAGTAACATCATAAATAACATAATGGTTTGGATGACATGATGCATATAGACCATGCTACATTAGTCATTCAGTAGTAGGTGGCTGCAAGGCTGAATTAGTTTAATTGTACATAATAAAAACACAGCGCAAAGGCCTTGTTTACATGTGTGTCAACTTAAACGCTTAAAAGGATGAAATATAGACCAATGAAAAAATAGGAAATTAAACAAAACTAATTACAGAAAGAAAATGTATCTAATGAATTATTTAGAAACTAGCATGTAAGCATCTAAATTATACATTTTTTAGTTTTTCACATATCTGTTGCATAGAGAGTAAACATCCTTTTTTACCTGAGAGACTGACCTCAAATATTGTGTTAATTTTCTATAGAAAGATGGACCTTCATATTTAATTTATGAAAGTATTGCAGCCAAAACAAGGTTTTCTGCTCTTTGTTTTTGTAGATCAGTCTTATTCCAGCATTCATAAAGAAAATAGTGCACTAGAACTGCCACAGCAGACATGTAAAATGATATTCAGAAACATGGAAAGAAGGAAAAGCCTTTTCTCATTTACCTCATTTCAGTCAACTTTTCGATATTGTTTTCAAAACACATTAAGTCAGTAATTTTAATGCATGCTCTAAGATGTTATTCAGATTTTACACTCTCTATTATATAGATGAAGGCCCCTTACTAGTCTACTACTAGTGAATTAAACGTGTGCTTATGTAACATTTGGGTGGAAGCCCTGAACATGTCTCAATCCAGCTTTTTTCTTGTAATGACATGAGCATTAACCAATCTTGAGATTTGCTTCGAATTAAGAAAAGCAGTAACACCAGTGTGTGGCTGTTCTTCTCTTACAGGGTATAAACTTCTGTCCAGGTCAAGAAGTCCCTGGTGTGACTACACATGACCAGAAAGAGCACACAATGCAGCCAGTCATTTTTCACCTGGGGCGGGATCCTGGGGAAAAGTTCTCAATCAGGTCAGCTGCATGAAAAGTTCAAATCTGCTTACAACTGATTTCTAGGAAAGTGACAGGAGAGGAGAGAGGATCAGTGTGAGGAACAAGAAAAGAGAAGAGATTATGGAAAACAAAGAGGAGAGGAGAATAAGAGGATTGTTTGCCTGTTGGTCATAAAGAATGTGTATGAGATCAATGCTGATTCAGTGGCATGAAAAAGAAGGCAGTGGATTGATCCGCTCAGCCAGACGTGCCTGATTACACCCTTCTCTTTGTGATTGCAAACAGCTCTGGCACTTAACCCTCCAGTGTACCGCTACAGGTTAAAATTGCAAGATAAATTGTTTAGGTTTAAATTGAGAGGGGGTACTGCTTAATGGAGTTTGGTGTGATTCAGCCTCAACTCTGAGGCGAGTTCAGAAGATAGACACCAGAGGACACCAACAGAGTGCAAAGCTAGATGAGCGTCATATTTTACTGCGTTCTTTTAAATAAATCTCACATGCTGACACTTTGATGGGAGAATATTCCTTTTATACACAGTGTCCACCTTGGCTCCCTCCTAGCATAAAACCTTAGATGGACCTTTTCTTTCTGCTTTCTGCAGCTCTGCCGCTCACATTTTTGCTCTGGACTCATCTCCTCTCTGCCTCCTGCACAAACTCCTTTCAGTCCTGAAGTGAAATTGGATAATAAAACATTAATGTTGTTTTTCATTTGCCCACCTTTTAGCCTTGCTATTCACTTGGAGGAATAAAAAAATGCAAAAAAACAATCAATATGCAGCCATGTGTTGTGCTGAGTGCTAGATGTGTGCTCACACAAAAACAGAAAATGCAGAGGGCAAGTGATTTCTTTTTTTTTTTTACTGCACTGGTTTCACAGAGTTTGTCTGCAAGTAGTGATACTTTTTTCACCTATTTCTTTTTCCTGACATCAAACATCCATGGTCATATTTAATCAATTTCATAATTTTTTATATTTCGTTTCTAATTGCCTGAGCCTCTGGACATCTTAGTCTTATCTTAGTCAAAGAAAACCGTAAATGTTGTGAAATTTGTGGTCCATTGGTGTGTGTGGTCTTATATTTTAGTTTTAGTCAAGACCAATATTTAGCATTTTTATCAAACCTTGCTGTCATAGTAACAAGTTTTATCATTACAAATTAGATTTTGCACATACGGTGTCTGGCCTGATGTGATTAATTTAAGCAATACATCTAGACAAGAAAGAGGATAAAACAATAAAGTGTGAAGATGCAGCAGCAATAGGAAATCCAACGCTATCTGTCTCTTTAAATATGAGTCAGTAGTGTCAATGACCTGATCTATGATTTAACACAAACCCTGAGTATCCAGAAAAAGAACAATGTACAGCCCTGACTTAAAAACCTACCTTAGTAATGTTCAGTTGTCAGGACTGTGCCAGAAAGGTGTTGATTTTATTCTGTGATTCTGTAGGCCTATAGTGGGAGTGTTGTGTTGATTGTGTTATACTCACACAGTAAGTGTTTATAATATATTATACACAGTAGAAAGGACATTTGGATTATGTTATTGTATTTCTACACTCAATTACTCTTCACTGTCCATGCATGTTCTTATTGTATCCACACTTTTCATTCCCCTTTCTCTCAAAACTTTTGTCCTCTCTCTCTCTCTCTCTCTCTCTCTCTCTCTCTCTCTCTCTCTCTCTCTCTCTCTCTCTACCTCAACTTACTGTTATGTACCTCAGCTCACTTCTCACTTTTCAGTTGCTGTCCTACTGCATCCACTGGGACTGTTCTCCTCCATCCTAGTTAAACGTGTGTGTCTGTGAGTGTACACATGTGTATGTGTGCGTTTTGTCCATGTGCTCCTCGGTCCCCCAGCTGGACTGGCTGCCTGGCCATCATTAATCTCTGTCTGCGCCTAAAGAGCCACTTAAGATGATGTAGGGCCTGTCTGAACACATACCTTCACTACTGTCACAGGCTGTGATATAGCTCACACACATACACAGTTCCCCAATTCAGAATAGTCACCCAGGAAAACAGTGTAGTTTATAATTATTCACTTTAGGAGAGAATTGGTGGAACATAGTCATTTTTTAGTTTTTAGTTGTTTTTTTTGTTTATTTGTTTGTGTGTGTGTGTGTAAGTGACAAACTGTAAACAGAGGCATAGCTAACATTGTTCAAAGAAATGTGATTTAAACAGCAGAGTTAGAGGATGACAGGAGCTGTGTTGGTGGTCCGTCTGTCTGAAAGAAACACAGGCCCAACCAGGTCTGTCTCTACCTATCTCTGAAGCCTTTTCCTGCCATCCACTTTGCTCTCTCCATTCTTGTGACCTAAGACCTTCAGGTTAACACAGCCGACTTTCTCACCACCTACCACATCTCACGTCCCCAGAGCCCCTGGTCCATCCAGAGTGTAGCCTCAGCCCTAACACTGCAGCAAGACTTGCGCAGTCTGGCCTCATCTGCTGCCTGCCACCAAGCTCTTGTGTCCCCAATCAATAGTCCTTACAGAAGTGCTCAATTTCCACTGGGGTAGAGAAGATGGTGGAGGGGAGGGGTAGGCAGGACAGATGTATTTGATTGTCTCCTCAATTCCCCCACCTTCTGCTACTGTGTGGTTGTTTGTGTGCACGCACGTGTGCTTGTGTGTGTGCTCCAGCAATAGTGTTATGAATCAGTAATCAGAGTGGTGACACACCTGAGCAATGCCCCCATCCCCCTTGGGTGTCATACATTATAAATCAAAAGACTTAATTTGCATACAGCCTGCTTATTATTCCAGATTTTGCCTCTACACAAGTAAGCTAAGGGTTATAATCATGATAATGAGCTGTGCTGACTGTGGGCTTTTCATTATTTGTTTGCAGAGGGGGCATAAACAAATGATATTATTAGTTTTTGATTTAGAGGACTGCACTGTAAGATTTTCAGTGCATAGACAAAACAATAAAAAACTTTGTGTCTTATGCAAGTTTCTCACTACGTGGCATGCTTTACTTGCAGACTTGTATGGAGAAATTGAATACTCATAGCATTCTGAGAAATCTCCCCTCCCGTTTACTTCTATTAAGTTGCTTCATCCCTTATCACAAAATGAATCACAACAATCAGTGGCAGACAGAGATAGGAAGAGAATGAAATATCCTTCTAGCTTTATCAAGATCAGGCGAAAGCAGGATTTGCAATTCTAGATAGCTGAAGCTATTTAATTTAAATGTCTTAACCAGTTTAACTGATTTTTAACCAAGGGAAATAATAAAAATGTTTGTGTAAGAGCTACAGTCACAATGTTTGGCTAGTTAGCTTATGACAAATGTGGCACACAAGGAGAGAGACTAATTGCAGCCAATGTACTACCAGTCGAGTAATTGTAGGGAAAAGACTGAAAGTATCAAGGAAAGGAGCAGGTGCTGGCTGATGGAGGAAGCCTTGCTGCCCTGTGGGAGACCTAAGAGGGGAGGGTAGGTGTGAGCTGGACAGAGCCCGGGGTTATTACTCTAATTGACACTTCACCTCACACACATGCACATGTTCCCGAGGGGCCAATCAGAGAGCTGAGGTTTGCAGTGGAGGGAGGGTGGAAGGCTGGCACAGGTGCTGCTGGTGAGTGTATCAGGGGTGTAATTGCACTGCTGATATTTGTCTATCTGTGTGTCACACCACCAGATGCCCAATCCCCCAACACACACACACACACACACACACACACACACACACACACGTATTCACACACAGCCCATTAACCCTACAGGTCCTATTGAGAGCAGCGTTCCTTTGAAAGCCTTCAGGGCCCCTGTGTTTTACACACTGAATATAATAATGCACAGAGGTGCTTGGGCTCACTGGTGTCCAACAACAGTAATTGAGAGACAGGGGATGGGATAGGGGTTACATAGTTCACCCTGCTGAGTGTGTCGTCCCAAAGGGTGCCAAAGTGGACAGCCTGTGTGTGTGTATATGCATTTATGTTTCTGTTTTTGTCGTTAAAAGCTGAGGCATGTCCGCACTTTGATATAATGAGTTAAGCTTGGAGGCCACAGTAATGGTTTATCACTGGATACATGTAGACAGTATACTCACTGCGCTGCTCCCTGACGAAGTGTGTTTGTGTGGTTGCATGTTGTACATTTAAATTTACTTTAGTAATTTAGAATATATATATATTATGTCTTTGTGTATTATTATTGTAAATTAAACATCACTGGGTTTTTGCACTTTTTGCTCAGATAAAATAAGATATCTGAAGATTTAGAAAATCTTAATTGACATTTTTCACTATTTTGATATTACATAGACTAAAATATTATTTGATTAATAAAAAAAACACCTGTTTTTGCAGTGTTTTGAGTAAAGAGTACCAGGATGTGCTGAGCAGGATTTCTCCAATTGTGGAACTGCATAAGAAGAATCTAGTGCCCGGTATTCCCCAGCTCAACATGTGTGACCTAGCTGTGATGGTGAGATTTACATAACATAAATATACATCTGTTTCACTATTTATATTCAGCCTGCATTGAGTGTGTAGACTTAAATTACACAACAAATGTATCCGTTTGTATGTATCTTGTTTTTTCATTGTTTCTACGTTAATGGAGTTATACATTATCTCCTCAATGTAATTTTTTTTCTCCTTGACAGTGCTCTGTGAAGAAATCAGATTTAGGATTATATATAGCTGTATTGTATTGAGCCAGCTTTGTCTCCATAAGCACCCAGAACTATGATTTACACTGGTTTGGTTTTATTTGCGTTATAACATTGCCCCCTTGTGGTGAACAAAATCAGCACAATTTTAACTAGGGTCAGAATTGGGTTAGTATAATAAGTATAATAGAATTTGGTAATATTGTTTAGTTGTTTATGATAGTAATGTGAGTAAATTTATCTTAATAAGCTAAGCTTTTCTTTGTTGGCACCTTTGGTCACATATTTATGAGGGAAAAATAGTTATTGAAATTATAATTGTTCTCTGATGACAGATCAATATCAAAATCTTGTTTGTTTTGAAAACTAGTTTGTAATGTTACCAACTACTGAGGATTTATTAAATCACGCTAAATATTAAAAAATGACATCTGCAACAAAGCTCTAAAAGTGATGAGATTGGTTGTGTAATTCGAATAACAACATGAAACCTACTTTATTCCTCTTAAGCCAGAGGAATAGATTTAAAATGAATCACACATAAAGAAAACCATATAGAAAACAGTATTAACTAATAGCTAAGACCCTCACAGCACAGTACAGGACAAAAAAATAATCTTATGTTTCCCTTCATTGACAAATGGCTAAGGATAGTAATACATCTTCCTGAATCTAAATAATATCATTCATAATTTCCCATTTGTTTGATAACCGTGATTGTTGCTCTCTGTTACAGAACTGGGCCCCCGCAGGCTGTGAGAAGTTAGGAAAGTGTCTGAAAGTGCCCAAGTCTCAGCCCTGGAAGTGTGACTGGCCCCACTGACAGTAAAACAGCTGAGCCTGAAGCAGGAATAAGGAAGCAAAACCTTGACTTGTGCCTTTCTACAGAACAACAGCCTTAATATTTCAAAGGAAATCTTTTTTTAATTCTTTATATGTACAGTGTTGAAGAGCACAAGGGATAAAAAGAAAGCATTATGCTGGTATAACTTCTGACTGTGAAAAAACACTTTTGCAGCTGTTGAATGAACCAACACAAGTTCTACCTGTTCTCACTCACTACATCAAGAGTAAGTGGATTACGTCACAACTCATTTAGTGAGATTATATGGAAATGTAGTTATTCTGATCAGGGCTAAAATAATGTTGCAATGCAATTTTGGATTAATTGTGATTAGTTGAGTTCATCTGTGTCTTTTACACTGTGCTGTACTACACAAGAAAGAGTTTATACATGGATATTAAATACAAGCATGCATACACATACTGCAAAACATATTTTTAATAAAAAAATTTATTAAGTTGTATAAAGGTTACTTTGAGAGTGTTTGAAGTAATTGGTATAATGTAGGTAATGTGCATACAGATCTGACTTTCACCCTTACAAGCCATTGAAACAATGTTGTTTTTAAAGTGTTAAACTTAATTGCTCTTTTGTCATGTATAACTGCACCGCTTTGGTTTGCTATAGAATAAAACAAAGAGGAAACAAAACAAAGAGCTGAATTCTTGCTTGTTTTGCAAAAATCTTATAAAAAGGCCTGAAGAAAATTATTGGCATCCCTTTGAAGTGACAGTAAATAGGTTGTTATGATATTTCAAGGAGATTACCTTCTTTAATTAGTATTACAGTTCTCTCAAACTTCAAAGTCACTCATGTTATAATCAGTCCATTTATATTGAGAAGTGTCCCCATTTTATTGTTTGATTATATGCAACACACGGAATATGGATAAGGGAAGGAAAAGAAGAGTTGTCTGAGGAGATGGGATATAAAATAATTGCCAAAGTAAAGAACAATTTGCCCAAATTGAACTGAACACTTTATTATGTACACCTTGCTAGTACCAGGTCGGATCTCTTTTTGCCTTCAGAACTGCCTTAATTATTTGTCGTATAGATAACAAGGTGCTGGAAACATTTCTTAATTGTACCATGGAGATAGCTTCCTCTGATTCACTAACTTCTTTTTCAGAGGGGCAACAGTATCGAGTATTGTGCGCATTGATCATTATCAACAAGATAATCAACTTGTAATGGAGTAAAGTTAAGATGAGTACCCTCCTCTGTGTTGGTACATGGCACTGAAGTAAAAGATGATGGAATCATTTCCTTAAATTTCGTAACAACATTTTCAGATAAACATCTACTGTACTGGATTTTTGTCCTTAGTGATGTAAAGTCCATTATAGTAAATCCAAATGTTATTAAAAAGCAAAAGTCTATAATAACCCTGGGGTCTGTCCAACTCAAAAGTTGAGCAAAGTCCATTAAATGATCAATTTCAACACTGTACATCAAAACATGGTCAAGGGTGTTATTAAAATTGTGGGTGGGTTTGAATGTTTAAGTCTCGCACTATAATTACTTTATCTGTAGTAACTAATCAAATAGAAAGTCTGAGAATTCAGTTAAAAACTCTGATGTCTACATGTCTAAATGCATTGAGATTGGCTGATTAGATATTAGATAGAGCAGTTGAACACGTATACCTAATAAAGTGGAAAAAAAAACAAGGAAAATTTCAACACTAATACAATCTAACTCTGCAAACACTGGACAGTTCATATTACATATCTATTCTATTAAATATAGAATTATGCCAGTTATGTCAGTTTCAACTTTAACAGAGGAAATATGTTTTTTTCTCTTTTTCACGGTTCCAATACCTTTAACCACAGCTATAAATAGAACTTAAGACATATGAGCTCATACAGATATGGTAAAATAATATGGCAAACATCTTTTGCACATAAAATTTACTAAACTTTCCATGCAGGGATATATTTCCTGCAGACCCTTTGTGGAGATTATTCTATAGTTGTGGCTGTAAAAAGGACATGTTTTGCATGTTTACTTATGTATGTCTTGTTCTGCTTTTTAAGCTGATGTGCCAAGTAACTACTGGTGTGAAAATATTGCACATATTCTTGTAGTCATTTCCTATACAGCTCTACACACTTGTTCCAGGAAACAGAGTCAGCTTCTTGCTGTGATCTTTTGCAAATTAAGTACACACCGACATTTCAGAGGATCACAGTAAAATAACAGCCATGGAAGTAGACACTGCTTTTGTCAAATCCAAGAGGGGAATCCTGAAAGCAGCAGAGTTGGTGAGATTTCTGAATATCATAAGAACTTTGAACGTTTTACACTTAGTTGGTTAAGATGTGTTAGCAGTGACTTCTATACATTAGAAAGAACGGCTACAATGCATGAGACAAGTCAGTAGCACCACAAGTTTTAGTTTAGTTAATGTTACTGTCCCTAGTTTGCTGTTAGTTTACATCAGCAAGAGCTTTTCAGAGACTAAAGTGAAAAATGTGATGTGGAAACTCACAGTAAGTCAGCCATGACCATTTCCTCTTTCTGTATGTGAGCTGGGATGTGCAACATGGTGTATGAAGGAAGCCAATGAGTGAATCAGAAGAAATGAGCAATTTTTCTCTGTGTTGTGTCTCTTTCTCTGCTTTAGGTGACTCTGTTTGTGGCATTTGTGTGTTTCACTGCAGGATCTAGATCAGAGTACATTGCAGCCACAGTGATGGAGTTTCTGATCACTTTACTTCTGCTGTTGTTATACCTGCTCAAACTCAACAAGAGGCTGACTTTCTTCTTTTGGCCCTTCATTGTGAGTGCTGTTTTGCAACACAACATTATGATAAGTTATAGGTTTTTTAAGTCTTGTGTAGCAGAGAATAGCCTAATGAACAGGCTCCAACAAGATCCCATTCTTAAGTTGATCTCTTTTCTTCTCCTCAGGATGTCTTCAATTCAGTGTTTGCAGCAGTTTACTTTATAGTCTTGAGCCTGGTGGCTTTTTCTACATACATTGTCAAAAGCACACTGGTTGGAGGGGTGAGAAATATTTATTGAATCTTTAAAAATAATAATTAAAAAATCAGTTGTATGTGCTAGTTCTGATTTATGGATGTTTTTCCCTCTACAATGTTAATACAATTGAATATTCTGTCTGTGTACATGTGCCCAGCAAGAAGCTTCTCACATAAACACACACACACACACACACACACACACACACACACCATCACCATCACCATCACCATCAACAACAACAAAACAACACATCAGCAGACATTAATTTGACTTACATTCAGTTTCTGGATAATTAAACCAAATCTTATCTACCCCTTTATTTAACACTAATGTACTATATCTATTTGCAGATTTTTGGATTGGTGTCAGCAGGGCTGCTGTGTGTGGACAGCTACATCGTTTCCAAGAACATCACATTCAACAAGTCAAGAAATGCCCAGAATCAAGACAACAAATGAATAAATTTACAGTAAATTAATACAGTTATCTACACCAATCAGCCACAGCATTATTACCATCACCACTACTGTGGACAGGTGTCAGCATGAGCACTCTGACCAGTCTGCAGTTACTCATCCCCATAAGCACCAAGCTGTATGTTCTGACATCAGTTTTCCCTAAGCTGACCCCTGTCCACCACAACAGGGGTGGCAGATTCTAGTCGAGAGTCTCCCAGTGTTGAAAAAGTTTGATTGGTGTATGTGAGCTAAATTCAAAGCTATCGCTACAGATGATTTTCCCATGAACTGTGAAAAGTAACTGAGCTTATTCTAAAGCTGCACTGTACAATGTTTCAAAAGGCTTCCTGTCTTTTCACCATATTTATGATTCTAGCTGTAATTCAAATTAATGCTGCAAACTGTTTGAACGCTGTCATAGAGATGTCACATAACATGTTAAGGAAACTAAATATCAATAATAATAATAAAAATCTTTGTCATGTGATATGATGAGTTGTATATTGCCAGTGAGGGACTCAAGATTCCGTTGTTCGCAGCTGGGGGACTCACATTTCACATCTGGAGAATGCAGATGTTGCAGATCTTTTGGGAGCTCGCTCGACGTTTCCGCGCTGTCATTGTTTCCGTTTCCACCTCCGAGAAGACTCACGCCTCCACCAATCTTTTTTTTATTATTATTATTTTGCATTTAATCTGTTAAGTTAGGTGCAGTTTGAGCTCTCTGAAGTTTGAGAAATCTTTTACAACAATGGGAGACATCGAGGCTCCCGACTCGAATCGGCCACGCCAGACTGTCCTGCTCTCTGTTCTACCAAGCAAAGAGTTCGCCTCCTCAAGGAAAGGAATGCTGCTTATTGCTGAAGTGGTAAGAAATGACCGAAGGAACAAATGAAGTTGTTACTGTGCCATTGTTTCGCCAAATACGCACAAAAGACGAGGCGCGCTGCTTCTGGGGGTTCTTCTGTTTTCCTTTAGTTATGGCCACATTAGAAATGTGTTGCTTTTGTGCACGTTTAGTGCAAATGTTAAGACACAGTCGTTTTGAATATAGGTCAGTTTCCGCCACAAGGTTTCCATTAATAAAGGGAGGCGCAGTCAGTGTTTACTATAAAGTAAGCGTCTGAAACTTGGAATAAACGTTTATGCTGGATTATAGACACACAGCACGAAGCCTTTTCTAAGCAACTTGTTCACTGTTAAGAGTTCATCTGTACAATCAGTGATCAGGCTACATAACGGTATAAGGTTCACCAGCAACTCATTGTTGTTTCAGTTTTTTCACAATTTAAGGTAAAAGGGCTACCTTATAGGGTTATATAAAATGAATTTAGCGTCCAAGTGGACCAGGAACCAGGAAACCAGGAACTGAAAGACCATGTGTGTCAGTGGCAATGGTGAGTGTGGGAGCATCACCAGAGTCAAGCATTACTTCTTGCAGTGTATGAACCCTCACACTTGTATCATGTGACGTCCATCTCATGTTGGGCTGTGAGAGAGCAGTCATCTTCCTCACAGTCACATCCTTCATTCTGTTGCCATAACATGTAGCCTGGAGCACAGTCCTCACTGTGTGTGGACGCTACAGCCCCCCCTGCACTCTCACACACAATACAGTGTCTTTATAGTTACTTCACTGTGACCTTCTTTCCCACTTGGCTAACATTTTTCTGTTACCCATCTAAAGACCCAATGGCCCCTGCTAATGATAGAAAGCAGACGTGTATCCTATATGTGCATGTTTATAGACACACTGCTGGTCTGAACTTGTACAGAGGAGCAATAGACTCAAAGCCTTATAGGACATTTGTGCTACACTGTGCAGGTGGCTCACTTTTACAAATAGAAAGATTAATCTTCAATGAATAAAAACATATCTACTGCTTCGAGCAGCAAATGAAATTGTATTTTAAATTGGTTATTTGCAAACTAAACTGATCATGAGATGATATGTGTGAATATATGCGTGTCTTACCACCTCTGCTAAATTAATTTCTGGGGTTAATCTTTCTCTCTATGTTAGTGTGTTTGCGTTCCTCTGAGAGTTTGCAGTACCACAAGATTCAACATACTTAATTTCTTCTTCTTCTTCAGACTGAAGAAGCTACTTGGATGAGTAGTGAAATATTTCAACCTAACTAGATTGAAGTCCAGTTGGCTCAACTTCCACATACTTAATTTACGTTTTGAATGTTTCAACTTAGTTTATCTTTGACATTTAGAGAATCATCTTAAATGTCAAATTATGAAGAAGTGTTAATTCACCTTTACTATGGTGCTCAAAAATTATATTGAACCGCAATCTTTCCAACAGTGTGTAACTAGGTGTAATCCACAGACGATGATGTCATGATATAGATGTAACCATGGTAATGTTCTTTTTCATTTACTCTATTGTACCATGTGTACTGTGTGGGTGTGCAGCCTTTTTGCATATAGCTGAGAAACTTTTCTCATAAGAATGAAGTATCGTAATTGAATTGTCTTTTAGATACAATTGAAACCTCACAGTGTTATGTCAGCCCAGTACTGAACTTTACTGTTAGGAACAAGGTTTCCAAAGAAAAACAGTTTGTAGCTTTCGTGGAAATATTAGTCTGACACATATCCTGCTGAGCATGCATTATTATACACAGTGTGTCAGACCATCGTGTACAGTTGTCACTGGGATTCTCTGTCTCTGCCAACAACTGGCTTGATAAGGAAAGTAAAATACCAGAGTTCAAACAAAAAAAAAGGAAACAAGCTGTTGATAAAGGATTGTTCTTGTAAATCTATGCCCCCCCCCCCTCCTTAGGTAGTATAAACTGAAAAACTAAGGACTGCCAGATATTTAGATATTTTAGCTCATCTGCACGCACAGCGTGTTTCACTGCTTTTAATACCTGCTCATTTCACTCATACCTTTCAATAACATGTTTCATCTGACCCAAATGCAAAATCTACAAACAATAAGTTCAGAGTGGAAATTATTTACTGATTGATAGATTGATTAGCCACTACAAAAAAGTTAATCAGCAACATGAGAAAAAAATTAAATAAATGTATTTTTGTTTTCTAAGCCCTCAAATCATGTGCAAGAAAAGGTGCAAACTCCGCCAGTTCCCCCAGTGCTGTTTAGTTTTTCAGTGCAACACAGTGATGTTCCCAACATCCCACAATTTACTGTTCAAAAACAAACATGCCCGGGGATCCACCCAAAACTTCAAACAAAAGTTTCTGTAGTTTATCTGTTGACAGGATGCTGCTCTATAGCAGCATTTTTAAAGAACAGCAGCTGCGGCAGTTTGGGCTTAGTCAGAGGGGGTGTTTCTACCCTCAGGCTGGTGTGAGATGACTGAGACAAAGACAAGATGGCCGGGCCTGTTTGGGATTACAGTGTCTGGACTTGCTTTCATTTGCCCTGAAATGGTCTGTCCAGCTCTTCTAATGGGAAGGTTCACTTGCGATCAACTTCACATTCAGAGCACATGTAAATGTTCCTCTTACATTATTACTGCTTTGTGTTTGTGGATGTTTACACAAAAGAACAAGAGAGATTCAGTGTAACAATGTACAACCCTGTGTGGATAATTGTCTTTTAACAGCTGTCTCATCTTACAGGAAGTGGGCCTGAAGCTGTATTTCTCGCATCACAGCTTTGGGGCAGTGTAACATCTTGAAGGGAGAAGATCATAGAATATTATATATTATTTTATTTATCATTTGGATTAAAATGTATATTTGCCTTCTAGAAACTCATTTAGAAATTAATAAACACATTCAAGACAGGAACCAACAGATTATACTTACTACTAGGTACTATACTACCTCTGACTAAAGTTTGTCTTTGATCTAAATTTACATTTCACTCCACTTTCTCTGTTTCTTGTTTTTCATTGTCTTTTTAGGCTCTGTCCTTAGTGTCGTTTGTGTGTTTTGCGGCGTCCACAGCAGCAGCCTTTGTGACAGTGCCCCTGCTGGAGTTCCTGGCTGCTCTCTTCCTGTTATTTGCTTACTCCACCAAATTCAATGAGAGGTTTAAAGGCTTCCTCTGGCCTCTTATGGTGAGAGAAATTTTCACATAAAATGTCAAACTTTACAGTGGATTTCTATGCTTTTGTAGATCGCACCATTCCACAGCTGAAAGAAGTAAAGCGTAATGTAAAATTTGATGTTTTCCTTTGAATTTCTTTTCTCTTAAAGGATTTCATGAGATGTGTGACTGCCTCCATTATCTTTTTCATCATCTCCATAATTGCAGTGTCCAAATATGTGGACGGCTCCTCTAAGGCTGCTGGGGTAAAGTTACTTTTTAAACCCATCAGAACGTAAATCACCACACTTAGCCTTTGTCCAAGATCTCACCTTAAATATCAAGGTAGTTTTTCACTGAATTAATCTAAAGTGTACTGCTCTTTACAGATATTTGGGTTTGTTGCCACCATTGTTTTTGCTTTAGATTTTTACCTCATTTTTAATGAGCTGGCCAATTTCCTAAAGCAAGGAGGGGAGTCCAATGATGAGCCATCGAGACAGCAAGGTAATACTCTTATATATAACCATAAGAAGAACATGTATATTAAATAATAGACTCTGTATATTTATATGTATATACATATAGTTTGATACAAAATTAGTTTTTCATATATTAAAATAAAATATAAATATTATTTTGTGAAATATGTGTTTTGTTTATACTGTATGATAAGTCAATATTTATTTAGGCAGATATAATTTCTAATATATGTTTGAATATTTAGTGCTATGTAGTGCACAACATTAAAATATGAATTTAAAATGTTGGCCATACATTACTTCTTAAAAAATATTTGATGATAATGATTTACTACTATGTAGCTGTGGTTGTTTAGCTAAATATTTTAAAATTAAATTTAACACATGCACACAAGAACAGTGAAACAAATGAAACCTTTTACACTGAGGTGGTGGCAAAGATTTCAGACAGGGAATTTAAGACCTTGGTTAATAGAACCAAAACCATCAGCAAAGTTTAAAGTGTCAAAGTTTGTACTTGTGTATTTTTATGAAAATAGCCTCCACAAATGTATGTCATGACACAGTATCAGTTAGGTGAGTCCATCCTGTCCTCTTTTTGTTTAGAAGACAGCACTGTCTTCAAGTGAATCATTTTTTGGATTTGTTATTTTCATGGATAAAAGTCACTGTATACAGTACAAAGTATTAGTTCATTTAACTGGTTGACAGAAAGCACAAAGACCTAATATTGACTCTGAAACTGATTACCAGAGATGTTTTTCACTTTTGTTTTCTAGATGAGTTTTCAGACTCTGATTCAGACTGAGACCATGGGGAGCTTCACCAGCAGATTTCTTTCATCATACAAAATCCACCTTTGTAAAAGAAATTTGCTGTTGCTGAACTGACATCTACAATGATCTGCAAGTGTTTCATCATGGCACAAGGGTACAATAACACTGTGTACAGTAGAGAGCAAAAATCAAGATCATTTTGATTATTGGTGAAGTACTTTCATTTAGTAGTTGGGAGACTCATCTCAGACTATTAGAAACAAACATGTATAAAGAAGAGGGAACAGATCACCTTCAGTTATACTATTCAAATGAGTTTTTTCTGCTGAGCATCAAAGGGTAAAAAAAATATACAGTGCTGTGAAAAAAATATTTCCCCCCTTCCCTATTTTTTGCATATTTGACACACTTCAGATCATCAAACAAATTTTAATATTACACAGATAGAAGATTACACAATAAATGCAAAATGCAGTTTTTGAATGATGATTGATGATGATGAAACCTGCCTGCCTGTGAAAAACCTCTACCTCTTGCTAAATCATGAATAAACTGTGATGAACCAATTGTTTTGGAAAGCAGAGTTAAATTTTACTTGCCACAACCAGAACTGATTACTGGCAGACCTCTTGAATCAAGAAATCACTTAAATAGAAGCTGTCTGACAAAGTGAAGCTAAAAGATCTCAAAAAGCAATACATCATGCCAAGATCTAAAGAAATTCAGTAAGAGATGAGAAACAAAGTGATTGACATGCATCAGTCAGGAAAGGGTTACAAAGCCATTTCTAAGGCTTTGGGACTCCAGCTACGGTGAGAGCCATTATTCACAGATAGAGAAAATTAGAACAGTGGTGAAACTTCCCAGGAGTTGCCGACCTACCAATATTACTTCAAGAGCACAACAATGACTCATCCAGGAGGTCATAAAAGAACCCAGAATAACATCTATAGAACTGCAGGCCTCACTTGTCTCAGTTAAGATCAGTGTTCATGATTCAACAATAAGAACGAGACTGGGCAAATATTGCATCCGTGGGAGAGTTCCAAGTCGAAAGCCACTGCTGACCAAAAAGAACACAAAGGCTTGTCTTACATTTGCCAAAAAACATCTTGATTATCTCCAAGACCTTTTCTTCTTTTTCTCCAAGAAAAATTTCTGTGGACTGATGAGACAAAAGTTAAACTTTTTAGAAGGTGTGCATCCCGTTACATCTGGCATAAAACTAACACAGCATTTCATAAAAATAACATCATACCAACAGACAAATATGGTGGTAGTGTAAAACAGGCCGTCCATGCTGGAAAACCCTCCATTAGGTTTAGGGGACAATTACTTTTTCACATAGATCCAGTTGGGTTTGAACAGCTTCTTTCTCTTAATAAATGAAATCATCATTTAAAAACTGCATTTTGTATTTACTCTGGTTATTTTTGTGTAACATAAAAATTTGTTTGATGATGATGATGATGATCTGAATCCTTTATGTGTGTCAAATATACAAAAGATGTTAAAAAACAGGAAGGGGGCAAATAATTTTTCACAGCACTGTAAAAGACTTGGGATGAAATGTAAATTCCTTTATCAACCTAATACTTAAATTACTATAAAGCTGTGAAATTGTTAGCTCATTATACTGAGTTAGAAGCTGTGGCATCAACATGTGGGAGCCTATATCTAGATCTGAAATAATAATTTTGACTTTTATATTTACTGCAGCTATAAATTTAAAGACATATTAAACTACAACACTAAATCAATGTCATTAGTAACTAAATATTTAGGACTGGAGTACTGGTAATGAATTGATATTGTAAATTGTATTGGGGGAAAAAAATGGGAAGACAGGAGACCTATATGCTGTAGGTGGGTCATCATCAAAATTACTATAAAATCATATGTACATTAAATAGGAGAACAGATTGATTGCTGGTTGGCTGGTTACAACCTCTGTCATAATTCTACATGTATTTTTATAATATAAGTATAGTATTTGCAGATCTCCTTTTAAAATCGATTTTTGGGTGACCAGAATTCCTGTGGTGTTCTGCATTGCATGACGACATTTCCTGTGTTGTTACATTGTTAATGTCACAAACTTTTTATGTTTTTGAGTTGTTGCAAATATAAGCAACAGAAATGATGATACATTTTCAAACCTATTAAATTAACCCACAGTTTGATGCTCTAATGTTACACTTTCTCTGCTGTATAACAACCTGTATGTGTGCATGTGTGTATGTGTGTGTGTGGGTGTTAATAACAATACTTTGAAGTCACTTAGTGCAGTATTATTTAGTTTAATCTGAAATATCAATATGTGGGCCATGGCCATCTTTCCTGTTTTGGTTGAGTATTCTTTTTTCTGCATGTATGTCGCTACTGAGAAATGAGATAAACTAGAATGTCATAGTGACTCTTTATGTAATACACACTGCAGTACATGACAACAGCACAGTCAATTTAAAATAGATTGGCATCAACAGACTGACTTCCATGTAGGATATTGACTGTTCAAGTAAAGCAAGTGTTGTGTTAATATTTAGGAAAAGAAATTCCAAAGTTTACATCCAATAATTATTTGCAGTTGTGTCTTCTATATGGGAAGGATTTTTAATAGTTTGGTACTTCTGGTTTCATTTATATTAAGCTTTTGTCCAGAATGGTGTAAAATAAAAGAAATATCACAAATTGTTTTTTATAAATAAAGTTCTGACTGAAATGTGGGCAATAAATAGCCTTGTCTGATGTTTATCAGTGTGTGATGTTATTTATATGTTTGATGTCCTGTGAAAACCACCAAATTATAAACTTTTCACAAAGTATGAAAACAGACATGTAAACATTGTGCTGCATTTTTCAATCAGTATAAAAGTTTTTTATGTAGCTTGTTTCTAAAAAGGACAAAGTTAAACAAGTTATAAACAAGATTTGCATGCACAATTTAAAAATAATTGTACGAACAAGATGACAATTTTTTATGTGAGTCCTTTCGCTGGACTATTGTAGGAACAAATATGAAGACTGTTTTTGATAGTTTTGCCTTTTTGTGAAAAAATAAAGCTTGAATAAAAACTTGAGCTATTTTCAATAATGTCCAAATCACTTTATTTAATTTGTCACTATAAACTGATGTGAAGCCTATTATTGAATGTTTTAAATACAAAAATACAGCTAAGCACGGCTCCATGCTGCATAAGACAGACCTTGTTGTAATTATTAACAAAGCACACAGAATTAAAAGGAAACAAGATTAAACTGATCGTATAAATCGCAATCGATAAACTGCAGTGGAAAGCTTTTCTTTCTCATAAATACAAATTCCTCATAACATCCTTAAGCATAAAGATGCACACAGAGAGCTGCAGCTTGATAGCTTTTGATAAATAGGATGATCAGTTTATATTATCAAATAGCATAATGCACTTGCAGTATTAAAGTGAACATTGTAATAGTATCACTCGAAAACAAATCCATCAATGTAAGTGAAAATACAAATGCAAATAAATACAAATGTGATTGTCATATAATTACTTCATTTACCGACCAAGAGAAAGTAGGCAGTAGGACATAGGTTACTTAAAACATAAGAAAACCTCACACAATATATTGTGGACATGTTCTACAGTCAAATATATTTCTGGTCCATCTACACACACCCTACTGTAGTTCTCTGTCTGTCCACTCAGTCTACTGACGTTAAAAGAAACACCAAGAGATGGCGCCATAGAGTCCGTTTAAGGCTAAAACACATCACAGAGGTCCCAAACAATAAAAACATACACTGTAACTGTATTGTTAATTTAATACATTAGAACAATGTAAGATGCCAAAAATTAAGTTAAACAAACTTCAGTCACTCTAGAAAAGAAATGTGATGTGTGTTTTTAAGATTAAGCCTCATGTTTACCGTTCAAGTACGCTGGCAAAGCAGAATATCTTTTAAGGACTGAGAAGCCTGTTTTGCACTCTACCTATGAGCTGCAATGTGAACTGAACAAGAATTCACATTACACAAAGTGTGTGATAATAAATTGCAGATACACGTACAGACATTCAATTGAACTAAAGAGTGAAAGCTGTGACAATATTGCTAAATGTACCTTATTTCCATCACACTCACTGTCTCTACCTTTGCTTGACTCTTCCTTTTTAAAATCATTTTCAGCTAACTTGATCAATTAATTAATTTCATTGCACTCTATATTAGTCCTACTGTGTCTGATAATTAAGAAGGCATTAAGAAATACAGCGTTCAGGTTGAGGCACCCTGTGATTTGATTTTAAATTTATTTTTTTTAATTTTAAGAAAGATGGCATGAGTGTATCGATACCTGAGATACAGTGTATAAGGGAATTGGTCTAGATCAGGTCCCTTACTAATATTTGTCTCGAAATGAATGTTACTGATGTACTGTCAACATTTGTGGTACTTGTAGTCTTGGATATGTGCAGAAGTAACAGGATACCTCTGCCTGTTATAACGTACTAGTGGCTCACATTGTTGACTTAACACAGACCTCAAAATTAACATCTGAGCAATGCTAGTTTGAATAATGTTCTGGACCGTTAACACACAGCTTGAGTTAAAACAGATATAATGAAATCTTGTTTATTTGGTCTCATACCTGTGAACCCATTGAATGACTTTGTGTTATAAAGAATTAAATCTTTCAAACTCATTACAAATATTTTGACCTTTATTGCACAGATGAATGACCCTGTACTGTTACTATATCATTGCTGACATCAAAGATCTTATTAGTGGCTAAAGGTGACATGTTCAAAGCATTTGTAAAGTTACTCAAAACAGGTGTGAAATACACACTTATTTCAGCATGTGTCTTTAGATTAAAATGGCTTTCACCTGTGAACAAGGCTGGTGCTGGCTATTTTAATCTGATGTCTGTTGTACTGCAGGCTACTGTATGTTGCTGGTCCAGTGGTTTCCTGGATCCATGATCACATTTATTCCCACAGACTTAACAGAGAGTTGCGCAGCATAAGCAAACTGTACAAAAGCTGACCCTGTGTTCTTCATTCACAGTGAAATGCAAATCTTTCCACATAAGTTGATACATAGTTGGAGTGAAGTCAGCCTTTTTTTACCCTCTTCATGTAAGGTAGCCTTCATACTGATTTAGTAAGACATGTGGACAATTTTTTTTACAGAGAATATCTTCAATTCTAACTCAAGCTCTTCACTCAAGTTTTTATGTTTAACTGCAGCCAGGATGCCTGATAAACAAGGCCACAGAGTTTATCTGCGGCTATGAAATGAAGATTTACTGATCAGCCAGAAAGCTCAGCTGAAGTGTTGTGATGAGAAGTCAAAACCTTGTGGTGTGCCTGCGATGGTCGTTCCACTCAAACCTTGAATGAAATACTGTCCTGAAGGCAGAATAGTGTCTCAGTCAGCTGCCTGTACCTGTTTGTCCTTAGTCTTTCTGATTGTCTGCTAGAGCTCACGCAAGCTCAGGTCGTGCCTCCATTTCTCCACGAGAGGCTGTGCGTGCTCGCATGTACTCGCTGCTCTGAGCCGCCCCCTGACATCCATTGCCAAGGCGCCACCTCCGCACAGCCAAGAAGGTGTTTATTCCATACACACCTGTCACCAGGAAGCCAAAGATCTGCATATAAGTGGAAACAGGAAGCATAATAACAATGTCTGAATTTGAATGAGGAATGAACAGAACGTTGCATGGACACACACCTGAAACACATCCTTGCAAATGTGTCTGTGCGAACTTGATTTAAGCTGATGTGGTTCAATCAGATATTTGTAACAATGTGAATATCTGTATGGATTAATAATATCTGACTTTTACTTTAATACTTAAATATTTTAAAGTACACAAATAGATACTTGCTAAATAAACAGACACACACAAATACACAACATAAATTGTCTAGTGTTAAAAATGTAATTTGAGAGTTATTTGCCCTCAAGTTACATTTTTATGACAAATCTGAACAAGTGGAGCAACAGAAGTATGAGAATCCAGTGAGTACGAAATACTACCAGGTAGAGGTACTCAGGCATATGCAAAAAAAAGTCAGGTACCTAAATGAATCCTTTGCTTAGGCCCTAGCTGACACAAATGCATCATTATATTTATACACATGTATGATATGGCTTAACAGGGGTCACTAGATGACTGACATAGTGAGAGGTTTCCAGATGTCAGCTTTGTTTGTACAAGTGTAACTGAACAAAACATTTTTACTACTATATCCAGGTCACCTCTGACTACTCACCACTGCTGCTATTTCAGCTCCACTCTTGTGGTTGATGCAGGCCAGCACAAGAGACGACAAGAAAAAGAAGAAGGTGCTGGCAGCAGTGTTGACCAGATCCTACAGGAAGACACAAGAATATTAGATTCCAGGTGTACTGCACACAGTACTATTTTTTTCAGAACTTGTTTAAAATGAGGGGAGAAGCTGGGCCTGAATAATTATAATTTGTCTTTTATAATGTAAATGATAAATAATTAAACTACAGTACGTGAATATGTGCATTAATTCTATTTCTAGATAGACCCATACAGTGCATCATTTGAGATTACTAAATACTACAGCCACAATATCTTTTTAGATTCCTTACTTTGAGCAATATAAAAAATGTTTCCCTACCAAACTTTTGCTTTAACAAAACATCCAAACTAATCATGCAAACATGTTGCATAGAATATAACAATCAATCACAATAATCGCACACAGTCTAAAACTGGTCAGATTCACTTAAATCAGATCTTTGATTAGAAACTATCTGATCAAGATCACAATCTGACCACGTATTTGACTCAAGTTCTCAGTGCTTGGTTCTATGGTTTCGACCAATACCAAAACCGTATTAAGGATACATATACACACATGACACATACATTCATAAATTCATAGATCCATGAACATTTTCATAAATTCAATGCTTATACCAATGCTAGTAATAAATTAATATCTATTAAATTGGTTCCAAAAACATTTGAAATCCTTATCCTCCCATTTTCAGGGGTTCAGACAGCTAGGAAAGGGTTAATGATGAAGCGCTCAGCACGGACCTTGTGATCAGGTGCGTGATTGCAATTATGGCAGACGTGGTCTCTCTTATGACATGTATGGCTCAGACACGGGCAGTGTCACAAACACTGAGACAGACACACCAATGCATATGTGTCTACACAACACTGTGATAATGTGACACTAATGCTGAGGTTTACTCAGTAACACATTAATATGAAACCATAACACCATATGATAACTAGTCACCAGTGTTATATCCCACCCAGCACATTCACACATACTGTACATCTCAACACACTTAGATACATATGTATATTACAAAAACTGTTCGCATTGCACACACCATCCCAACTGTCTCGCCCAACTGGCTGAACAGGAAACACTGTATGTTCACATTCGAGTGTCCTGTTTGTGCTTGGATAAAGGCTTTTTTACAGCTTTCAGATCCCAGATTCTCAATATCAAGTCGCTTAAGTTGACCATCACCCTCTCTGCTTTACTCTCTCCCACTTTCCACATTTTAACCAGGCCAGCATTCTGTAAAACCTTAAATATCACAAGCACAGACTGAACCAAACCACTGACTCTCTCACTTATTATTGGCTCATATCATGATTTTACGATCTTCTTTCTCTTACTGCTGAGTTTCAGTGCACTGCAAAAATAGTGTATGCTTTAAAAATACACAAGCAAAGTGAGTTTTAAAGTTCATTCCTGACCTATGAATTAAATATACATTTGACGATGCTGTGCTCAGCGACTTAGCTATCAGCTACCTAATCTGGGATGGCAGTTGAAACCAGTTGAATCGTCAGTCAACTACTCATAGTTTGAAAGCCCAAAGCCCTGTGAATCTGTCTGTGTGTAACTTAGACTGATGTGTTTATTTTATTTATTTAATCATTTTTAGGTTGTAAACCACAAAGACTTATTATATGGGGTCAGAAGGGTTCAATATTGCCTATTTTATGTTAGGTATATATTTATGGCTTGTTTCTTTAGTGCTTATTAGCAGTATACAGAACAAAAATATTCCATGTTACCGCTTGTGGTTCTACAATGTTTTGTTAAACCCTCAAGATAGAAGTTACAAATACTCATAGGACTGCAACTATGGAAACCCTAGAGGATGAACACAAATCTATTCTCTTGACAGCTGCATTAAGTCACACAGGGTCAGAAAGCTTCATCTAAGAATAAAACATGTGTCGAGCTTCAACATTTATAACTGATTCTTTTGGAAAGAAAAATAAATATAGTCATGTCTTTTGTCTGCTTCAGCAAGTTTCAGCTGTCAAAACCAAGAAAGCTTTTATTGGATTCAACGAGTAGGTAAAGTAAATATTACAGGGGTAAAGTGGACTCTTGTCTGAACTGATGTTAGATTAATGACTAATAATAACCACAACCCTCAAGCAAAGAGATGCAGGTCATTAGCAGCAGAATAACACAAGGTCAAACAGAGACGCATAATGGATTCACATAAACATGCACACAAACTGTACTGGTATTTGAAGTTCATGGGGTAAATTGTGTTGAATGAATTATAATCCTTTACTTACAATATTGTCCATGTGTTAACTAACACTTACATTATAATACATGATGGATCTACACTCGTCACGCTTAATTCAGACAAGACTGAAGTTATTCTATTTGGTCCCCAAGGCCTGAGAGACAAGCTATCCGATCAGATTGCCAC
>JAUMHL010000018.1:11335746-11373366 GCA_032362345.1 Sandelia bainsii
ATGTAAAGTGCCTTGAGATGATTTTTGTTATGATTTGGCGCTATACAAATAAAGATGAATTGAATTGAATTGAATCTAAATGGATTCTTTTGTAGAGTCTTAACTAAAGTCAACGAAACATATGTTTTCTAATGCCATAACATATGACATTAGAAAACAGAATAACATAGAAAATATAGCAATATTGATTACATCTAATAGAGATATTTTCGTGACATAGACAGATGCAAACAGTAGGACTTACACACCCCTAGTGTGTAAGGCTGTGATAGGTCCAGTCAGCAGCCACCATCGCTCCTCCTTCTGAAGTACCCAGTTCATTCATGCATCAACTATGATGAGATACCGTCTGTTCCCACAACAACACAGCCAGAATATACTGTAGTATTCAAACTATTGCTGTCCTTTAAAAAAGGACAATGACAACACTAACATCTCTCTGTCCCTCTCATTTAGGACATGAATTTTCTTCCTTGTGTGTGTGTCCTTGGGGTTGCCCCATTTTTGTCCCAGAACCCCTAAGCTAGGCCGACGGTTATTTGGCTCTGAGAATCATTCAGTGCACCGAATGGTCTGCTTTCATCTGTCTCTCTAGCCAAATGGCTGTTCAAAACAAGCTCATTCATGCAAACTAAACCCTGAAATTCAACTAAATCACTAAAAGTCATAAAATGGTTTTACCACAGGGTCCCAGGTCTCCATTCATTTCCTTGTGGAGAGGGAGGGAGTGAGGTCGGGACCTGTGTTTCCCCCTCTGCACTGCCAAAGTCATCACAGAGGGTGAATTGGAGGAGATGGAATCATATAGCACATAATTGTACAATCAAACCCCCCCTCCTGAGACTCTCAACCGCATTATACAACATCTCCTTCCATAGAGCAATAATGTCAGTGTCAGCCCACAGACTGAAGTATAATAAGACAGCAAAAGGGTTAACAGCTGGTTAACAACTAGAAAATGCTTACTCATGGTGAAATTCCTGGGGGCCCAGTGTGACTGGAGCAGCTTTGAACTTGATAGAGATAAACAGCATTGGGTACACCCTACAATGTGGAGTGAAATCAAGCATTGTGGACTTGTAAGCTACTACAGTTTAGAAACAAGACAGAAACTGTGAAATCTACATGCTACCAAATCGGAGGGTTTTTGAACTGAGTATCTTTGTACGTAACAGCATCATTTCTACAATAACCATGAGCTTAATCTCTTCTTTGAGGAATAATTTCCTCTGTGAACACAATGGCAGCCAAACCTACAGTACTCCAGCTCTGGCCTGTGCACAGAAACATTAATATTATTATATTATGATCTTAGTGGAAAAATAATTAACTTGCCAGAGGGCACATAAGGACGGTAAGTGAGCCTCAGGAGAAAAAGAATAAAGCATCTCAAAAAAAGAATTAACAGCAGGAGTTTAGATTATATGGACTGTGCTGGTCATAGGTATCTGGTGAAAGTTCCTAAATCAGCACTCTTACAACTGGCTCTAGTCTTTCCAAGATTGTAAAAAGGTTCTCATTTGGTGGTTTTCTGACAAAAAGTAAAAGCCAAAGACTCCCTTCATGTTTGAGGCAGAGTACTGTATACAGCATACCATAAAGCAACCTGATAGCTATGGTTTGATTTGGACATCTGGCTTAACATCTATTACATTACTACAATATGTAGTGTAAGCTGTGTGGCCCCTGGAAATACAGTAAAAGAGTTTTTTTCCACTCCCCTCTATAAAAGATAATTGGCTGCAGTTCAGAATAAACCAACTTATCCCACATGCATAACCTGATTTCTCTGAGTAACCAGGTTACTTAAGTGTATGTCAGTGCACTGTATGTAAAAAAAACAACAACTGAAAGGCAAAGAGTATCTGCTATCATTCATCAGCTCATTTGTTTAAAGCTGACAATACAAATCCTGGTAGCAACACTGAAACTGTATGCCCAGGCAGTTCCACACTGTAGTTTTGTCATTAAAGTATAATAAGTTAGTGCTACGCTTTATCCTAATACTAAAACCTGCTATACAAAATACTTGTATTTATGGCTATGTAGCTCAGCTCATAACGTTCATTTATTTATTCTACTTAGCATTGCTAAATAGAATAAATAATTCAAGTACTTATCACCAAGGAAATTTACCAAAAAAACTAAAGCTTAACCACTGAATTAATATTTCCCTTTTCAAGAACCTTTTATTCTAAACTGAATCAAATTTCATGAGTCTGGTGCTTTGACACATTATGTCTCCCTGAACGTACCGTGAGGTTCCAGTTGACGTGGGGCACCTTGATGTGCAAGTTGAGGCTGAAGATCAGGAGGAGGACTCCTGTCACTACAAAGGCACTGCAGCTGACAAACTCAAAGAAGTAGACTCCTCCACAGGGAGAACACATCATGATAGTCTCTATGCAGATGAATCCAATGAGTGAGAGGACCTGAAATGAGTGAAATAGACGAAGGGGATATTGAGTGTACTACACCACTTGCAAAACCTGCAATAGTTACATGATTCAACAAGTGATAAGTTAAGCATTTTTAATATCAGATATAACAAATGTGTTATATATAAGTTTACAAAAATGTTCTAATACTATTGCATAAATGGTGCTATAGATCAACCCATTTCTGTAACTTTATGTGAGTCTTTGTTTAATACTGAAATTCCAAGTTTTCCAGATGATGAAGTGATTGCCCTAGGAATAGACCAGAGTCCATGAGCCCCTCTCACGAGTTCCACTCCTGGCAGCCTGTGATGATGCCTGCCTCCAGCCAACATCCATCAACAAACCACAGTATGGGAAGAATTCTGCTATTTAGGTGTTCTAGTGCCATACAGACCCCGACAAAACCACACACAGATTACCGGCTCAGAGCTATCCAAACCCTAGAGACATAACAGAACCATGAGAATGCCACCACGACGTATTATGGACCAGAAGCAGCTTAATTTAGAACCAGTTTAAACCAGGTCCGTTTGGTTTAAATGTTATAGTAAATGTTGATATAATAGTGTATTGTGGTGTGATTGATTTGAGACTTGATTGGACTTTAAACTGTCTGTAAAAAAGTAAAAGTCCTGTCAGTAAAAAAGTCCATGATAACATTTTGAGCTTTTCCAATGGCACCAACATTTATAGTGAAATTTACTCTTGTATCAGACTCACTGACCCTGTTAATACTCAGTTTTAAAATGCCTCTTGGGCGATCAGATAACCACCAAAATTAATTGTGATCAGATCACTCAAACCACTTGCCAAGGTGGTCTGGGACAGGTGTGACCACATATCTTTTGTATACCCTTTTCGGATCACAAAGGGCATAGCATTTACACTCTGTCTTATGACAACAGGACCTTAAGCTCCATATATCATAGGTAAACCAGAGCAGTAACTTTATTGAAATCCACTTCCTGGGAGTCAGATACACAAGTCAAGGCACTGACACAGGTATCAAGTTTAATAATATGGTTATCTAGAATTCTGTTTGGCTGTAAGAGAAGGCAGAACATTACCAAGTTGCTCACACGGCTGCTATATTTGTCGGGGTCGAGCAACTGAAAATTGTATAAGCAAATTGATCATATAACCTAGAGTGGAAAGGGAAATGTGATAGCTGGGAATCACCAGGCCCTGTACTAAAACTATGGTATGCATCAACTGTTTAAAACCAAAGGTATCATCTTCCACACATTATAGAACAATTATTCCACAAGTCCCTACAGTGACCCCTTCTCTATATACATATAACCATGTGATGATCACATAAAGATAGTACTATCCCTGTGTATGTGTGTGTGTTTAAGTGTGTGAGAGAGAGAGAGAGAGAGAGAGCGTTCAAAATAGGTCCCATGATAGAAAATATAAAAAGTGATGATGATTTTTTAAATCTGTGCCTAGTGTAAGTAGACTGGACCTAAATCACAAAGTCAGTTTCTAAAGAGTGAAAAACTAAAAACTGGTTTATATATTATTATATATTAGGAGATATTTTTGGTTTACAGCAGGTATTTTTGCAAATTTGGAACTTGTTGAACTGTTTATTTTTACTACTAACCAATTTAATTTCATAAAGTTTAGATAAGACGTTTGCCATCTTTCTTTTGCAGAAAGGTTTTTAGGTCCCTCAGAAGTGGTTGTTTCTAAAACTTTGAACCTTGTTTATTGAGAAGCTAGTCAGCCATGTTAAAAACCATCAAATTTGGGCTCAGTTGGTAGCGCAGTCGTGTACAAATCTGAGGGTGAGTGGTTTAATTCCCGGTTCCTCCAGGCTACACATTAGGTGTCCTTGGACAAACACCGAAACCCTGTAATAGCACCGACATGTACTGTATGGCAGCTGTCCAACAACTATTTACCCAAGCGGATCAATAAAGTAGGTCATTATTATTATTAATAGACTAGCACTGCCATTGTTTGTGAACCCAATGCAGATTTCAGAATCCAACTTGAATCCAGCCCAGTCACTGCTATACACTGCTAAACACCATTTGAAACCGACATAAAACCAGCCTCATTAGCGAAAGACCCCTCCTCCCCTCCCCCAGTTCGCAGCCGCTCAAGAGTCAATCCTGTTTATCCAGTTTAATGAGCAGGCATTACTCTGACAACTAAAGTGCAGCATTTTAGTGTGATGTGTGTGTGATGACTGGCAGCAGACAACTCTTCTGTTTCTTTATATTCTTTTGTCCAGTACGCCAACTTTTCGGCTGAGACATGACCTTAAAGGTCCAGAGACAGTAATGCATGAACACAACATGTCTATCAGTCGCATTATCTATGACACATTAAGGTAAAAAGAAAACCAATTGAACCATCTTTAAGACTACAATTTCATGTTGTGTAGCTGCTGAGGCCTCATTTGAGAGTGTAGTTGGGTAGCAGGCCATCTGTGACTGTAACACAACCAAAATGGTTACACCCAAACACGAGTGAAGGGCTACAAGGATGATGTCATGGCCCATGAAGAAAGCATATTGGTTTTCCCCCCAATTCCCTGTGTAGCAGGTGTCAGGCAGCCACAGGGAAGGAGGCAGTGGTGTCATAAAACAACATACTGAATAATGTTGTAAGTAACGATTTTGTGTCAACCTTCACCCCTATGCAACCTGTTTATCCTGCATTTTTAAGAATATAATTATGTACATCAACTTTTCTTCT
Source organism: Sandelia bainsii (assembly GCA_032362345.1). Classification (NCBI taxonomy): domain Eukaryota; kingdom Metazoa; phylum Chordata; class Actinopteri; order Anabantiformes; family Anabantidae; genus Sandelia; species Sandelia bainsii. The sequence continues at coordinate 11,340,900 of JAUMHL010000018.1, forward strand.
CTCCTCTCTTCTACATGCACAAACATCCTCATCTGTGGGATTATGCACATTATTAGTTGCCCTAAAAGGCCTCTTGGACTCAGATCCCCTTCTTATATACCATCTGTTGCCAAAAGAGAATTAATGGAAGAGAAACAAGGCCTAGCTATATGCAAGAGTATATGCTGCACCCCAAGTGATATGGCACTTTATCCACAAAAGTTATCCAAAAAGCTGAATATGTGTCAGCAGCCCAAACGTGTAGCCTAAATGCAGGTTATATTTAATCTCAGAGAACAAAGTAAGGGTTTGTTAGTGTGTGTAGGCAAAGTCATGCATGTCTCAATACGTGCATGCAACAGCAATGCTCTGGTTGTCTTTGTCCCTACAACCTCCAAATAAGTAATGTTTCAACTAGAAGAGAACTGGGGGTGTCTCTCTCAAAGGTGTCTCTCTCAGAGAAGGAAGTACCGGCTGGCATTTGAGAACTTCTGGAAACTTCATTACACGTAACATTTGAAGAAAAAAAATATTATATCAAAATATATATACCCCTTGTTAGTTCACACACCATCATAAGTGATTTGTTATTTATTACAAAGACATAAGGCTTTTTGGAAAGTGTTTGATGTACCGTCAGGCTCTGTTAGGTATCAAATTCCTGTCAGTGAAGAGGGTCATGAGGTGAATGTCAGTTGGACTTTGTTGACCCAGTCACAACAAAGACAAAACTGCTGTCAGGATGGACACACCCTGGTCAGGTTACATACTACACCAGGTTTTCTGATCAGTAAAAGGTCAAGTGCTGCCCTGTGTATCCATTAAAACAAGAAATGACAAGCTGTCTGTCTCCCTAAAGGTCTGTGCAAATGCATTTTAGCGCTGTGGTGTTAAACAACTGCACGAAACAACCTCAGGTACATGAGCACTTAGCACCCTGATCTGTGCAAAGGAAAACAGAGAAATTCACAGTAAACGGGGGTCAATGCAAATGTCAGAGTGATTTGTAACTATTACCTTAGAGCAAACAAGTACTGGGTGTGGAGGTAATATAAACATTTCCTTGCCAAAGGCATAAGGAAGCATACACAAAGTCCCAAGGGGGTAGTGAGGTGTTAAAGTTCACTCACTTTTGAGTGATGATTGGCAAAACTGGCATCTGACATAAACTCCCTATGTATGTTTGGATCTTTTAAAAAGGTGCCAGTACAATGACACTTGTATTATACTGTACCAGTCCATGTTGCATTGATGTTAATCATTACTCCTTATAACTGTTTTCTATGCAAAGATGATCTATTAAAAACATGTAACTATGGTCCTTTCAACTATAGAGCAACTTCTCCATTAAGTGAATACAGTGGCACTTGAAAGTTTGTGAACCTTTCGAATTTTCTCTAATTCGAAATAAATATGACCTAAATATGTGAATTTGTGCCATCGGTAACTGGTGTGACGCCCTTCTGCAGCAATAACTGCAACTAACTGACTGTTTACCAGTCCTGTTGTTGGTTGGCTTCAGCGCATGAAATGCCTGCTTAAGGTTCTTCCACAGCATTTCTATAGGATTAAGGCCAGGACCTTTTGTGTTCCAAAACATTAAGTGTCTTCTGTTTTGACACAACTAAGACACAACTAAGAATGATAGTTTCCACCACAAGTAAGGCTCTGGAATGCAGTTTTTGGCCGATGCCAAACATAACGGTTCTTATTCAAGCCAAAAAGTTGTATATTGCTCTTATCTGTCCACAGAACATTCTTCCACTAGTCTTATGGCTCATCCACATAGCCCTGAGAAAACTGTAGATGTACAACAATATTCTTTACGGAGAGTTTTGACTTCCTCCTGCATACCACTAGCCTATCTAGCCACAGCTCCCCTTCAAATGAATTTGCAATCCTAGAGGTTCACATACTTTGCCACACATAAACAATTACAATAATAGCATATTTCACAATGAATAAGTTTTTTTTCTTTTCTTATTTGTTTACTTGAGTTCCCTGTGTCATGTTTAAGAACTTGCATGGAAATCTGATCATTTTTTAGGTTATATTTATGCAGAAATAGGGAAAATTCTAAAGCATTCACAAACTTTTAAGCACTATTGGCAAAGCAGTCATTGCACATGAGCAAAAAATGGTGCTACATTAGGTACTGTTGTATAGCACATCCAGTCAGATTTGCCTTGTCATCTGTCATTTCTATAAAAAATCACCACAAAGCCTCGACTGGCTTTTAAACGATTAAAGGACAGAGCAGTGAAAGCTAAAGCTATTAATGTTTGGCAGCAAGCCTTGTAGGCCTCCTCTATGATAATGAATGTAAACTTGGATGACTTTCATTAGTCCTGTCCTTGTTGAGAAAGAGATATTTGCTCAAACTGGAAACTAAGATACTTCTACACATTCACTACGTTTATCTGATGTGCTTTGCTGTTGTTTGTAAATTTTACTGCATATATTTTACTTATAGACATGGATTTTTTTTGTTTTAAAATGTATAACCACACCTTTGCAAAACTTGACTTTGCAAAGAGGTCTGCATTTCTGTCTTTGTGTTACACAAACAGAAAAACTTGCAGCACATGCATTCTTTTTTGCACTGTGTGCAGTTTTCACTTATTATTTTATGCATGTGTGCATTCACTTTTAATGTTCTGAAACTAAGGTTCACTTGTGAAGCTGGATATTGAACCTAAATACTGTACTGTACTCTACCTACTTCATTCATTTGCACAGGCATTGGAATTTTAAACGACACCTAGACCTAGTTGTGAATGCATATTACTGTGAGCTTCCAAAAGAGGCATCCATGCTATTCAGATATCAATATTTATGGGGCACATAAGAACCATGAAATTAGGTGCCTGCATCCTTGCACTAAGCAATAACAATAGGATTTTTTTTTTATTACATTCCATTATCTTTGGAGATTTCTGCAGCTAAAGGAATGAAAACTACAGAAATAGCTTAGCAGCTAAGCCAAATAAAAAAAATTCTAGCATTTGCTGTAAACTAAAGAAAAACTTGATTTGAGTCTTCTTAGTTAAAGTCTGTTCCAAACTTCTCCCACGCTGATGACAGATGGCTTCCTATCCTAACTTCCCACATACTCAGAGGTAAACATCGCAGGTGTGGCACAACACAGACCGACTCTACTCGTCTCAGTAGACTGGGACACTGAGAAACCCGCAAAATGAGAATACTTCCCAAAACCTACTTTTCCTATATTTAAAAGTGAAGCACAGAAACTACAACTGTGCTGTACTGTCTTTCAGAAGTTTGTACTTTTAGCTTGCTTGTGCTATCCACAAATATTGCTATAGGCAATTACTACTTTCCTCAACTGCATGTTTTTGTTCCCATTCCGGACACACTACTTCATGTGCATGAGTGTGCAGGACTGGGTCTGTGTTTTTTGGCATGAGAAGATGTGTAATGGCTCTGGATTGATAGATATTTCCTCCTCTGGTGAATTGTCAGATGTTTGGGAGCTTTGTTGCTGCCTCTTCTCCCAGTTCAGACATCTGGTTTAGGTGTACTGATTTAAAACAATGGCAAAAATGTGTTTTTTATTTCCATTGACCACGACATACTGACAAAGAATTTGTGATAATTATTTTTTCCTCTAAAAGCAATTCAGGACCTAATCAAACACAGGTATTGCTGTGTGCATTGTTAAGTAGATGTACATTGATAAACACATTCCAGGATTTTGAGTGCTGCAGTGGAAAAGCAGAAGGCAGTCACATATTGGAAAGATAATATTCGTCCTACTTGCAAACATGCAAACCAGAGGTTATAAAAGTCCTTAAGAGATGTTATCCTTTTACAAAAGACAGAAGAGCTTAATAATAACATTCTTACCAATGGAACAGTATATTCCGTACTGTTTGGCAAAGTATGGATTAAAAAAGAACTGTCACCCTAAGAAACTTCAGGCAAATCCCTATTGTTAGGAGTAAAATTTAAGAGACCACTTGGAGATGGAATTCAAGGTAGACCACGACCTGTATGGCCACATCTGTTTAAACAGCCTAAACTACTTCATCTTTGGATTTACAACTTCAGGGTAAATCCAAAGGACAGAGAATATGACTAATTTACGCTCAGAATATGATACAATGGTTAGAAAATGTTAACTTAAACATGGTTGTTTTGCTTGATGGATGTTATGAGCCAGAGGTGCGTCACAGTTTGTTTTATGAGGCTGTGCATCTCTGAAATTTACAGTAATGTATGGTCGTGTTCAATCTTACCACTTCAACCACCTTTAAAATTCCAAAGTAGGACTTCAGGTACTCCACGTCACACCTTATCCCCCCCAAAACGTTTCTTGAATGGACGGGCTCTGTAGTGGGTTGGTACGGACTACTGGCCCCGGAGATCATGGAAGTGTTGGAGGCCTCGCCGTCAAACCCCTCTGTGTCCTCGGTAGTCCTCATGTTTTTTGGGGGGAGCCGGACTCTTGACCAGAAATGTTTCCGCTTACAGTATAAATCGTTGCAAATCGGTTGGATCGGTGCGCGTTATATGACAGAAAGCACACTTCGTTCCATGCAGGCTGGAAGTGGGTGCAGAAAATAAACCAGGCAGTCCACTTTTCATAGCCACCCCACAGGGAAACAGCGGCGGTAGGTGCTCTTTAACGCTGCGCGCAGGAAAACTGTCTGCGATCCGCTCACTGTAGCCCTGCGTTCTCTCCTTCTGCGTACAGTGTTGCGTCTTTCTCAAACAGCCGCACTTACAACTATGTTAGGCGGGTTAGCCATGGATGATTCTGGTCAGTTCAGCAGCACCAAAAAAAAAAAGAAACAATCCTGCCGGGCCGTGTGGCTCGTCACTGCAACAGAAAAACAATCACCCATTGTGATCCAGAAAAACCAAGAATCACTCGCACTACCCCCGGTATTAAACTTAATTTAAAGTCACGGGGCAGACATAGCCTTTTGTTAGGGTTAAAACTGACAGACCACTTGGAGGTGGAATTCAAGGTAGACCACTGCAGCCTATAGTGAAGCTGCTTTACTCGCTACAGTCTGCGCTATGGATGCAAAGCAAGCTTGTCTCCGCCCTCTGAAAGCTGCACATTCTTGTGTAGGCTATGCGCTCGTTGCAACTATTCCCAAACAGTCTACAAAACGAATCCAACCGGAACCACGCCGACAGGACCGAGCTCTGCTGTATTTTGTTTTTTCTGGCTTTTCTTTCGCTTCGATTAGTCTCTGCTGCCTCTGCGCAGCACCAGTTCTTTCCAGCCAGGCCTTATGAAATAATTTCTTTATTCTCCAGAGGTTTACAGTGTGGCTGCAGTTGTTTTTTAATGAGTTTCTGTTGTACCTCTTCCGGGTTAACTTTTAAATCGTTTTTTGCTGTATTATATGTCGAAGCATATTTTCGCTCTAAAATAAAAGTGACAGATATGATTGCACGATTTCCTGACATATAAGCAAGCAATGGCCTGTGATGGGTACACATAGACCACCTGTACAGTCATATTGGTGATGGCTTTACATGTTTGTTTGTTTTATTTCGAACTGTCCCTGTTTTTGTGTCCAATGTCACTTCAATCATACCAACTTTCAGAATTCATGGACAGGCCTACTTTTCTTCAGATGGAGTCACTTGAACTGCGCTTAGTTGTGATTTGCTGCCCTCTTATGGTTTTTAATGGTAATAAAACGTTTCCTAGGTGATTGCTAGGTTCCAAACAAGCTATTAACCTTTAATGAAGTGGTGCCGTTATCTGGCAATAGCCTGATGCCAGTGGATTCTTTGCATTTTCAGTTCAACATACTTTAATTGCCCTGCCTAACATTTACATTGCAAAGTCTCTGCTAAAATGTGCAGATCACCCCTTACACAAAAATAGCAATAGCTCAGTCAATTCAATACAAAGCCAAAGGCTTCATCTGTCAGAACATGGCACAAAAACAATATGAATACATAGTTAAAATACTTTAAATACACACAAATATATCAACTGCATTTGTTACAGTGCTTTACTGGGGTGGAGTTAGGGTTTGTGAAGTAACTTCAGTGACAAAATATCTGGTTCTGGCAATCATCTTTGTTTTAACATGGAGAATCAACAAACACTGTATAAACACATGCAAAAACGTGAAAATCAACCAAACTTTGGATTCTTGGTTTTATTGAAGCCAGGGGTGTGATAAACATTTTCCTTATCTTTGTCGGCGTAAGAAGCTAGAATCCACATGGCAGCTTAGAGGCTACAGAATTGTGTTAAAGTTATACAATCAAATTTATGAATTAATTCAGGACACAAAAACGCAGCCAGCCATGTGCTTACAATGTCTTGATATTCTGTATACAAAAAGGTTGGAAGCAGAAGCTCATAGTCTCATATAGATGTAGACTGTCAATAGTGGTCAAAGGCAATTCAGTTAGGATGTGAAGAGGCAGTTGCTATCAACTGACGTTTGAGTACAAAAGTTACAACATCTGTTCATTATTTAATCTTGGGAGCAACAGCCAATCTTCACAAAGAGCAAGTGCAACTTTGCAACCAAGCAGCGTGAGAGGACTTCATTCCACTTAGCTAAAATTGCCAAACTTAACATGTGTGGCCATGTTTCATTAGGACAGATCGGTCAGCCAGGTTAGAGTGAAACATTTCAAAATAACTGCAAACAGAAAGTCTCTATGGGCAAAACCATATTTAACAACAAAAACAAATTGTACCTTAGTAGGATGTAAACACAAACAAGTTTCATGGGCACAAATGGACAAACCTGAAAATTAATGGACATTTTCTATTTTGTTTATCTACTTAAAGATGTTCCAAAAATATTGATTGTGATTGATATTAAATGTACAATACCCCCAGGAGAAAGGAATTACTCCATAGTTAACCACCAGGGGCATAACTTAAGCAGCAAATGCAGATAAATAATGCAGTTTTACTGTCATGGTTAACTTCTAAGTTCACTACTAAATGTTCTAAAAGGCAAAAAGAAAAACTGTATTCTGTATCTTTAGCTGCAGCAGAGAGCTGTCCAAGGAAAGTGCTTATTTCAATATGTGGCGGTACTGCTCCTGGCTGTTCTAAAATTGTGCTTCATCCATGTCAGCAACAGACCCTCTGGTGCACATTCCACCCAGTCTCAAAAAATGCGGAAAAAAAACAAAAAAACAATAAGAACTTTATGTTGATCAAAAGTAAGTTGACAACAGTTAAGTAGCATCATTTTGACAACAAATCAAATCATGGATAGACTGTACACCAATATGGTCTTGTGGTTATTCCTTTACAGAGAAAATGTTTAAAAGTCAAACTTCAACTGCACTGTTTTTGTAGACCAGATTAGAGAATTTAGCATAATCTACTGTAACACAATTATATTTTTTCTTTAACTTCCAAAACCCCAAATATGGTGTGTGTGTGGAATAAGGCATTTCTACAATTTTTTAGGTCTGACATGTGGAATGCAAGAGCTCCATGCAATAGCAGAACAAAACATGGCCACAGGTTAATCTTATGGATAACTACCAACTATAAAAGCATAATATAGTGACTAATATGCATCTTTGGTTCCATGTCCCAAATCATCTGAATATCAAACAGCTGTTCTCTTACCTTGTCCATAAGATTAAGTAGGGCCTTGCATACAGACTTAAAAAAAGATAAACGTAATCTATTTTGATTAGATTATGGTATCATGAAACCATAAATTAAAGATTATTTGATATGGTACAGTATAATGGTTTTGATCAAAAAGTAATTACAAGACAATTAAGCAACCCCTTGAGGGCACACAAACTAATTAGGAGCATTCCTGTGAAGGCAGAGTGTCCAGTGACAAACTGTAAGCTGTATATTGAAGGCAAAGGCTGTCATTTTAAATGGGCACTGAAAGGATGAACAAAAAAGACCTGACTGGACAAACAAGTTTCCTATTATCTACAGCTACTTCATGTAGAAACTGGGAATGTTTTAACTGACATGTGAAGTACAGCGTGACATGCGAAACCAAAAGAGGACAGTGCTGTCAAACACTGAATGATACAATATCTCATTTCGTTCAAACAGCAAATCACTGTCGATGTGTTTTGGCTGCAAAGTAAGTGTTCATGTGGGGGACACCAAAGTGCCATCATGTGGTTTCTTAATATCAGCAGCCTTTACAATGTGTATACAGGCATTCAATCTATTGCTCTATTGAACACTATCAACTAGGCCACAGAAATATTATTTCTGGAAAAAAGAAACAGACCACAGGCTTGTTGTAAAAAAAGTAAAACAAAATAAATAATTTGGATGACAAGAAATGGACAAAAACCTTTTAACCAATGGTACTACAGTGCATTTCCTCTTATGCAGACAAGCACCTCTACTATGACACAAACAGCTAACTGTGCGAGGCACTTAGGAGTTATAGTAGGAAAGATGCTGCCCAAACCCCTCCCCAAATATACACACCTGTAGCTAAAGAAGTGATTCTGCTGCAACCTCTAAGCCTGTCAAATCCTAACCAGTCGCATTTAATCAAAGAAGCTATTTTCTCAATTTGGACAGAATTGCATTTTATACTAAATCAAAGTAAACCTGGATAAACTGTTTGTATATACATTTACAGAATCATTTGAGATGACTAGGGCAAATGATATGATATGCTGTCAGCTATCTGGACTTGTCATATTAGTGTCATGACGTCAGTGGCATTTAAACATGTTATGTGATGCAGAAAAATGTTTCCTTAAACCGATAAATGGTGCACAAAATAAAAAGGAGGAACTTTGTATAAATACATCAGTATCATTTCAAACATTTTTACATACTACATGTTTGCAAGTAATATTACTTTTCTCAATTAACATATTTAAATACCTTTCAAATCACTGCCAAATTCCATAAGATAAGCTGAACCAGAGGCACCAGGACCAGTATATTTCCACTCTTTAAACCCATGAGGAGAGGGTGTTTTACCCCACAAACTGGGGGTCCTGCAGCTCAGTGCATCAGCGTGGCTGCCAGGGAGTGCGGACACATTTCCATAAACCGACATCCCTCACTAAATAACATTTACAGTGGAACAGAGGACAGAAATAAAGCCAAGCATTCAGCACTTATCATCTCAGGAATACCTCAATCTCTATTATCTCTCTTTTCCCATGTCACCAAAATATCTGAGAGTATTTAAAACTTGTTTTGGTGAAACCACTGTGTGTGCTGACTGTTACAGACATTGGGAATTTGGTCAATTTTTTTTATGCTCACATGTACAAGTGTTTTTCCAGAGTATTAACGCAGTGGATGATGCAGCTGTTTTTGTTGCCTTCACGCTTCATTCTCTGTCGGCGGTGGTATGTTGTTAGCTGAAACCGTGGAGTCTTGTTTGCGAGTCATCCTGTCCAACTCAGCCTGGACATCAGTCAAACCCGGCTTCTGCCCTTGGAAAAAAACAGGAGACAAAGGCCAAAAGTAATCTCCTGTAGCTTCTGTGAATATTCATTAAAAAACTTATTTTTATTGCCAGCATGCAGATGAATGGAGTTTGGATGGTGATGCGGTCCCATGCTGGAGATTGGTGGCTTGTTGCCACAGGTAACGCACATGCAAAACTAATCATTGGACAAAAGACATGTACTCATGCATTATCCTTCCACCTGTGTCTCAGAGATGTTAACACTGCTCATCGCTGGAACAAAAAGTACATTTCAATGAGTATTTGACTTTGTTATATGTACCTTATATAACAATGTAATGAAAAAATGTGCTGTTGACATGCAAAACAGCTGAGGTTATTAAAGTAAAATAGGTAAATAAATTAGTTGAGCAAGAGAGCAGTGGAATATGATGTGGAGTGAGTAACATTAATTACATAGGGGCACTGGCATGGTTGGATGTTTAGTGGATACAGGCCTGTAAGTTTCCTCAGATGTCAGAAGTTCAGTCAAAGAGGACAACATTTCTTGTCTCGTTTTAACCTTCACTCTCAGACTGTAGAGATAAAACTCCACACAGCAAAACAGTTCATAGCCTCTACAAACAAATGTCCCTGTATCTAACTCCTCTTGTCTTGTTTTGACCTATACGTGCATGAGTGAGATGTTTCCAAATGCACAGAATGCTACAGTCAAGAATAATGCTTTATGGCTGTTCTTCTAAAAGTAAAACTGCTAACCTGTAAGGTAGAATGTCTAGAAATATGGAGGCTGTTGTTTTCACTGAGATTAGAGGTAAAAGCACTAGAAAAAGGGGTTGTACCTGTTTTCTTGGCAGGCCCTTGCACTCCTGCTCCAACTGCTCCAGATCCTGGACTCCCAGGGGCTCCAGTCTTTTTACTCAACAGGCTGTTGAAGAAGTTAGCCAGCACTCCCTCATTGGCAGCCCCCGCTGCGGCAGAAAAATGGAATTTAAAGTTTCTTTGATATTAATAAAACCTACTGAGTTGCTAGTAAGTACCATATAATGTTATGATTCCAAGTGAGCAGCCTAGGATGGCTTCAGTTGCTTCTTTTGAAATTAATATCTATTGTTCTTGCATCACATAATAGGATTTTTCAAAAGAAGGCAATGTCTTTATTTGGTGAAGTTGAGAAGTAGAATGCATTACTATGTGACTTCCTTTATTTCAAGACTAAGAGGTTTAGATTACAGCAATAATATCAACAGAAAGAACTGTGATCAAAGTAACTTTTGTTGTGGTCAAAACTCTGGTAAATGTAGAAATCATTCAAGTGAATGCTGAATTCAGGTCTGTGTACTCCCCTAGGGCAAACAAGCCAAACTAGGAGCCACTGGAGTAAAGTGTGATTCTCAGTAAGTACATTACCTTTCATGTTAGGGTCAGGTTTTTTTACAGCAGCCATTGGTGAGCCACTGGTCACGTTTGTTTGGCCAGCACGACCCGCAGGCCTGGGAGACCCAGAGGCTGGTCGTCCTGGAGACTCCTGCAACACAGAAACCAGAGCTGGACTGTGATCTTAAACACATAGCTTAGTTTGACTGTGAAGAAGAAAAGGGTACAGTTCAAGTTAAAGATTCCACATTTGAGTGATGTTAAGACACTTACTGTTGGTCCTCTTGTTGGTGTGGCTGGTTGCTTCGCTAACAAAGACTGTAGAGGATTAAAAGTTATAAAGTGAATGTTTACACAGGGCAATAGGATCCATTCTCAAATGGATACTGCAAAAAGACATCACTGACTGGCCACTTCATTAGCTACACCTGTGCAATCCAATACAGCAGCTGTGCATGAATTCTACTTGTTCTACGACTACAAGATTATCATTTCTCAGTTGTTGTTGAAATTTTCAGAAACGTGATAATACTACTATATGTTTGTTACTGAGGCCATAGCAGATGGTGGAGTCGTACTAATAAAAGGTGTTTCTAATGTTTTGGCCACCTTATTTATGCAAATGAGGGGGTCACACTGTAAAAGTAGAATTCATGGTAGAGCTGCTGTGTTTAGCTGCATCACTTTGTACAGGTGTACCTAATAAAGTGGCCAATGGGTGTATAAATGTTTTTTGTTTTTTTTCTCCAAATTTTGAAAACCAACATTGTGTTTGTAAGATAAGGGTAGATCCATCAACTCTGGTTTAAACTTATTCTAGACATCTGTACATAGAAGAGCAGGCAGTCCATATAAGCACAGAGAAGCTGAAACTACAGTTGAGTGTTTTTTTTTGTCTGACTTCCTAATTTATTTGGCCATAAAATAGGAAGTGAAGGCCATTTCAAGCTTCAAGTCAGATTACAAATTTGTTTTACAGTGAAAATGCCAGGTCAGGGTCACTACTAAAATCTACAGAGGACTTGACTGGGACCTGTTTGTTTTTCTTAGACATCCTCCATATCTAACTGTACAACCTTATTTTGTCATAATAACAAAAAATACTTATTCCATTAAAAAAGAGGAATACATGGAATACAAGAATCATGAAATATGCAAGAAAGACTGACACATACTTGTTGTTTCATCAGGAAAACTTGCTCATCCTCTGCATTTATCTCTTTGTCATGTACCAGCTGTGTAGAAGAGAAAAGAAGAAAGACAATCATCAATAAATTAATGAAAAAAATAAAGGATATAAAAAGCAGTAAGCTGTGAAATACTTATTGCTTCATGTGGTTAATTAATTGGTATTTTGTGTTTCAATGTCAACTATGACGTTTACATTTCTCAGTATTTGAACTGCCATACCTTTCGTACTGGAGGCTTTGTGATAAAATCTTCAAATGGATTTTCAGGTCTGACTGTTGTTAAGTTTTCATGCAATATGCCAATTTTCTTCTCATTATCCCATCCAGATGGACTGAAAGAAAAGGAGACAATTAGTGACTACAGTGATATAGAAGCATGTACACCATTTCCTTGAAATTAAAATGATAATTTATTTTGTTATGTTGCTCGTAACTAAACCTTAAAGTAAGATGCATGTTGTTGCATATTGGCAGCAAATCACTAATACGTTCCAGTTCTGACAGTCAGGAATATTTGAGATTGTGATGAAAAACCAAATAAACCAAGATAAACTAATGAAGTGAATCTCTAGCTTTACTTACATGAACACTGCATCCTTCTCCACCACTAAGGCAGGTGAGGTGAACTGAAAGTCATATATTTTATGTACTATATATTTGTAAAGCAGATCCAGGTTCTTTTCCTCTTTGACTGAAGTGTAGATCAGGCCAGCTCCATCTGTTCAATTCAGTTAAGGCAGCAGTTGTTTGGACAATAACAGATTACAGATTTATTCGTGATAACCAGTAAGATGTCCTGGGTCATTTTGGTTTGAATAGTCAATGTTATAAATATTTATATTTAGTTATGCTTTACAAGGATACACTGTAAGCAAAATCGCCTGATGTGAGACTGGATGAAATCGAAGTGCTCCTCTTTGTAGTCATGCTCCTTCTCTAGTATGCTGACTGCGTCACACTGAAGAGTGAGGGAAATAAATAAATATGACAGACAATAAATGGTCAGCATTTTTAAATACACAGTATGAACAAGGTAACACTGCTTTCTGTATCTTAAGTCCATTTTTAAAATGATACGATTTTACGCAGTGATTCTAGACAGAGCAAGCGTGTTAAATATATGTTTAACCTAAGAAGCACCTTATAAAAAACATATCTTTAAAAAGGTCCTCACAAAAACCTATTATTAAAAACCTATAGCTAAAGTAAAGTGATAAACAGCAAACAATGACTTTTTTCTGTAAAGCTGAATAGTTTTCTATGACAAGGGCTAGACACCAGACACCAAAGAGAAAAAAAGGCCCATTCACCACTAGCATGTGAAGCTCTGCTGATGGCTACATTGTTTTAAGCACTGGTCTTTGCCTGGAGAGTTAACAACCAAATATAATGGTGTCTTTTTATTAGAAAATACCTCTTTACAAAGCACAACATAAAAGTTAACACAAATATACAAATGTCTGAGCACAGGTGTGATTGTCATGGTAGCAATGGGCTCTTTTTCCAGAATTAACTCTCAAATAGCCGTTCACCATGCTTACTGTCGGTACATGTCAGGTACCCATATTACTGCACGTCACCATGAAACTATATTATCAACATCGTAATATAACAAATTCTTATCATAGAGAGGAATTATGATGATATATCATAGATAATATGTCATAGCCCTTGCACTGACGGTGGCTTATCTAAGTGTTAGATGATATTTTCTGGGCCCATTTAAGTCACACAGCTTAGGGTTGTGTAAATAAAGGTACCTACAGGCTAGAAGGGTGGAGGCTCTAGAAGTTTGAAAAGGATTAGAAGTTGGCACCATACTTGAACAAATGCCAAACTCAGACATAAATACAAACAGCAGTGATCTTTAATTGTCAGCTTAAGTTGTTCTCTATTGCAGCAAACATAATGTTTTACTGTGTATTTATTTGATATATTGGTTTTTGCTATTTTACCACGACAGTGTAGTATTAATTCACATAAACTTTGCATATAAGAATTTTTGGGTTGTAGGAATCATTTACCTTTGTGCAAACTATTAGCACTGGAATGCCCAGGTTGTATGTGAGCGTGTTGTCCCCAAGTGGTAGCACAACTGCCTCATCTTCCCCTGCTGTGGGGGCCCGTCTCTGTGGGGAGGATGGGGTGGCATCCTCCGGTTCTGTGTACTCTTGAAACGCTTTTACCACTAGTGTAAAAAGACAAAGAAATGAAAGGAATTCATACCATTAGTGAACATACAGCTCCAGATGAATCTTATTTTTATCTCATTTACAGTTGATCATATTTGACAAACATAAAGAAAATTACTTAAAGAACACATTCTGGAAAAATGTGTATATTGGGATGAAATCATTTCAAGAAATCATGTAACAGATTAGTATCACTTTACAAAACTGTTAATTATGCTTGGTATTTCTACAGTTGCATAATTGCCTTTGAGAGAAAGGTAGAAAAAGATAAATACATGGCATCTTTCACCTTCCTGTCGTGTTTTCCAAGCTGTACTGTGAGGTGGTGGTGGGGGGATATATGCAGGAAGCTGTGGCCTACTTCCTCAGGAGCTTCGGGAATGTTGAATGAATATTTGGGGACAGCACACAAAGCCAGATTGACTTGCCATTTGGAGCCAATTTCTTTAGTGTGAGACTTGGGATTTAGTACATGTGGTATAGCAATCTACAAGCAATCTTAAATGGGAATGTTTCTTGAATACAGACGTACACAAATCAGTGCATATGCACAAATAGAGTACATACATTAGCGCACAAGGTCAGGAAGTTAGCGTGAAGATTTTACACCAAAGTAGACATTTTGTGCATATTACTTTTTCTGTCTCCCCTCTTGAAGTTTATATTTAGACATATTAACCTAATCTGACAAAAAGATTTAATAACTGCTACCAACTGTTAGACTTCCATCTAATTCTTCCTAGTGGAGACTTTTAATCTACACAGGAGGTCTACTCAGCCTACACAACTACAAGATTTAGCTATTGAACAAAAACACAAAACACACAAACCTGGAACTGTATTATTTCAATAATAGTAACTATATTTATTCTAACGCTAATATGTTTAGATATTGTTATTTCTTGAGAATCTATTAAAATTAACTTGATGGTTTAAACGTCACAAACTAGTAAAAAAAAACATCAAACATTAATTTTACTGCATCTTAGGTGGTGCCCCGTTTCTGTAAAATTAATGTTTACATGTCCATGATGGAAACGGCACTGCTTCCTATGGTCGTCTGAGGAAGCAGTGAAAACACTAAGTAATAATTAGTTTATATGCATGTTTTGATATTTAGTTTTTGCCATGAACACTTGTAGTATATCAGTGGATCCAAGTATACAGGTGGTAAATATTTGATACCATACAAAGACTTTGGGTGGAGCATCACTTTAAAGTACAAAGTGAAAGAGACAAAGCCAGACAGACTTTGTCCTACTAAGCACCATTTATCTGTTCCACAAACAAAGGTGAGGTCATTGGTACACACAAGTAAGGACTGCTCAGCGTTCAATAAATTAAAAATAATTTATACCTCATACCCCAAATATACTGTATATATTTTTTTTCAATCACAAAATTAAAGAACTGTATTAATCATTTTGATTAGGTTATTAAATTTTCTAAAAGACGTAAAACTAAAAACAAACTAAAACTAAATGTCAAAAAAGCAAATTTAATCTTGCTGACTATAAGAAGACAAGTTCAAGCTTTACAACAGTTTACTAATTAAGCTGATGGCTACAGTGTTTTTACAGCTGTCAGGTTCCTCCTTGTCTTTCATTTAAGTGAAACAGACAACAAAATACCCAAGATGTTTGCCTACACATCATTCCCAAATAATGTAGCTAAAAAAGTCCTTGCCACAGAAATCACTGGGTGAAATATTTCTCATTTCAACGTGTGGTCCCAGCAGCAATAAGTTGATCCTGTAATTTGACTTGTGACAACTCCAGCACACAATCTTCTTCAGTTACAGGAAAGCAGGAGTCAAAAAGTCCGTCCCACTTACTGAATTCAGACCCACTG
The DNA here is from genome assembly GCA_032362345.1 of Sandelia bainsii. Taxonomy (NCBI): domain Eukaryota; kingdom Metazoa; phylum Chordata; class Actinopteri; order Anabantiformes; family Anabantidae; genus Sandelia; species Sandelia bainsii. The sequence continues at coordinate 11,356,878 of JAUMHL010000018.1, forward strand.
TGTTTACGTCCCTTCATTTCCCTGACACTGCAGTTGGAGGGGAGGGAACCATGATGCAAGACGCTTGCAAGACTCCCTGGACAAAAGCCATTCACATACACTTCCAGTCTGTCTACTCATATCCACAAATACAGTACATAATCTGACTAGGTCTACCCAATCTGCTAATGACATTACAGCTGGCATGCTAGACTACCCTTAACCTGGACGACATGTCTCAGCTAAAGTGGAAATGTGACCATGTCTGGGTGGGGCCAAAATGTTTGTCCCAGTGAGGAAGGAGGAGCGCTTTAATGAATGCTCAAACCAGCATATACCAAATACAAGACAGAATGTATAAATTTCAGTCTTACCTTTCCTTGGCATTGTGTAAATAAATGTGAACAATGCTTAACTAATGCAACTACTTGAACTGAAACAGGCCAGTAAAGCAAGTTTAAAATGTGGGCTCATTAAAGTAATTTAAGTGGTTGCAATTAACAATGTGCTTTAGTCATCACTTGGCTACAAGATTCCCTTTTCTTTTTCACACATTTGCCAAGAGACTAGACTACTTGTTACCACTTGCCACTGGACAAGCACAATATATATGTTGGGAACATTTTGACTTCTTTGTACCAAGTCAATTCACACTTATAAGAGCAACAGCAGCAACCAAATTTTGCAGGCAGACAAGATCTTCCTCTAAAACCCTACAGGCTGAACTAACTGAACTTAAAAACAACAATATTTCCCAACAAAAAACAACTGTTTATAAGAGAGATGACCAGCTCTAAAATTAACAGGAGAACAACATCTGAGTGCATCACACATTGATCTGCAGAACTTGCCTCCAGCCTGAACACACAGCTGAGAATCATGGGCCTCTCTGATGACCTAGAAACATCTATGACAATGTTATAAAGTGCTTTCTTTTCATGCTACACAGCAACCAATCTCTCATTTTTCCCCAGCAGCCACAGAGCAAGGAGTTTAGCTCTCATTATGTAAGACTCTCCCTGCTCCTACCCTGAGATGCTTAGATTTCTAAGTGCTGTTTCTGTCTTTCTCTCTCCAGAGATATACAATTCAAGTAAATGTATGCATATTATATTTCCATTTGTGTCTAAGAATTTTACATTTTGAGACATGAAATGACTTCTTCACAACAAATCACAATCTTATAGCAAGCTTAAGCAACAGTCTGCCTTAATAAATCAAATACCCATTTTGATTTTTGCTAACCGGTGCAATTGATAGCATTTTAACTCACATTGACCATTAGACATTTGCTGAAATTCAGTTATTATTATGTCCACGGTCATTTTACATGGTGCTGTGATGTTTAAACCGAGAAAGAGGCTACCTATGAAAATGTGCACATTACAATTTTGAGGGGATATGAGCAGTATGACAAAATCAAAGTCTTTAGCTATAAGTCAGATTTTTAAAATTGTGGAATCTGGTTTTGAGCTATTTTCTACTATTTTGAGCTATGACAAAACATCAAAATAAAAGTTCTGATAAAGTTGTGATTCAAGTTAAATAGTTAAAGTCAACTATTACTTACTCTTCTGTTCCATTTCCCTCAAGTCCTCAGGAGGGATCTTCAGCTTGTCCACGTGGTCACGTAGAACACTGGCCCACTTCTGCAGTGACTCCATAATGGTCCAGGGCCTTGACATATCAGCAACAAACACTGCTAGACAGTCAGGTAATGACTTAGCTGAAACAGCAAACTTAAGTAGGCCTTTGTGGTATACATCCCCATCCAGGATCCACACGTTACAGCGAGTAAGGTCTGAAAAGGAAAAAGCAAATTCTTAGATAAATATATGCAACACAATTATTGTTTTAAACTTCTGTTATTTTGTAAAGGCTACTGATGGTAAACAACCACACAATACAGCAGCTAAACTCACCATCTCTGTCCTCATCATGCACATTTAAGTACAGATACTCCAGTCCTCTCCCTTTCTTGTTGTGATCAGCTCCTTGAAGTTTGCCCATAAGTGTCGTTTTTCCTGATCCATCCTCACCTGGAAGATTTATCCACCAATTATGACATCATTTGTTACTATTTATAGTACTGGAAACACTGTTACTTATATATTAGTGTTGACATTTGTGATTAAAACAGATATGATACATATGCATGCATATCTAGACATTACAATGACAACACTCATATTTTCATGTAAAAGGCTGTAATGTCTCACACCTTCCTGGTCAACAACATAATTTCTCACGTTTGCCAAGCCCACCCAAATATAACCCCACAAAGTAAGACCTACTGAAAAGAAAGAATCTAATGTGAAATAATTGGCTTTTGTGAATTCTGTGCTATTTTGCAGGCACTTCATTACCATCAGAGTTGACCACCACTAGTACAAAGCTAACACCTCATAAACATAAACTTTCCCACATATGGCTTAAATAGCACTTACCAAATACCAGTATATTTTTTCCTGATGGCAACTTTGAACTTGATCTAGTTGAAACTTCGCTCAGTATCGAGGACCTAAAATACAATATTAAGACACGAATTGAGAAAAAAAAACAAGACAGATGAGGTCACAGTCATCAGGTCGACCGTCAGGTGGTACAGTGACAGGTCTAAATCTGAGCAACATAAGCTGCTACCAAAACAGCAACTAGTCAGTTAGGCGTTAATTATAATTACCTATAATTTCAGTAAATATTATGCAACTTTCAACTGCCCCTGTGATGTGTCCACGACAACAGGAAATGGCCAGCACGTTAGAAATAAGGAAATCTGACGCTAGCTTATATCTGAAGCCATGAAACCTGACAAGTTGAAGTCCCACAACTGTAACGTTAACTGTTATGATCCCTGATGATAAGCGTTCAGCGTCAGCGTTACTTTGCTGCATACTTCGGTCAGTTGGTTGTGGCATTAGCTTGTTAACGTTTAAATTCACGTTCCTGTTAGCTTGCTGTGTCCTGCATAAAGAAGCTAACTAGTGTTTAGCTATCTGTTGTCTTGATATGAACTGTCAAAGCTGATTCCATGAATTTAAGGTTATCTCTCAATATCTCTCAATCGTGATTCACTAATTCACCAACACTCACTGAATTACTAAAATGATTGGCTGATGAACAATTGGCTACTCGCAAGTTAGCTGGCTAAGCAGCCCAGTTAGCAGACGTTAGCCGAGCTTCTTACACAGCTAGCTAACGTTAGCAAACTGACCGCCCAGCTTCAGTTAGTGCTAATGTTACTGTTAGCCGGGCCGGTGTTTGACTGGGAGCAACCGGCAGTGACAAAGCAGAACCATAGTGGTTATGCTCTTCTAAGAAGGGACTCGACAGGTGTGAAGTCGTTCAAAAAGTAGCAGAACTTGCCAAAGGTTTTGCCCTTCTTCCTCTTCGCTGTTATTGTCGCCTGCCCTGGCAGCGCCCGGGAGCTGTTTCTCCAGAACGGGAGCCATCTTCTCTTTCTACAACCACAAAGGCAAGGCCCTGCTGCTGCTGCATGAGCTCCACTAGCACCGCCTTCATCCAAGTGGTCAGGGTGCGTTACATTCGTTAACTGCTGCGCCGCGCCGGGGCACCCCAGCTGCACCTCTGCACTTTCGACTATAACACGGTATTACTTACTGCTGTAAAAATTGGAGGAAATATGCTTTTTGTACATAATGCTGTACTAATAGGTGCGGCTTGACAGAGGCAGTGGTGATTTTTGTGCTTCAAACCGCTAAGCAGTCTGGCTGTATCCCAATAGGGGATGTCATAGCATTTTTTCTTTTCTTTAACAGCTGATAGACAATGTCAGTGTGTGATATCAACAATTACCTAATGTCCGGAAGTTCAACATACTTATAATGTGTAATCTACTGGCTGCTATCTGCCATATGTTAGTCAGTGTGGTTTTAACAGGTAATTCATTTTACAAACTTCCTTTTACCAGCTATTCTCTGGTCAGCTGTCATTTTTGAGATTTATTAAATCACATTTGTATTTCGGCTGGTCACCACATGCATGAAAATATCAAGACAGGAAGGTTTAAGTGGCGTGATGCTTTTCATAGAGTCTAATATTACACACTTTAAATCTAAAAGATAATTTGTATTGTCCATAATGCTTAGAAAAGTATTATAGGCAATGTAGACTCTTTTGTGTGATGTCTTTGGTGAACTGTAAAGCATTATCAGTAAACAGTTTGTTTTTCTATAGAGTTCCTTGTTTTGAACAGATTGTGATACACATCATCTTGCCAGTGACTCATAGTCAACTGAGTCTTTAACACTATTTACTTAATGGTAAATAGTTCAAATATTATTTGAATTCCAACAGGAACACACAGGGTTTATTTGAAGTGATATTGCAGTAGAACGTTAATATAATGTTAATAAAGTGAATATTTCTGGCTTCCTGTTTTTCCTGTTTTGACATTGTAGGTTAAATAGTTTATAACCACGTGTTCTATAAATCTTTTATATGCTGTGTGAGTGCCACTAGTCATGTCATAGAATAAGTCTCCAGTAGATGGTGCTGCTCACTGAAAATTGAATGGGCACAAATCTGTCCTACCCCATTTAGATTGAAATCTGAAGGCCAATCTGTAACTTCACTATGCAGTTAATTTTAACAATAGGTATTTATCTATCATGAATTTTTATACATCAGCCTATAACAGTTTAATTTAGAAAGTTCCAAGGTCCTACGATTGTGCATTCCTTATTGTGGCACTACGTAAAAAGAAAGAAAGAAAGTAAGGTGTTCTGTTGTGTTTCCCTTCACACAAGGTTCAACCGGTTGCTTTAGTTAACCATCTTGATACAAACTAGAATAATAAGTTTGTTCTTTATTATGTTAAATTTGTCCTTAAGTTGCAGGTATAAGTTGTGCTTCACTAGTGGAGTCAGAAGAAGTGGTGCGAACAAACCTGTGCTTAGTGGCACCCACTTTGGCTTGCAGGGAACTCCACACAAGTCTGCAGCACTTTGACACATTCCTGTACTCTCTATGTTGGTGAGCTGTTGGCCTGTAGTGTGTTGTAGCATCCAAAACTTGTTTCTTTATTTCACCTTCTTTTCAGTTTTTGTGTCAGTCTAGGTCAATAGAATCAGGGATTGCAAATAAATGAGCTCTGGACATTAACATGACGATAACTGTGTGGGATTTTCCAAGTCTTCAGAATGTCTATGTGTCCTCTGTCTATGTGGATCGGAGTGGTAGGCTGGGATGGTGGTAGCTACTCCTGGGAATACATTCCAGAGCTTTTGCATCATGTGAAACTCACCCTTTGCTGTCTCTTTGTCACTACTTAGCTGTGCTGCCAGCATGGCAAACAAACAAGACTGATCTTATTTTCTTGTTTTCTTTAACAGATAGAAAATAGAACTTTGTCCAGTATGGAAAAAAGTAAATAGTAAAGCATTCTATGCAGTATAGTTCAATGACTTTGAAGATCTAATGAGATCAATTACTAGATTTTTACAGTCAGGGTTTTTGTTGTGATTTACACTTGAAGAATCTGTAGGATCTGAAGGTGTATTTAATTTGTCTGTCACAGCAAACCATATACAGTTAAAACCCAAAAGTGTCTCCACTGACACTGTATTGTGCTCTCAAGTCTTGTAACAGGAGATGGTGCTGTCTCCTCAAAAATATGTCTGTCTAGTATTCTTTAAGTCATGAGCCAAAGATGTATTTATTCATAAATGCTAAATGGTAAAAATGCAAGATGGAGAAAGAAGAGTTTCTTCAAAAACCATTGGGATACACATCCAACACAGAACATGTCATGCAAAATCTTTCTAAGCATAAGATATGTTAAATGAAATTATATAATATACAACATTATAAAATATGTATATTTTCAGAAATACATTTGTTATATTCACAGATACATATTTCTTGGTTGCCATCTAAGTGCATATATGCGCAACTAGGACCAAACCAGTTTGGCTGCTATTTAAAGGTATTTGTAATTAATAGTTTAGTTAATAGTTACTAGTTTGAACGATGTAATCAGATCGTCAGTCCAATTGTTGTGATTTCTAAGAAATTAGAGAAATTACACAGCTGAGCCAAACTGTAAAGAAAAATCATTGTGGGAACAGTAAAGTAAAGACTTAGCCTTGCTTTTATTTTCACAGACTCAGAAAACAAGTAGACTGGACTGCTGTTTAAATGGGACCACATGATGTCATTCATTAGTAACATAGATTAATGGTACAATTGTTGGAAAAAGATTATATATCTTCATAGATATGCCTCAACTTTATTATACACCGATAGTCATCGGTAGTTCTCAGACCTGTGCCAGTGCAATGCTGCTTGGGTCAACTGTTGAAGGGGACATTATGTTCACCTGGAAGGATCAGTTGTTGAAAGTCTCCTTGTTCCATTTGCACATTGAAGGTAAATAGCAAAGAGTTAATGCATCAGAATGCCTTGCAATGGTTACAATGAACTTTTGGTCGTATTAGGCTTATATTCCTAACAAGAACAGGAAGATCATAATACTTAAAAGCCAGACATGATGTAGCACAGACATCCATTTTCTTATTATGTTTATGATGTCTCATAATTAAAATGACATATTCAGAGGCCCTTAATCAAAAAACTTATGTCCATACGTTTGCATTTAGGTTACATTAAATTTAGCACTTTTAAAACCAGAAAAAGAAGAAATTAGTTTTAACATTTTTATAAATGATTTATAATTTACTCGAAGAGATAAGCATGCATATTATCATTGCTGACAAACAGGAAAAAAAAACATAATGGAATCACTGTAATGGAGATGAACGTGTGTGTATGTGGTGCTCAAGTGGTTTTACCGACATAATGGCTCCTATGCAAAATTTATATTACAGTAATACTCCTGTTGGCAGTTATGTATAACGCCACATGACTTCATATATAGCGTAACCTTCGGCAAGCATCAGCAAAGGAGAATTCACGTTTCATATTTTGTAAAGCGAAATAAAGTCAGTTTACAATGACATTCACTAAAGAGAAAGTGCACGGGAGAGGAGGGGTTAAAGATTGGGAGGGTATAGTTTGCAGACGGGGCAGCAGTGGGGTAGGCTGTGGGGTAGGCTGGATTGTGATAGCGACAGATGTCTAGAAAACTGTGAGGGGCACTCCTCAGTTACAGCACTGTCCCAGACTGCACCTCGGAGAGCAGGGGCGGAATCTGCAGCTGTCACTCCAAAGGTTTACCTCCATTATCACATCCAGCCGGAGCTTGGAAGAGAAGCTGATCACTCTCTACAAATACAGGTCAGTCTCATAAGAACATAATTTAATTTAAAAGAAATGTTTTATTATTTAAGTTAAAGCATGCTGAAGATATAGCGTTTTTTTTTTGTGAGAAGAAAGAAAGAAAGAATGAAAGAAAGAAAGATGCCCATGCCTTTCAGCTGACTTATTGTTCTCTCTCTTTGCTTTTCTCCTTTTATGTAAATTTTTACATTTCAAGCCTGGCATAATGAAAGCAACATGTTTTATTTTACACGTTCTCATCGGTTGAATTAGATGTAGTTCGTCTTCTCGGGGATCGGCGCTGGTTTTAACAGATGATTTAAAAAACCTGGGATAAAGAAAGCGCAAAACAAAGTTATGAAGTTTTTTTACATATCAGATATACATAAGGTGTTGCGTAGATTTCGTTTTCTTTTTCATGCTCTTGTGAGTACATTTTCAAATGCTCGTGAACAAAAAGGGCAGAGCAGCTGAGAGAAGCAGCGGTGGGTGGGTTGCAATGGGGGATGGAGACCCCTCTACAGCTTTTATCATTCAAGTGTTCGTGGGCAGTCTAGTATAAATCCCCTGTAAAGTAGCCTGTAGTCTACATTATAGCACGCTATACCTTACCACCAATTTGCTGATGACTTTGCCAAACCCATTACTTTTATCAGGGTGTAGCTACTGGTGATGAAACCCCATCCTTTGTTACCAGCCGACACATGCTCCTGTGCTGTTGCATATCTCCTTTATCTTTCTAATGTGAGCTCTAAGCTTTGGTTTAATGTATATTTGACGTTGGCATTTACTTGAAATTTGGCTTGACAAATCGTCAGTGCAATGGCATTGTTGTGATTTAAAAATATTAGTTTTTTTCCTCCAAACTGCACATTTTGCTTTGTCTGAATTGAAGGCCAGGGGACACACCAAGATGAATTTGGTGAAAAAATAGGCAAATATAAAAGAGCCCATATAAATTAAGTGTAATTCCTTATAAGTCGTTCTAAAAGAAGGTGACTGATGTTACTGTAAAAGCAGACATGATGACTCAGGCCTATTTATTTTAACGGGCAGCTCATTAAACTGTAAATCGGTGTTATGATAGGCAGCCTATCCCAGCCTGGTGTGTGGTGCATCCTGTCTTTATTGCACCATTGCAGCAGTAGGGACAGTTCACAAATTGCTCATACCTGTACCCACATGCTGCCTTAATGCTGCATAATATATCTACCTTTGCTGGAATGGCATCTGGCAAGCCAAAATGGGCCAATCAAAATATCAGACTGTGTCTCAAAAATCCACCTCATCATCATCTTTGCAGAATCATGGCTTTCAAGGGATCTTCTTCTAAGTTTGTAATCAAACAGGTTGATTTTTCTGGGTCAGTTAAAACACAATCGGTGAGATAAAGCTGAACTTCCATTTCTCTATTCTGTAATTTGACAGAAGTTTCGTTCTGTGGCAATCACTGAATCTTCCTCCACACATGTTACAACACTAATACAAACATCTATGCTGTATAGTAGGCCTACATGTTTCCTCAATTCACAGAATGTATCATTATAGAAGATATAGTTTGTAATTCAGATGGTTAATGTGAATGTAACTTCATGTTCTGGATTATCTCTATACATTCCAGAATAAATACTTAAAAACAAAATAAATTAAGAAAACAAAACAAAAAAAGAATAAAAGACTTGTTCAACTCAGAGTTTGGGTTCACTTGGCACCGAGCCTTCCCAGACATTCCTGAAATAGTCAAGAGTCTGTGGGGTTGTCTGATCTCAGTGAGGTTCCCATGAATTTGCATTTGTTTGAGCAGTTTTTAATTGAACTTTGGTTCACTTCTGGACAACAAACTTCCCACTCTGTTTTCTAACCAAAAAACATGGAGCTTGAAAGACTGTTGCATTTTAAATTAATCAATACTTGTATTGCCATGACTTCTAATTTGATGTGTCCCCATCAGATTTATTTATGTGATAAAATAGTATGTCATTGCATTTTTACATAAATGATAGAGCACTTGCCTTTCTAATATATTTAAAATATTAATGTATTTAAAAGTGTGAAAAAACGCACTTGTGATGTTCACAAGTGGTGTTTAAACTAAGTGGTGTTAAATCTAAAATAACTACCTAAGTAAACATAGACGTGTAAATTAAGAGTCTCACCTCTGTTCTTGGGTGGCACAGGGTCAATACCACTATTGCTTGTGTTTGAACCCAGCCAGCAAGGTCGTTTAAGTGTGGAGTGTGGACATTTTTCCTTTTGTTGGCATGGGATTTAAACATTCATGATTAAAAAGAGAGGCCAATATAAACTATTTTGTGTTTCTCACATTAATTGGCTCCTTTAACCACTCTTTCCTAGGATACATCATGGGAGGCAAACTGAGCAAGAAGAGGAAGGGGTATGATGTGAGTGACCCCAAACAGATGAAGGATGAGCCTGCAGTTGCAGAGAAGTCTGCTAAAGTGAAGGATGGAGCTCCATCCACAGGAGCTGAGTTGACAGCTGAGGCAAACAATGTGGTCAAATATGAGGAAACTGTGGGATCAAGTGGAGCAGCAGTAACTGAAGCTGTAAAAGCTCCAGAAGAGCCCAAATCTGAACCTCCAGAAGAAGCAGAGAAGGCTGCTCCAGTACAAGAATCAATTGCAACAGCAGAAGCAGTTCCAGTGGTAAAAGAGCCAGCTGTTGCAACAGATGAAGCCGCTCCAGCAGCAGAAGAACCATCTGCAGCAGAGGGGGAATCAGCACAAGTTGCAAAAGAATCAGCTGCATCAACAGAGGAAACTGCTCCAACAGGGGAGGCATATCCAGTAGCAGGAAAAACAGCTACAGCAACAGAGGAAGCTGCTCCAGTTCCAAAAGAACCACATGCAAAGGTAGATGAGGCAGCTCAAGTAGCAGAAGAACCAGCTGCAGTAGCAGATGAATCTGTTCCAGCAGTAGAGGAACCAGTCACAGCAGCAGAGAAACCAGCTCCAGCAGCAGAGGAACCAGTCACAGCAGCAGAGCAAACATCTCCAGCAGCAGAGGAACCAGTCACAGCAGCAGAGCAACCAGCTCCAGCAGCAGAGGAACCAGTCACAGCAGCAGAGCAACCAGCTCCAGCAGCAGAGGAACCAGTAACAGAAGCAGAGCAACCAGCTCCGTCAGTAGAGGAATCAGTCACAACAGCAGAACAACCAGCTCCAATAGTAGAAAAATCAGTTGTCATAGCAGAGGAATCTGTTTCAGCACTAAAGGAGCCAGGTCCAGTAGCAGAGGAGGTAGCCCCAGTAGAACAAATCCCAGTAGAGCTCCCAGAGGCTACAGCAGCAGTAGAAGAAATCTCTCCAGCATCAAAAGAACATGTGCAGCATGAGGTTGAACCTGAGTCTGTAGCTGCCCCTGAAGAGCTCCCTGTAGAAGAACCTGTTGCTGTTGTGGAATCTGTGCCTGACCCAGTTCTAGCCAGTACAACTGAAGCACCCAAGGACCATGAGCCAGAACCCATCCCAGAGACTGTTGCTGAGTCTGAGACTGTGGAGAAGACAGTGGTGTCTGCTGCTGTCCCTGAACCCGAGCCACTGGCTGAACCAGCTGGAGAGCCAATGCTGGAGCAAGCCCCAGAACCAGAGAAACTCCTCAAGCCAGAGCCTGAACAAGTACCAGAGCCAGAACTGGAGCAGACACCAGAACCTAAGTCGGTGGAAGCACCTGAGCCAGAATCTGGACCTGAGCAAGACCCAGAACAAGAGCTAGTACAATCACCACAGCCAGAACCAGAGCAAGTACTACAACCAGAACCTGAACAAGAGGCCAATACAGTGGAACCTGCACCAAAAGAAGTAAAAGAAGTTCAACCACAGCCAATCGAAGCCACATCTGCACGTGAGATGGTGGAAGCAGAAGCACCTGAGGTCTTAGAGAGTGCATCAGTGGAGGTCCCGGTTATTTATCAGGCTGAAAAGGAGGACTCTGTTGCAACAGAAGTATCCAGCACTGAGGCACCAGCTGAGCCAGAAGCAGCAGAACCTGTTTCTGAGATTGTCATCTCACAGTCTGTCTCCAGTGAAATTACAGCCAAGTCTGAAGATGCAGCCAAAGCCTCTATCACGGAGGTGCCTGAGGTAGAAAGTAAGATGGAAAATGGGGATTTAGAAAGTGCTTGTGTTAAAGAGGATGTGGTAGAAGTAGATGCACTTCCAGCTGTGAATGGAGAATGCAAAGATTACACTGCCACGCAGACAGAGGAATGTGTAAATGGTAGTGAAAAGCCAGAGGAGACACCTATGAAGGAGAGGAGTGACTTTGAACTGAAAAAGGATGTAAACCTGAGTGGGGATGTCCATGAAGTTCCTGATTCAGTTTCCGACATGGTGGAGGGTCTCAGCACTGAGGTCACCCAGGCTGTCTGAAAAAGGCAGTCGTTTAAATCAGTGTGAATTTAGTGTAATCCTCTAATGGTGCAAGAAAGCTATCAAGTTATCAGAAACACAGCTAGGCTTTCTAAAATGCTGTAACCACCGCAATGTCTATAGTGGTAACTCAGGCAAAAGAATGTTTTCTTTTGAGTAACCAAAAATCAAATACAACCACTTGAGGATAGAAAGAAAGAGAGAAAGAGACAGACTGAGAGTCAGCAATAGCAAGTGCGGTGAAAGAGCAGAGAGGAGACTTGAGGTTGGAATTTGAGAGATTAGTGCAGACATACAGTGAATCTTGAAAGCAAAGCAAAAACGCTGAATGGTAAATGTGATATTAATGAATGAAATGAATAAATCTGTGTTTGTGTGTGAGCCCAATTAATATTACAAAGTGTTTTCTTTCATAATTAGTATATTATCTGACTTAGAATTTCGTATATCCTTTCTATTACTATATGCAGACACATGCCATTAATGTTTTGGTCTTTTATAATAATAGTACTTGTGAGGGCTGTTCATTTTAAATTGATTGTTTGGAAATAGAGAATAAAGAGACATTGTTATAGCCTACAGTGATCTTCTTTTTTCATGCATTCTCTTAGCAATTGTGTAGCAAGTGGATCAGTTGTCTCAGGCTCTGGGATACTAGTACTATTAGAAGCAAAAGAAGCAGATCAACATTAGAAAACATGGGTCTGTTAATTTCAGACTAAATGTTGACAGCTCCTGACACTACTTCTCATATCAGCTCTACTGGGTCAGAGTTTGGCTGATTATTAATATCTTCAAAGAGCAATGTCCTTTAGGTCACTGCAGATAATTTGGTTGATGGAGCATGGGTGGCTATTTGATGCAGCCTACATGTCATGATTGGGCAACAATGTGATTCTTTGATCCCAGAGAAGTCAATCCATTTTCATGCCTATTGCTGATGCTCCATGCAATAGCAGCACACTCGGACAACAAATCCATACCAGCAAGGGGAACAAAATGGGGGAGGGGAAGGAATGCCTGCAAGAGTGGGAGAGAAAAGGAAGGATGGGTTGGGGAGGGGTGTTCTGGATGAAAGCATGACTATTTTACAGATTGAAATTAGACAAGCAATGTGAATGAGTAGAGCTGCATGGTAATAGGCAAGGATAAATGTGTATATGAAGATTCTCAGTCATCCAGGTGAAGTTATCTGGAGGTTGAATCATAGCAACTGGATGTTTCGCTACTCATCCAAGTAGCTTCATCAGACTGATGAAGCATCTTGGCTGAGTAGTGAAACATTTGGATCTAACCAGAAAGAAAGTCCAGTTGACATGTTTGACACCTGTGTGATGCTTCTTGTAGAATGCTGCCACGCCTGCTGCTCACACTAATGTCAGATCTTTGTCGTGGAGGTGCTAATGCATATACATTAACAAGGCAGAGTAAAATTATATTTGTGTTTCTGTGCAAATGTGTGTGTACAGACAGTGTTGAATGTGTGTGCATACAAGAGAGGCATTTGTAGAGTAGTGTCATTCAACCTTCAAATAACTACTGTTCATGCTCTGATAGGGATATAGTAACCTAACAAAGAAGTAGCTCAACTATGGGCTCATTCACAAACCAATGTACTCTGGTTTAAAAAAAAAAAAATTATAACAACTGAACATTTATCAAATGAATTTTTTGCTGACAAATTTTGTCAAAAATAGTTACTTTACTGTAGGTTGTTGCCACAGGTTGTTGGTTTGGAAATACAATTAATCACATCCACTACATGCTAGTGGGTTTGCTATTGCTCTGGTTAGTTCTTGCCAAAAATCTAATTTATATAGTCATTAGTGAAGTCCATCATTTTACTTCCCTTCACTTTCTTTCCCTTTTATGTGTGTGTTAGTGTAGGGTCCTTGTCTTTTAGATCTTGATTTAAACACTGACTTAAAGTTGCATAGTTGTGAAACACCAGCTGCACTGCCTGGTTACCCAAACACTATGTGCTCTATACGCAAGCTCCCGCACAAAGCTCAGACTGTGTTCCAGCTCCTTTTTTCGTTTCGTGAAGACTAGCCTGCAGGCTTTACCAATCCTGTACTGATGCATTTGAGAAGCAAAAGGAAAAAGAAAACGTGAACTAAATCCAAAGGTTGTATTATGATGAAATTCATAAGGCAATGACCTATTAGTTTTGAAGGTATTTTTTTATTCTTTTCCTTTGGGCAGAGCATCAAAGACGCAGGTCTAGAAATCACTCCTGATGTCTTTTTGTCAAACCTGTATACTATAGGTACTTTAATGGTTGATTTATTGACAGGGTGTTAGTGTGTTCATGAATGAGAAGTAGAACAATAACTATACAGTAATAAGTAACAACAGATTCTCTATGGCCTCTTTATTATGTTTGAAAACAGCAAGTGAATGTTCATCTGCATCTTCAACAACTTGTGGATTATAGAGTTGCAGTTATATGTAGAAATAGGAATATTGATTAATTAAAGCCTCTTTGACACTTGGTTTCAAAAGTTGAGTGTTCGTATTGTATATTTATGTGTCTATGTAACTATTTACTGTACTGCACATTACTTACCTAATCCATGCACTATGTGGTACCTTAAAAAATATGGAGCAATGAAATGTAAAAGTACTATCTAAGCTACTTTTTTTTTATCCCCCAATGCAAAATGATGATGATAAGTGTCTGAAAGCTCAGTTTACCTCTGATCATTGAGTAAACTGTTCCGTTACAGAAGGAGCAGAGAATCAATAAATTAAGGAGTGATAGCAGAAATTTATGACAAAATATGCAACAATCTAAGTCAAAGTTCAGGAGGAAGACACTCTTAGTTATTATGAATTTAATACTCTGCAAGCTCATCAAAACAGTGGTCTAGCAAACACAACCCTCACTTGTATGAAACACATTTCTAAATCCTGAAGATTTCATGGAAGTACAAGACATCACTTATTTCTAACTTGTCCTGTCCACTTCAAACTAGTAGAGACTGAAATGCAAAAAAAAATATCTTGTAAAACTCTTTGGGGGAGAATACTGTACCTTTTTTGTGTTTCTCGTGAATCCATGACTCATAGCATGAAGTTGGTTGAGAAAAACTGTATGTGTCAGTTTTTTCTCCTTTTAATTCCTTTGTCCACATAGAGCATTGGGATGTCTCACTTTGCAGTGAACTGGCTCTACTTCATGACAAACTGTCTGGAAGATATATTTAACATGACTATATTTACTGACCTTTCCTTACCTAGAGGGCAGCCATATTTCATGCCCCGTGTGCCTCTCTGAAGGAATCTTTTGTTTTGGTCATTAGTGAGATAACCAATGAGCAGGTTATGAATGTGTGAGGGAAGACTGCTCACACCCCTGAAATGCTTTCTGACATGAGAGATACTCTTTTCCTTGTTCCATCCACTCAGGTGACTGAGTACATAATAACAATCAGGTGGGCAAATTACAGTTACAGCTGATCACTATTTATTATTAATCCCAGAGGGTGTCAGAGCATAAGTACAGACAAGAAAACACACACAAGACATGGCCAAAAACAAACAACTCACTCTTCCCTTTTCACTTTCAGACAGACAGAGAGACACACAGTGATGTCTAATGCTTTTATTAGGATGACTGTACAGGCACTTCCTCTCTTTCCCTTTAAGTTCCTAACGGTCACTCAGTAGAAGATACACTAGGTAACTGATATGCTGAAAGAGCAAGAGTGTGTTTATGGATTCATCTCCTGGCTCAAACTGTGTCTATGCAAGCAAAGTATTATTTTTCTGTCTCTCTTGCTCTTAATGTCTGTCTTGCACACATAATCAGCATTACTCCCTCCTTTCTTTTCTCCTCTGGATGTGTAACTCTTTTAAGCCTCTTTATCACTTTCACTCTTGTTCTGACTGTAGTTTACCCTCCCACCCCCAAATCCATCCATCTGGACATGTGCACTAATGCTGCCATTGTATCAGCATGGGCAGAAGCCTATTAGACAGAGCTTGGTGGTAGTAAAGATCAATATTAATCAATAGGGTTAGACTAATGGGCACTGAGAGTAGCAGTGATTCCCTTTTGTCTGCTCAAAGATCCCATCACCCTTAAGTCCTCACACATGCACACTCTCTTGCTCAACCACACACACATATACACATACACACACAAACAAAGACCCTGCTTTCTATTCTGTCTCACTCTGCTGATGCAGCTGCTGCTCTGAGCGAGCACTCTGCAGCTGCCCATTTTCTCTGCCTATGCTGTGTGTGTGTAGGAAGTAGGGGGGGGTATCTATCTAAACAGTATCTACAGAAACATACTGTATAAAAGACTGTGGAGCCATACACACATGCAGGAAATAAGTTGCTGTGGAACTACACTTGCTTCAGTGTCAACTAAAGCTTTCACAAATAGTTTAATAAGAGTTTGAAATAAGTCAAATAGCTGTGTGGATGTCATCTCAATTTTCCTTTTGGCTCAACACCTGCTGAGATTTTCATTGTCCAGGCCGTTGTATCAGCAACTATTCAATGTCACAGTGTTTTCTGAGTAGCACCAATTGGAAAGTTGAGCCAGCACCCACAACCACTACATCCATCATTCTTTGAAATTTAGTCACACTTGACCTTTTTTTCATAGCAGACATTTTGACTTGTTATAGCTAAAAGAAAGTTACAATATCTGTAATATTCTGAGACCAACAATCTGTCTTTTTTCATTATTTCCACAACTACACAACACATAAAAGGTGTCACATTTGATGTGTACAAACAAGTGCAATACAAATGTTTTCCTGGAGAGACTGTACCTCAATTCTATTTAATTCAATTCAATTCAATTCAATTCAACTTTATTTGTATAGCACCAAATCACAACATAAGTCATCTCAAGGCACTTT
>JAUMHL010000018.1:11375100-11389505 GCA_032362345.1 Sandelia bainsii
TAAATATCTTTAAGGCTAAATTAAAAACTCATTTATTCTCCATAGCCTTTGGGTGTTCTTAATCTTTTTAACTTTTTATTTTTATTTCTTTATTTTATATCTGTTTTGTAAATATCTGTCGTTTCTAATGTTGGAAATTTAGATTTGTTTTTACTTTATTTTATTTACTTTATTATTATTATTATTATTGTTTTACTTTTGTGTACTCGTTTTATTGAAAATTGTTCAGCACTTTGGTCGACTTCAGTTGTTTTTAAATGTGCTATATAAATAAATTAGATTTGATTTGATGTCTTATGACTGAAAACAAAAGATTTAAAAAATAAGAATGTCACAGAAAAACACAAAATGTTGACTGTATTATTATGTTGTATTGTTGTGTTGGTAAACAATCAGGTCTAGGTAATAATAAGACTAAAAGATTTTGGTGGTATTAACTTTTAGCGGCAGCCAGAGCTACGAGAAAAGCATTTGATCTCACTACACTACACAAATAAAATCAATATATTAAAACGAAAAGCACTTTCTCGTTTCTATTTTTAAGTACTAAAACTGCATTTGTGCCCTTGTAATAAAATTCTGTTTGTAAATTGTCTCAGACCCAGCCACTGTGGCTGCAGAGTGTCCTCTAAGGACAGATGACCTTCATGGTGCCTCCAGTGACAGAGCTAAATCAAAGCTGCTGCTTGTTTAAGACAGCCACTGTACAGTGCCTCCACGGCTGCTGGTGAATTATTTATACGTGAAATGAAATGACCTCTGGTACTTTGAAGACAGCAGGGGTAGTGCAAGGACAAAACAGATGTAGAGAAATGTACGGGGTTGGCAGAGTGAAAGTTGAGAGGAAGAACATACATGAGATCTGAAATAGGGAGAGAAGGTAGAAATGTATGAAGAGAGAGAAACTATAGTTCAACTCTCAGGAAGAGCTTGAATGGATTCATGTCTGAGGTCGTTCCAAACCTGTTGGAACAACAACTCGCTTGCTCTCTATAATGCTTGTGTCAACTTGGATTTGACGTAGACACACACACAATCTGTGGATTATAAATAAGCTATGGTTAATGCATAAGGTAAATGCATATTCAGAACGTAGCAAAGCATATAACTTACAAGGAGTTTTAGGAACAAATCAAATCTCAATGCACTATATCTGTGTCTGTTGTCCTCTTGTGATTACTCTACTCCATGATTTACTTCAGAAGAGTGTGGTGTATTAGTCACCTGTGATCACAGATTTAAATCTGTCACCTACTGTCCAGCAGTTACAGGCACATGGGCATCAGTCACAGGCCTACACGAACATATCACAAAGCCTCAAACTATGGTTATGTTTGTTTTTATTAAGATCTTTACAAAATGCTGTGGCTTTGTTTTATTAGTATTCTTCACAAAGTCTCACAAAAACTCACAAAGGCACAACTGAGTTCACAGTTTTTTACTGCAACGGTTGAGAAGTGCCAGCATTGCATAAAAGCCGCAGACAAAGGCTCCAGGAAGGATCCATAAATGCATTCCAGAAAAGCTAGAGCTGAATTAGCAAAAAAAATGTATGACTTAATATCTCTTGAAGTGAATACATGCATATCCTCAAGAACCCATATATTGGTTTACGTCAGTTGTAGTGTTCTTTGTCTTCTTTGTGTTTTGGACTGTCAACATTTGTTTAACTGTGGAGGATGTTAAAGTGATGTGGCAAATCATCATCTCAGCTTTTCATACCCAGTTATGTCAACAGAGAAGTAGAGGGGAAAAGAGACAGATTTTATTTTTCTATTTAATAACAAATAAGAATTTACAACCTATTTAAACCATTTGAAGTTTCAGCCTTTTTTGAGAAACGCATGTTTTACTGTTCTAACTATAAACAATAACATTGCAGACATTTTTCTCTTATAGGAAACGATGATTATTTGTAAAATAACAATAGAACTCCTATTTAATTAGGCTCCATCTAACTTTATACACAGTTTTTCATTTTCTAAAGAAAGACATTCTGTGCACAGCTTACTTTGTGTACACAACAAAATTCCAGCTGATGTTTTCATAATGAGGCATGCAGGACTCATAAAAAAGAATCTCTCCAGCCTGGATACACAGCACATACACATATAAACACAACCCACATCCAGCACACATAACCAAAATGAACTCATAGTCTTTTCAGCCTCACATAACTTGGTGTAGTTATTTTTCAACATTTTAGATGAATTGTATGTACACTGTAATGGTTACTTTTTTGTGCCTGCATTTGTGCACGTGCCCATGAAAAAAAGAAAAAAACTAAAGGGAAAACAGTGAACAAAAGAACTAGAGATAAGAAGAGATAGGAAGGTTAGAGGAAGGTGGTGGTGGGGGTCTTGTTGTATTAGAATAACAAGGACTGCTCCCTCCTTCAGATGAAACACAAGTGTCAGGACCTCCTTCTGCCACCGACCCCCTACACACCTTATTAAATCCCTTAACTAAGATTCATCCCAACACACGTATGCACACATATACCAATGCACACATTTATAATACACAGTGTGCCATGTGACTCCACCCCCCATGATGCCTCTGGCCCACGGCATAGCCATATGTCCACCACACAGATACTGGCAGAGCTTCACTGCTTTGTACTCAGCTCACACACACATCAACCTACTCTAACATGTGAGAAAGACCCTGAAGAATGACTGGCAGGCATCTACACAACACCACAGGCTTTTATGAAAGATAGTAGTTCACTTGTTCCCATTTTTCCCTCATCCTAAAATTGGTATGGACACAACCCAGTATAATGTGATGTAATACACACAGCATTTCTTGGCATTTTAATTTTTTCACATCAGTTAATGGATTACATATTCC
The DNA here is from genome assembly GCA_032362345.1 of Sandelia bainsii. Lineage (NCBI taxonomy): Eukaryota > Metazoa > Chordata > Actinopteri > Anabantiformes > Anabantidae > Sandelia > Sandelia bainsii. The sequence goes on from JAUMHL010000018.1 coordinate 11,377,954, forward strand.
CTTTTATGGGTTGGGAAATTTCTACAAGCTCTTATTTTCAGGGCCGTGTTTGTTGCTTATGAAACCTTCTTAAAAGTTTTACTTAGTATTTTGATGTCCTAAGCTACATATGGTTTCACAAAGTAAAATGAGCTCACAATGCTTCTCACCTTTGTTTTACACAGAGAAAAATCAGTGTGTGACCTCGTGCCCTTCACTAATCCAGTTCTACTTCCCTGTTATATATCATTACACCGTACGTGCAAGTTGCACTCAGTAAGAGTCCTTATAGTTTCTGCTGGGTGACTCGGTGCAGCAGGTAATCATTTGACAGTGTTGTTGTATTTTCTGTCATCCGGTCATGACAACCATTCACCAGAGTCCAGTAATGTATATTCTTGTCTTTCAGGATCTTTGGGAAGGTATTAGGGATATTATTTTAGAGTAACTTTATTCTACTTTGAACCTTGAGATCACTTCAGGGTTAATGGCAAGTATGGCATTTGTTTTGTTAAGTAAAATGTCAGAATTAACACGAGAGGAAATGATCTCCTGTTCTACAGTTCTCTGCTTCAGTTAATTTGTTTTAAAAAGATGTGAACTGATTAACTGGTTGGCTGATTAACATTTTGACAGATTACTGTCAACATACACATCATGATTTGTTTTAGTTGCCTGGTTAAATACAGATATACATCATTAAATCTGAGATTAAAACTAATTTCCCTCCAATAAATAGTGATGAGAACCACATGGTGCCAGTCACTGTAGGAACGTCAGAGGAGATTTTGTCAGGTATGAGGATGGATGTACACAAATAGGTGATAAGAGGTGTAAACACTGAGGATGGTTCCTCTTCACTGTGCTGCGCCGTCTTTCTGCAAACAGCCTGATGAGCAGTTGGAACAGGTAAAGCCGGCAGAGTGACTCAGCAACAGGCGCTGGGACATGACCCAGATTTGCTACTGTTGTGCATTTCTGATGGAGAAGTGTCAGGCAAAGCAGGTCAGGGCTGTGTCACTCCAAACTATTATGACATTCAGATGCACAGAAGGAACAGCTTCTCTGGCATTACTGCAAGAAAGTCAACTCAGCTGATTCTAAAAGGCAAAAGCAAGGGACGGAGGTGGGAGGAGAGCTGGACTGTCTGTGTTTAGATATTTGTGTGTCTACTCATGCACGCAGGTCTATAGAGGTAACCTCCCAGAAAGACTCCCAATAAGTTTCTTTCCAAAAAATAACAAGGAGTTATCCTTCCTAATTTTGCTGTATGGCTGCAAGTACAAGCTGGTGACTTTCTCCTGACCCGTACTTCATTGCTTATTGAACATGGAGGCTTAAGGAGAATCATAAGATTACGCATGTGCATGTGAAAAAGAAGCAGGTATGTAGCTTTATACACAGTCGGTCATGCTTTTGTTGTATGCACATTATATAAGTTGACACAAAATAAGATTATAGCTAATTAACCTTCTTAACTGTTAGTATGATCTTATTGAAGAAAACTAAACAAAGAATGTTCCATTGTTTAGCAGCATCACCCATACAATCTGTAATTCCCCATGGCACAGGAAGTGAATACAGCAAGTATAGCAGAACAAAGATGAAAGCAGGAACTTAGTTTGTAAACTGATTAATATTTGCAGCGTCAAAATCTATCGACCTAATGCACCTTTTATATTTCTGCTTACTCTAACTTGGACTCAACTTTACCTAAACCCAACCAGTTATCTCCGCAACATGTAACCATAATGTAACCACAATGTTTCCTGTGTTCACAGAGACTTTTGGTGCCTTTTTAAGGATAATAAGGATAATTATATGTCTGAATAAAACTAGCGTATTAATCAGCAAAATAAAACTCAGATTTATTCTGCCGAAAACTGCATCAGATAATTTTCTTCTAGCCTCATCTTCTTCTTCCACACTGCTTTGCCAAACTACAGTGTCTCCACATGCTAGTGCAGCTCTCCACTTGAATCTGATTGCACCACACACCCCCTGCTGTCTAATGAGAGGATTAGACTCCACATATTTGTTACAATCCCCTGTTGAGGTTACCCTTTCTTCTCTCTCTCAGACACACTGCAGCATTTATGGGTCACTGTGGTTTAACAGAGGATCTCCTGGCCTGCTGACAGATGCAGAGCACAAACATTCACACATGCGCAAACAGAACTTTCAAACGCCTACATACACCCACTTCTTTGTGTGGGCACATAAACTCACGAACATGCATACACAAACCGAAGATACACACAGCAGAGAAAACACTCATGCTGAAAATGAAAGTGCAGCAAATGGAAGAGCTTCTGTTCTCCTCACAAGCTGATTGCTCTCTGTAGTCTGCTGTGATGTGGTGAACAGAGAAAGATTTGAGGGTGATCAGTGCCAGTTTGTGGGTAAAAGATATAAAGATGAATCAAACATGCCATGTGTAATTACAGGCAGGAATCTGAAGAATGCTGTGATCTGAACTGAGACTGACAACATGCGAAGGGCCTCATGTGGCTAATTTACCTGTTCTCAGCATATGTACAGTGGCATTTTGACATTGCTGTTACTGGTCCAATTTGTTATAAATTTATAATATTGAAAATAATAAGGTATGATTACCCCTTACCAGTCTTCCTAACATTCTGCAATGCAAAACAGGCAGCAGAACACTAACGCTGCTTTTTATGAGGCTATTAAAGAATGATCCTGCAGCAGTAGAGTTGCATCACTTTTATAACCCACTTTCTCACTGTGTACTCCAAGCACATGAGCTCAGTTTGTGTATGCAAGTGTTTCTGAGGTTTACCATATACAGCCAGTGCTGTGCTCTCCTTCAGCCAGAACAGAAAGAGGCTGTGTCACTTATCTGAGGAATTCACCCTGGACATCTCCTCTTCATAAACACTCCCCCGTGGAGCACATCCCTCTCTTTCACTATCTCTTTCTTTAACACACGCAGTCCTCTGGATCTACACGATGTGCTGTCAGTTTGCTTTATGAAAAGCAGAAACCAAAACTTATACAAGAGGATGCATTACTAAAACATTATCCATCATGTAAATCCTGCACGGCCCATTAACACCACCTGGAACTTCTATAAACTGCTCGCATTGCAGTCATAGTTCCCTGTCTTTGTGTTTTCAGTGTCATGGCCTTACAAAACAGGTGGCTGTCATTAATGCTACCCTCAAAAAATGAGATGAGACAAAGAGTAACACATGCAAGTGGTTTATGATGATGGAGTTTTCTTCTTTTCTTTTTGCTCTACTTTATGGGTCATGACAAACAAATCGAGTCTGCAGTAATTTCTCAAGAACTAGCTCAAACCCCCTCTCCTTCCATGACACATCTTGTCTCGGGATTCATGGGAACTAACCATGGTCTGTTAGGGTAAGGAAATGATTTGTCTCTGCTTCTTAAGGGTAGATCTGTATCTGACAAAAGCTTAAAAAATAGCAGCATAGTGCGAGGTTGTGTCATACTGCAGAGTGGAATTCCAGCTGCCTCGTTTCCGACTGATCTCTATGATGAGAATGTCAGAGTATAGTGACAGAGATAAGAATGGCACCTAGAGAATGTCATTTAGCGCAGTACATGTACTTTATGTACCGAAGTAAATTATATGCTAGAAATGTGAAAACATGCTTTCACATACGATACTGTACCAGACCTTTCTATGCAGCCCTGTTAAAAATACATTGATGGAAAGATATGAGCATCAGCAGAATGTTTAAAATGTACATGCTTGTTCAACTGATCGAGACGTTGGCAGTTAATCATTAAAATATTCTCCATCCTCTGTATCTGAGTTATGTATTCATCTCTTGTGAGTGCACAGCATGTGCACGTGTGCAACGGTGTGTTTAGTACATACACTGATTTGTGTGCATGTAATGTAAGTGTGCATTTTAGGAGTGTAATAAGACACCCAGGTCTCATAGGAGGGACTGAATCTCTAACCCCATCTGGAGATACAGACTTTGCAGACTCTCTAAAGGCCTAGCTGTGATGTGTACAGACAATAAGTCAATTAATCCCCAGACTACACCCAATCAGATAATATGCCTAACTGAAGTGTGTGTAAGGAGGTTAAAATCAAAAGATATTTCAGAATCTAAATAAGCTTTGGAGAATTTATGTAATTAGGCCATTTTCACAGCAGATAATTTGGCTTCTCGTGAGAGAAAAATTACAGCTGTTACTAATAACATGGCTCCGTTATATTCAGCTGTCCCAGTAAGCCATGGCAGTATGACAGTGAGCTAGGATGAACAATACCAGAACCCTGAAACTGTAGCAAGGTGGAACCTGCTTTTCTTACAAACCTCATTTTCAGAAAAGCTGGGGCTTTTTCTGAAACTGTATACAAACAAATCTGTGATTTGTATTCACTTCAACCTTTTTTTATCGAACAAAAGTACAAAAAAAAAGATTTTAAATACTGTATAAGCAGCTGCCCATGATGGACTCAAAGAAAGATGTAACAGAAACTAATCAAATTATTCAGGTAACATCATCAGCAGATTGATTGGTAATGTGAAGGTATCATGGCTGGGTATAAAAGGAGCATCCACCAAAAGCTCAGTCTTTGCAAGCGAAGATGGATTGTGGCTTGTTCGATTGATAGAAAGCCAGAGGAAACATGTTCTGTGGTTAGAGGAGTCAATGTTTCAGCTTGTTTTAGGAAAAACAGACTTCAGGTTCTCTGTGCCAGAGACGAAAAAAACATCCAGGCTGTGATCAGTGAAAGGCGCAAAAGCCAACATCAGTGCCAACGGCATGAGTTACTTGCATGTGAGTGAAGGTACCATTGACACAGAGGCATATACTGTGATTATTAAGGCAATGTCTTTGTTGTTTCAATTTGTTTGAATTTGCTTATATTTACAAAATACAATGAAGTTGCTAAGTGAAAACACTAAAAATCTGTTCTTTGTACTTTTGTCTGATACATAAAGGTTCAAGTGGATTAATGAATCACAGATTTTAGTTTGTATTGCACCTTTCTGGAATATTTTGTACTATGACACGAGGAACCAAAATATTGTTCTCTTCCTGTGATCTAACTAGTTCAAAATACCAGTACACTATATATCAAGACATAAATCATTATCTCACATAGATCATTATCTCATGTTCAAATCTGAGGTTAATTATATAGTGTCAAAATTGATGCCTTTTTGTGTCAGTACTAACATATCCACCAATTCTTGTCAACAATTCCAGCTCTAATGATTAGACAGCAGACATTCATATCCCTATGCTTGCTTGTATGTGTGTGTTTATATTGCACCTCATACTGTAGTTATACTAAATATAACTGGGACAGCCGTAGCTTGGTCTTCAGATGCCTTCCAGTTTTGGCAGAGTTTATTATGTTTGTCATGTTAATACCTCTTCTTCTGTCAGTGGATTAGATGAAAACTATCCTAGGCGTCTGTGTGTTACATGAACTCATTAACAATGCATCTGGAAAGCATGTAACCATTAAGATCTGGCAGCCAGGACAGCTCCACCCTGACTCAGTCTGTCCTAAAATACATTGTTGTGAAGTGTACAGTTCAAGACACAGATTCTATAGACCAGCTGTGAGTTACTTAGGCATGGTGTATCAACTGCACATGTACAATTTAATTACAATGATACAACGATTATGATTGAATTAACAAGTACACGTTCCCTCAGTAGTTAAGTAGTTTGATTCTCTTTCACTCAGGCAAATCATTTGTACATTTTGTTGTTTTCATAGTCATTAGCATTGTCTGTTACTGTTACTGTTACTCTGGTGTTCGCTTTTTTTCCAGTCGGCTCTGTATGTATTGTGCATATGCATTCCTCAGTCACAGCTCCATCTGTTTGTAGGAAGAATGGAGAGGCCCTCAGCAGACCCCTGAGAGGTTTAAAGTATGCCGGCCTCCTGCAGTTTCCCAGCAAACACACTGACTACTCCACTCTACTCTGGCAGGCCGGTTTTAATTCAGCTTGGGCCTCATGATGAGGTGAACTCGTTGGACTCGAGCCAGTTAAATGGCTCACACTAACACGCTAACACCTATGAGCCATCAGAAGATATTACCCCCAACCTCGTAATGCCTTTGTCTATCACTGCCTTTGGTTGCCGCTCTGGCACTGTTCATGATGTGTTTGTAAAATGCAACCTTTTATCCACTGACAGGGTCTAACAAGGGGACATACTGCCCTCGTCCTTGTGGGAGATATGACCGCCAGCCTTACTGTGCAGTTTCCTTAATTTTCCTGAGCTGACTGACTCAGTTCCATCCCCTATTTCTCTCTCCCTTTATTGCTTGAATCTTCTAGTGAAAATCACCGTTGGCAGCGTGGCCCTTCTGTCGGCTGATTTACTGATTGATTTTAACATTAACGACCAAAGCCCTCCTCCCAACTCCCCCAAACACACACAGACAAGAAATGAGCGCACACACACATCCATTGTCTGTTCTCTCCTGTGACTTCAAGATAACACAGTTACAAACTCAGCACGGAAGATGAAGTCTTGATCATGCATGGATGCAACAGAGAAGGCAGAGCGCAGGTGTGTGTGTGTTAGAGCGTGGAAAAGGTACGTTTCCACCTTTTTTACTGGCAGCAACACTCCATAGTAAAATATACACTCAACTGACCACTTTATTAGGTACGCCTGTACAATCAAATGAAATACAAGACAGTAACTCTGTCATGACTTCTACTTTTACAAGGTTATAATGTCTCAGTTTTGTTTGTTGAACTCTATACTTCTATACGTATGTTTATTGTTATCTATCATTTAGGTCATAGTGGTTGGTGGATTTGTACTGTAGAGCTTTATATTAAGAGGTGTTTCTAATGTTTTGACCCCCTCAAAAAATAATTAATGCAGGTTTAGATTATATATTTTCAAAGAAAAATGCCTATTTGTTCTATGAAATGTTGAGCTCCTGAGCAATAAAACAAATCCTTGTTTGTTAGCAGCATGGTTAACTGGTTAATGTTAGCAAACATTAGACATTAGATGCTGTGTAAGTTTGCTGTCTTCATAAGTCTTGTCTACCTCCCTGTGTTTTTGTATTTTACCATATGTTGCTTGTAGGCATACCCACTGCTGTTGCATATGACCAAGTTAATATGAAATTCATTGTCCTTTGTGTGTTTTTCTTTTATTCTCACTACTGATTTTTATTTTCAAATCAACAAAACTATTTTACGCAGACTGTTTTTTCTTGTTCATGAGACCTAAAGATGAACATGGAAATATAGCATAAAGGTATTATGGTGAGTAAGCCCTGACATGACCTACAGTCATGCGACAGCCATGAGGCTAGCTAAGTAAAGATTAGTAGTTAGAAGTTTGGTACAAGTTCTATGACAGATTAAGATAAATAAACTACATAAATGAGCACAAAAAAAGTAAAGCCACAATCAAAGGATATTAATCGACCATTGTGAATAACTCAGTTCAGTATTACTGAACATTGCTAGAAAGAAGAGAAATTTAAAATAAGTTGATTACTGTTTTAAGAAGTATTCCAAAAGCAAGTCTACTATCTGCCATTGCTTCAGGTTCAAATGTGTGATTAAGCATTTACAGTAACTTATGTGTCTTAGGTAAGTATAGTTAATCTATTGCTTTCATTGATGTGCATGAAATGTCTTTAATCTACATGATAGTACGTATGAAGCAGAGAAAGTATGAAGTCAAACTGGTGTGTGTTTCAGATGGTCAGTAGTTGTTGGAAAGAAACACAGAGATGCTGAGTAGTATAAAAAGTTAAGTATAAAGGTTAACCTGATAATGATTAGTTTATTCATGAGTTTGAAAACTAGTTTAAATTCAAAATCTTCTCTTATGACAAACACACACACAAAACTACAATCTGTCTTATAATTACTATTATTTGAGAAAAATGAAACTTGTTGGTATAAAAGACAAATATTTTCCCTCATCGATGTCTCATGCATGCAACTAACAGATATAATTGCTAGTAGCACACACTGTGAAAGTAACACAAATGTTTAGTTTGTGTTATAGGAATTCCTGTCCCATTGTTGTCTTTTTTTAAGAGGTGAGCAGAGACAAAAATGGAAACCTGGCAGATCTGAAACCACGCAAGAGGTAATGGTTGCAGAGACATGAATGACAATTTTACTCTTCCAGTAGTTGGTGGTTTGGTGTCTAATGTATTCAGAATTAGTTGGGTATTTATTCTTATTTAAGAAATTTCATTTTTCTTTGTTAGTTTGATTCCTTTGTACCTGATGTTTGAGGCTTGAAATACAGTACTTTTTTAATGCAATAAAGAACTTTTTTACTAGTTAACAGAGTTGTGTGTCTTTTCTAAACAGACTGACTCTAATTTTAGAATAAAGCAAACCGTCTGGTTTGGACTTATAAACCTGGCACTAGCACTACATGATAATCTTATGAGGCAGTGGGTGGATAGAAGGACAAGGATAATCTTTAAGAGGCAGTGGACAAAATCTTCATTTAGGAAATGGCCAGCGTACTTCTTGGCTCCCTGCTCTATCCTTCTCAGACAGTGGGAGATGCTGTGTGTTTGTGTGTGAGACAGTTAACTGAATGAGAGCTGAGGTGGGGGTTGATGAAGACTTATAAGAAAAGAAAATCTGCTGAGGGCAAATTTCCATTCTGCCAAAGTCTGTGAGAAAATAACAAATGAAAATCTTCACCCTGTCCAAGAGTTACATCACAACATACTTCTCTAACAGGAAGATGTGCTGTATATTAAATGACACCAAAGACCAGTCTTCTGCATTTCAAGGCATTTTTAAAAAACTATTAAGAGATACACATTGCAAGTTTTTAACATCCTCCAGGAGGTTGTGTCAGGTACAGTCGGCATCCAACAGTCATCAGGATTGGATTTCTGAAATAAACATGGAACCACTAGTTCACCTGAGTTTAAACTATAAAATACTGCCCTCTAGTGTTTGGATACAAAAATAGCGTCAACTCTCATCAGTTCTGCCAGGAGGGAAGTCGCATTACAGGCCTCTCAAGAAGCTCATGTTTGTCACCTAAAATTTATTCAGACTAAGAAAACAGTTTAATCCTTGTATTTAACAAATCAACTAATCAATGGCCACTCAAAGTCTATCACATACAGACTATAACCAGAAACAAAACCGTGAAAGCGTAAAGGATGCCATATGAGCTAAGAACAAATCAATGTTGCACACTGCAAAATGTGCTGAAAATGTGTTCACTTCACCTTTGATATAAAAATAAACCATTTCAGGTAAAATGTTGAATGTTTTTATCTCAATACATCAGATTTAAACACTACATGTTTAATTATTTTTTTATTTTAACCAAAACATTTCTGCCTTGTTCCAAACAATACAACAACAGACAGTTGTTACTAAATTACACAAAGTGCTGCTACATCATAATATATCTTTCATAAATGTAGGGTTTTACAGATGAAAATACTACATAAAAGTTTTAAATTTAGTAGTTTTTTTTACAAGCTTTATTTAATGTTTACAGAACACAAAAATCCTAAGAGTGGGTGCTGTCCTGATTTGTTCCCTTCCAATTACTTTTGAGACAAAGGCTTGATGGTGAACACAACATTTAGTCTCAGCAGACCTTTTAACTTCTCCATGAGAAGGATTTACAAGTTTAAGTGCACACATTTATGTAGGAGTCTCATTCGGGTGTAGTAAAACAAAGAATCAACCCGACTTTTCTCTTTTCACACTTAATGTGCAGTTTTACATTTAAGATTTATTGAAGCCAGTCAGTACAGTAAATGTCTCTTTCATTATTGTTCTATTGTCTGTAGGCAAACTCGGAATCAGTAAGTGTATTCATAAATGAAAGGTGGCGGAGGTCTGTGACATTGCGTTGTAAATGAAAGTGTTGTTAAATGGGACAAACTGGCGACTGATGATCTTGATGGCCTCTTGAGCAGCTGATCCTAAACAATCATATTGACAAAAATGAATAGACATTTATCATTTATTATCACTGTTTGGGTTAGACAGACTGCATGTTAGAATGAGTGATCATGAGTGATCTATTGATGCCTAAAGAATGCTGAAACTTTACCTCCCAAAAATGCAGCAACTGTGTGTGGCTCTGCTGCACCGTATCGACAGCTGCAGGTTATGAAAAGGGTGAGGGGAAAAAACAAAAAATATTACGTTAACAATCCCTCAAAACAGTAAATTCACCATTGACCAAGACACTTACAACTCATGGACATAGTCATTTTTGATGTTGACATTGAGGCTGTACTCCTGCAGTAGGGTGTTCACACAGAGCTTCAGTTTGCTGATGTCCTCCTCCACCTGATAGTTGTAAACTCCTGATAAGAGAGGATACAAGGCATCAGCAGGAATGAGCTACATTTTCTCCAGAGTAAAAATCTGACTATGACATGTACAGAATAGTGGGACATCCCAGACATTTCCTCCCTGTGTGACAGTCGGGAAGATACCTTCTTGTTACAGGCCCTTTCAGCATCATGATGGGATGTTATTGATTTTGACAAAGGTACAAGTCTCAGCCAATACCATTCAAAGTGATATGAATGTTAACAGTAAAGGAGCTATAAAAATGCTGCTGACTACAGGTTGCACAGGTATTTTAAAATGGGAGCAGCTACTACTTTCTTTTCTACTTAACCACATTAATGTGGATCAACCTGCCTCTATTGCTTTCCATAAGCACAAGTTACACCTTACCCTACCGAACAGCTCTACCTTGTAGAAAGATCTGTGACGTATTTATTTGATTTGTGAAATTGTGGGGTTTCAAGTCAGTTACATAGGTTTCACATCCTGTTCAATTCTCTAAAGAAAAACTGGTGTAAACTTAGGATGTACCTGGGTAGCGAGAGTGCTGCTGATAAAAACGATCAACAGCACGAAGCATGAGGTAGAAGGCCATCTCACTGTCTGGATTGTCCATGCATGAGGCTGTGAAGACACATCTATTGTTAATCTGTGAATGTGCTTTATTCATACCAGAACAGAGAACAGTATAAGCAGTAGCCCAACACAAGAAATGACTATGAACAAGACTGTTGAATCACAAAGGAAACTAATTTCCAACTCACAGATTTCATCCTTATTTACTGAGTCCACACTGTATTCTTCAGCCAGAGATCTGCAGCGCACCACCCTCAGAAAGGATGCATTTTTACCTAGACACCAGTATAAATGCCTATAGTTAGCAATAAACCCATTACACGTTTAGCAATAACCACTGATAGAGCAGATTATGATACACTTGCATGTAGACCGTGTTTTCCTGAGCTCAGAAAGAGCATAGAGTGACAGAGTTACAAATATGAGAGCAACCATGCTCAGTAAAATGAAAAATTTGAACTCAGACTGCAACACATCACAGATAAGGTGCTTTCAAGTGCTCCTAAATTAGAGACAACAATTAAATGATGAATATATGTGCTTGGGCTTGGTTCTGTGCTTGGACCAATTCTTTTTACTTTATACATGTCTCCGCTGGGCAATATTATAAGGAAACACTCAATAAATTTCCATTGTTATGCAGATGACACCCAGCTATACTTATCTATGAAACCAGATGAAAC
>JAUMHL010000018.1:11389605-11446708 GCA_032362345.1 Sandelia bainsii
ACCTTACACTGTAAAGTGCCTTGAGATGACTTATGTTGTGATTTGGCACTATACAAATAAAGTTGAATTGAATTTAAATATATGGTTTAATGTAATTTTGTTTGTCTAAACAGATCTTTATTTGCTATGTTTACACAACACAATACACTGAAACATTACTGGGCTTTCTTAAAATGTACTTTATCAAAGTGTATATAAAATAAATAACTCAAAACACTACTAAACATTCTAAATATATATGGTATGGACAGGGTATTATGTTAATCAGTCTAAGATCAGATTTGTGTGCATGTAAATATAACCACTGAAAATATGTGTGAGCTGAAAGGTTTTTAATTAAAGCAGGGGTTACTTACAGAACAGTTTGATGTCCTTTTCAGAAATGCTCTCTGGTGGCTAGTGGAAAAGTAAAAGCATTTCCAGTAGAATCACGTTTTAGTAAACACATTTTAAGCAAAACAAATGTCAGCAAAGTATTTCAGGAAGTATTAATGCTACTTGAAACAAATTGAATCAGGGCTGCATCCGAGACTGACTTAACAGCCACAGTGAAGACAGATAATGGAAGAATTTATTTTTTTCAGCGTATACAACTAGTACATTTTGTAGTACGTCTGCACAGATAACCCCAAATTCCAATTTTCCAACAGCTAATTTACCTCAATTATTAAACAGTTGCTATGAGCACAATGGAAAATTTACTTGATTCATACACCAACATTTGTTTTCCACTTACACACTCTTATTCATCGACTACATTGGTCTGTGACATACCTTTCCAACCGACTTCAATAGACACTCTACATGCTTAGAAACAGCAGCTGCATCCTGCATGGCCTTTTCCCTGTAACTGATATAAAACAACAAATGGTAACACACCCACACAATTAAATCATGCACTGGTAGAATAAGACATAAAACCAAATCTACCACTGGTTAAGAGAACTTTTCTGTTCTGTTCATTTTCCTTTTATACATGTATCTAGTCTGCATCCACAAATACCACTTACACATTTTGTACGCTGATGAACTTCTGAGAGTCTGCGATCATATCTGGGATGGTTCCTCGTACAGGCAGGTTTCCATTTCCTTCATTGTGAACAAACTCCTTGACAGCTCGCAGCATCACCCAGAAGGATGGAGACTGGTAAACACACACCAGACATTCCAAAGTTAAAAACAATTTATTTCAAACTGTATATGTATTTTTAATAAAGAATTATTTCAGTAAAAAAAAGTGAACACCTGTGATGTGATGTTGTTACACTGCTCACTGTTGAAGAGGTCCTCAACAGTACTAGATATCTGCAGAAATGAGACATTACTAGAGGAGGAGTCTGATTGGACTTAATTGATGTTATGGAAAACAGACTGATTTGGGGTTTAAAAGGTGAGATATGTTGCATGAGACAAAAGAAAAGCTTTAAAAAGTATGAGCTCTTGCACCTTGGTTGGATTTAAAGCAGTGTTGACATTCTTAATAGCTTCCTCAAAGTTTTCTTCATCCTCTGGGACACCATTCTCATTCTTCAGAATCCCTGAAGTAACACAAAAATAAGAATAAGTCAGAACATTTGAGTTGCACAACCAAGTAACTGTATGTGTAAGACAACCACAAGGCGGTAAACAGATACCTTCTCGTATAAACTGTCTGAAGGCCTCTTTCTCCTTGTAATTTTTCGGCGGCTGACCATTGTGCTACAAAGACAAAAGACTGGCATTTTATGATAATGCAACACTAACAAAAACACTCAAGCATAAATATAGTTGAAGAAGTATACATCATAAAATTTTTTACTTTACCTTAGTGAGCCATTTATCAAGGTATTTAGCAACAATGATGATCCATGGTGTGTGGCTGTGATCCTAAGAATAAATAAAAAATGGGAGGGAGTACTATCAGTAGTGTAAAGCAGGCATAGTTTATGTATATAGTAGTAGTGGTAGTACACACCTTCTTCTCCATGCTGTCAAGGTCAAAGGACTGAACATGGTTCTTCAGTTCACCGAAAGGCAGGTCTAACCTCAGGTCCTCCAAGGCATTGTCTGGGTGTGACTCAATCACTTATGATAGAGGTGGTAAAGTGTTACCATTAGTTAAAACAATTTCAAAATATATGAATAAACAATAATCCACATTGAAATGACCACGTAACAATAAGTGTGGATACAGGCAAAGGAGATGTCTATAATCTCATTTAAATACTAAGGGTGAATTGTGACATTTTAATGATCACAGTTCCGCATTTGTAATATCATGTGTCGCCACTGTTCCATTATAAGAAAACAAGTGGAATTAAAGTTAAATGATGAGGAACCAACCTGTGTGCTCCTGCACGACTAGTCTCATGTATCCAATGAGGCCGTAGGTTTTACAGACTAGGAAAGGTACAGAGGCACTCCACAGAACTGAGCCGAGCCTCAAACACGTACTGCAGAAATTTAAAGATAATTCCACAAGTTAACGAGGCAGAGCAGAAAATGACAACAAATCAAGCCAATTCAAAAGCAATTTCTGCAAAAGATGTAAACAACTGCTAAAAGATCCAAGGTATAAATCTCTGGCATTTGCAATAACTTAATACAAAGACAAATAAGATGCTTTATCATATTCTTCAAATCAATACTGAAAATTCCATAACAACTATACATTACTGTATAATTTCTCATGAACTCCTTTGTTAAAATAAAATGTGAGAGTAAAGACAAACTATACTGCATACCTTTCTGGCAACTGGACACCAATGACAATGGTAAACCTGTGAAAAAACTCTGGATCATTGTCCAAAAGCTTGTCTGGACTCTGCAGGAGTGACAGAAAATACAAAAGTGACCTCTGTCACTATTATAATGAATTATACAGATTATAGCCATACACCACATTTTGTATTTAAAAATCAACATTTATGTAATTACAGCTTAACATTGTAACCCCTTCTGTGGTTGAATGAATGAAAGAATGAATGAGATTTGTGTGTCTTGGGTTCTACCAACCTCTTCGACAAAGTTTCCAGAGACATCACTGTTAAGTTCTTGTAGCAGCTCAGTGGCTGCCTGTGCTCTGTTCTGCAACATGAAAACTAAGGTCAGGGGTCGTACAAGCAGATCCCAATGTTATCCTACTAAGAATATTAAAACCATGAAGAATAGATGAAGATGCATGGAGTGTGTGTGCATGAAAGAGAAATGCTTATAATGATGAATTGAAAGAATACCTTTCCAATGTTGTTACTGCTAAGGAAAAAGCTGCAAGACAAGATCAATAAGTCAACCGTCCACACACTACTAAAATAACAACTAGTATTTTATGCATTATTTTAAAAATGCTAAAAAATGTTACTTGTTTCCAACATCTTCCCCAGAAACTGTGTGTCCATCAACTATTGTGAATGCTCCAATACCTGACAGAGGCAATAATTAATTCAATCAGAAAGATGTTTTCATCAGCACCTGCAGCATTAACATCAACACAGAGCTACTTCTATTACCTGGAAGTACTAGATTCTTCAGTAACTCTGTCCCAGTCGCTGTGGCGTTAATGAGGCAAACGTGTGCATTCTCCAGTGCTTCTTGGCCATGGTCCCCCCACAGTCTGAAAGCACACAACAAAACGTGGACATGCTATGGTGTGGTATTAAAAATTAAAGCCTTTATTAAAAACTCTCTGAAAGAATGGCTTAGCTAGCTAGTGGTAAGACAGCTTGATTAACATCAACTGCAATGTGTTTACGCTCCGTCAAAAACGCATCGTATTTTATAGTCATTACACAAACTGGCACTTTTGATGGACAAGTAAACACCAATAAGGAAAAACAGAACAGAAAAACAACGCATAATGTGGTAGCTAGCCTGGCTGTTTTAACTATAACGCACATAGCAAGCTAACGCTAGCTAACGTTAGCACTGCTGCCTCATAAATATTTCTGCTGTTACCACTCACATAGTTTTATTACAACATTTAGCTAATAAGGTGAATATTCCTTAAGACTCTATGACACTATCTGAATGTACCTGAGCTGCCTGTCGTATTTCTGCTCTTTGGAGGCTTTGGTGGCTGCCATGGTATGTTTTCAATGAGTGACGTCTATGGACGCATCTTTACTTCGTGCAGATTCGACACAAACGCGCCGGCGCGAGAAGTCAGAGTCGCACTTTCCACACATATTGTGTGTGTTGGGGGGAATAGTACGAAAAGTTTTCTCGTTGTGAACTGCTGTGTTATTGGTCTGCAATTAATTATTATTTTGTTATTGATTTATTGGACGATTATTTTCTCAGTTAATGATCAATGAATGATTAAAATGGTAACAATTTATAATACTTTACACAAACCCAAGATGAAACCAAATAACTACTACTTGTCAGTAGGAACCAATAAGGAACGACCAGATAAATAATTTATGGTTAATGAGTAATAATACTACAACAACAACTACTACCATTAACAATAATAATAAAAAGAAGAAGAAGAATGATTAAGACTTCTTCATTCATGTGTCGCACCTGATTAACTAATGATTAACTAATTAATCATTATCTAATCTTAGGTTTTTGTTTTTTATTTTATGTACCCTCAAGTAGTGACAAGTAGTCCCTCAACAATTACTCATTATCTAATCATTACTTACTATTTTTGTGGACTCACATTTTAGTGCCCTAATATTAAACCAGAGACAGTAGGATTCTCACATTTTTTAATCATCATATTCTGAGCACATACAATATATTCACATCCAAGGGAAGGCTATATACTGTACAGTTAAACAAAGGTAATTTAAAATGGTGTTCTGAAATACCATATGATGAAATATTGCTCATTTATATTCAGTTCTTCATCAGCAATGCATGGTGAGTTTCAGCCTGTCCTCCCTTCTTCATTTCATCAATAATCTTTAATGCAGAAGCAGGCGATGACTCACAGCTGCAAAATACTCAGTCCCAGAACAAGAAGTGTGGACTGATCTGGTCTCACACACTCCCTATTAATCTCATGAAATTCAATACATTTTGTGTCACCAAACCAATGTAAAACAAAGTAAACAGAAGCCAAACAACAAATTTCAGTGGTGTTGGACCACAGTCACATCATGTGGCCATCATTAGCATCAATTAGCATTAGCACCATGGCAACACTCTGTCCATCAGCTCTGTCACATGGTTGATAGCATCACAGAGTTAGCTAACTTAACACAAAAAAATAACTAAAAATACCATATGCAAACATGTTTTACAAACCTTGTTGCCACTTTTGTCTGGAGTTTAAGCCAAGTTACAGTCTTCCTGTACCTGCTCCTTAATCATTTATGTCCATTAACAGTATGTGTAGCTGTGTTTGATAACACAAGATTCACAGACTGCTGGTTGGAAAGTAATATTTGTATTGTAACATAGTTACCATTTTAAGTTACCTTGGTTTGCCTGTGGCTTTGTATGGTAATATATTGTGTGTTTTTATTAGGGAAGTAAATATGAGTACACAGAAAAGAGTAACTAATGATTAGGTAATAAATTATTAATAATGAGTTGTTACTATAGTTTATGTCACCGAGCAGCAGATTCTTAATTGATTGATGTGCTATCTCTTAGCCTGTTTTTTAGTCACTAATCGTCTCATCATCTGTTTGTATAGCACTGAATTATGAGTAATTCAGGAAGTACTCATGAATTAATCATTAACTGAAGATTAGTAACATAGTATCTCAGCCTGTTCTGTAGTAACTCATCATTATCTGCTTGATTCAGATTTACAGAGGAAGTACTCGTGAAAGATTCATTAGTGAATCGTCCTGATTCGTCCCTCAGTAGCTTCTTGCGTTTTTGTGTATGTCACTGTAAAGTGCTGTCATTAAAACTGATTAATGGTCAATTAATCATTTGAATCATTTGAAAGGGAGGAGTGAGCTAATGCGGTGGCATGCGTGTAGGTAGGGCGGGGGGTTTGCTGCGTGGAGGGGCGTGTCAAGGAAAAAAGGGATTATCCTCCCCTCTGGCAACTACATAAACTTCATCAATAGCACATCGGCTGATGTCCGTGACCGTCCGTCAGCGCGCGCACCGGAGTGGAGGAATCAAACACCGACAGCGTGGTCAGACCTGAATCCACAAACAGGGACAATGTCAGGGAATAACTGGGGCTATGGAAAAGAGAACGGTAAGATCTTTCAGCATCCTATAACCAAGAAGAGTCTTTACTGCTTACCCCTCCATTCATAGTGCGGCCAATTAACTACTTTAACTAAATTCTATGCAACAATAAACGTTACTTCGGTATTTTGTTTTGCTTTGCTTGTTTTATCCAGAAGAGCAACATGGATGTTAAGATGGCTGTTAATGCGAGATTAGCCCCATGCTTAAAGGGATGACAACTGTCACCTTAACCTGATTTTCCAGTTCATTTGTCCTGGACTCGTGTGACAAACGTTGCATTACATCAGTGTCGTGGCCAATATATGTTTTCAAGACAAATTGCTCTATTTACTGTGCCACAGTTAGTGTGGACATAATAGTCATAATTAGTCCCACCTATAAGTTGACATTGTCAGTTAGTGACTTGCAGAAGTTTTAACTAAATTAGTAGCATGAAATTACCAACTAAAGCTTTATTTTACTTATGTGCTTCAGGAAAATTGGAATATTCTTCTTTGCAGGTGACGCTTGATCGTTTCTCCATACCTTAAGCTAGAGGCATACTGCATGCATTACAACTTAAAAATGTTTGAGATTTATTAATATTGCTCATTCTCTTATATTATAGGTCCTTTTCTATGGCACAAACAGTACCCCACTGCCAAGGGGAACCGGCAATCTCCCATAGACATCGTCCCACATCAGCTTTCATATGACCCCAGTCTGGGCCCAATTGTCTTAAACTACGATCAATGTACATCACTCAACATTTCAAATAATGGATACTCTGTAGTTGTGGAGTTTGATGACTCAGATGACCGTTCAGGTGAGAAAAAAGGGGTCTTTATTTGTGTTGACTTAAGCTGTGGTTGTGCTATTTTTTTCCCCAAAGAAAGAAAAAAACCCACCTAAATACAAACCATCTATATGTTCTGGTTTTAGATTTCTACAATCCACAAAGGTCACATCTGCATTGCTGAAAAGAAAATAACCATAAATGGGACAATGTACACTTACACAGCAGGATCTCAAGTATAAATGTATCAAGTGATTACTGACAGCCATGCAATTGAAGACATGTAATAGCTTTAGGGATAATCTTCACTCTGATATCTCCTGTCAGCCACATACCATGGAAATCTGTGCTAAAAGTTTACTTTCAGTAAACATACACTTGAAAGGTGTGGATTACCTTGATTTTTAGAAAGTGCAAACCATGTGCACAACTGACCATAATCAAAGGTTGCAAATAGACCTCTGATTATGCTGCAGTAAAGTGCAGCCAGCAGTTAACTGTATGAGTATCTGTCTGCTGGACAAGAGATATAATAACCTTAGGTGTTCTCAATGGTTATTATGCCCCCATTTGCTTTTATCACTGGGTGGATCCATATTAACTACCCTGTTATTATCAGAAATGTGGGGCTGTTTGGCTCAGACAGTTTCCAGAGACCAAACAAGTAGTTATCATTGAAAATAATTAATGGAGGAGGAGGCCTGTAGGGAAACGAATGCACATCCGCAGCATTTCTCCACAGCTTAAATGAGGTGCACAAATCCACTAAACCCAGTTTGTCGTGTGGGTCAGCATGAATGTATAGACTTACCTGTGACCGTGTTCTGTGACATTGTTGCTTATTGATAAGATAAGAAGGCTAGAATAACATAAATAAAAGTTTAAATGAAAACCAACATACACTATTCAAGCCATTCCTGCCTAGTTATTCTGATCTGCACTGGTGTGACATGTTTAGCCAGGAGGATGTCAGTAGTATCACACTGAACGGTCAGATTAGACTGGTGTAAAAGTCTATAGCCAGTAGTATAGATCACAGGGATAGAATTCAGTTGGTACTGTCCCTAAAATGGGCTGAATTTCCTTACGTCATACATTAAAGTGTCTTTGTTCACCAGTGGAACTGAATAGAAAGTTACATTAAACTTCAAGACGTTTTAGCATAGCATTAGCTATTTGGATCTCAAATACAGCTCATGCTACACAGCTCTGATGATACAGTAGATTTGTTGGTAAAGCAGGCAGCCTGTCTGTTTGTGTTCATGTCTCAGCTTTAAGTGAGAAATTTGATAAAGTCTGCTGGGATAAAGTCTGCTGGTTGGTTCATCCTGGTGTGTGTGTGTGAATTTATGTGTCCTACAGTGATACCAAGCTGTTTGACCGATGATACACACAGGATGCTCTGTGCAGAATTCTGTTGGAAAGCAGTCTGTCTAACACCCACAGAGCATAAGAGTCTAGGTGTGTGCATGTATGTGAATGCAGAACATTCCTTTTCACTCTACAGTGATCCAAGGAGGCCCTCTTGACAACCCCTACAGACTGAAACAGTTTCACTTCCACTGGGGTGGAAAGGGCTGCCACGGCTCTGAGCACACTGTTGCAGGAAATAGTTATGCATCTGAGGTCAGTGTTTGGAATTGTGTGTCACACTGACTAACCCATTTTCACAATTGGATGTGTAGTTATATGTTTTGTTATCAAGCAAAATCATATGTGGTTGATTTTTTTTACAGGGATGTAAAATAGAGTTAATTTATTCATTCATTTGACTTTGATGTTTGATATTTAATATGTCTTAAATGTATTCAGTTCTTTTTATTCAAGTGTTCAGTCTTTCATTTCACCTGTTGTAGCTTCATTTGGTACACTGGAATGCTGTCAAGTACAAGACATATGGGGAGGCGGCAACAGCTCCTGATGGTCTCGCTGTACTCGGCATCTTTTTAGAAGTAAGATGTTTCTCCTAAGTGTAATTTTCTATCCCTGTACCCACCTTTCTTCTCCAATTTGTTACTTCATATTAGTATCAAAGTTGTTTTTAAATTTGTGACTCATTGCAACTTGAACAGAAGCAAAAGTAGAATTGTACAGTATATTATAGTCCAGGCATGCTTTACTCGGTCAGAATTTTATCTTCACTTTATGTTTTGCACCTCTGACATTATGTCCTTGTACACGTATATTTTTATGCAAATAACTCTGGAATCTGTCTGGAAAAATCTGGAAAATAATCTTTCTGTTACATAAGACAGGTGACGACCACAGATGGCTCCACACGATCACAGACGCTTTGTACATGGTGAAGTTTAAGGTGAGTGCCGTTAATTGTTACTGGATTTTATCACATGTTAAGTTCATGTGGTTTATGACCTGGTCTTAGTATTATTGCAGTAATATAAAAGTTACTGTCCGTGTGGTTCCACTACAGGGCAGTGTCACAGATTTCAAAGGTTTCAACCCCAAGTGCCTCTTACCCAGCAGCCTCCACTACTGGACTTACCTGGGGTCACTAACCACACCGCCCCTACATGAGAGCGTCATCTGGATCATCCTGAAGGAGCCAATCGCAGTTTCTGAAAGACAGGTGTGTGTCGAAAACATGTTTATTTTGCCACATATATTTAGTCCATCTTTAAATATTGATGATGTTTGTTGTTTGTAGTTTCCATGTCCTCTGAAATTAGAAATTAGAAGACCAGGCTGTTGATGAGTAATTTGAATGATTGCTAAAAGTAACAATGTTTTAAGTTTGTACTTGTTAGGGATCATCTATAATATATTAGAATGGCTGAGTAGAAAAGATTTGATGGTAAAGTTCTTCACTAAACAATAATTTTATCCCCCAGTGTTGGTGTGAACAAAACTCTTATCTGAAGTAGTTATTTATTATTCCTGGTCATGTGGCACAGCTGTTCGTACACAGCATTAACCCCAATCCAGTTATCATAGCTGCAAGCTCGTAGTGAGCAAACCCTCTGGCACTAGGTCAATATTTTACCTGACCACAAATACATCGCTACCTAAAAAGATGAAATTATAGAAAAACAAAACAGACACTACAGACTTTGTCTCATCTTAAATGTAATCTTTTCACAATGGGTATATAATATATGTTCAGACATGGTAAAACAGAAACAGACTGAAATTACTTATTTGACTTTTGCACACAGTTATTTGGAAATGACATGTTTCATCTGGAAGTCAGTGGAGCTTAAGGCACTGATGCTGCTGTTGATCAGTCAGTTGTGACATCCATGTTTCCTGGCTTGAAGAATGCTAGGAAATGCTCCACTAGGCACCAAGGATGTACTGCCTCCTTGGTTGTCAGCATCACTTGATCAGTAATTTAATAGTTGCAGGTGTAGATGTTAGTGACATCTCCACCTGTGCTGTGGCATTTATGAAAAATCTGCTTGACCTGAGTATGATGCCATATTTAGAGGCCAAAACAAGGAGCATTGCAACATGCATGGGGGATGCCATGTGAGGGACTTGTTTTATCCACGCCTCTTACCACTAAATTTAATCAGAAAGTTTAGGTCTGATAACCCCAGGTTGTTGACAAGTTAAGCTGACTAACAAGATGTCTGCGGCACATGCCTTCCAGGTCTCCCTGTGAGCTTGGTCTGTGGCGACTGCTGTCAGACTTTGGATTAAACTCTCACACTTTGTTGATCTTTCCTAGTCTAGTTTCCCATTTTTAACTGCAGGACTGTCCCGGCCCCTTGGATATAGTCTGTCTATAAACCCATGTCTGTAGCTGGGGGTGACTAGTAAGCTACAGAAGGCAACTGGCCCCACAACCTATGACTCCAGGCCTCAAGCCGTTGATCTCCTCCAGCTGATTATCCTGATGGCTGGATGACCTGATGGGTACAGGGTTTTAATTGAGAAATAGCTGCATGGAGACCCAGCAGGGGAAAGCCCTTATATAATAGGATATGATTTTGTTTTTCATTTAATTTGTATCAATCCTATATTATCCTGCTGTCATAAACACTCACTAGTGCAACAAAACTGCTGCTGAAAATGCAAAAAATTTACTCCTGTTTAAATAACATTTATTGAAAAAAAAACACACATTTGATCTGTTTTTTTAATAATTTTTTTTGTTTGTTTGTTTTTAATTGTCAAATTATCAGAAGCTTACAGAGAAAGACTAATGTATTGTTGGTTTTGGTCTTTTCATGTGATGTCTTCACCATTCGTATACTTTAACATGCTTTTATCGTCTGGTGTGAAGTCTGTCTAACAAAAACAGCAAAAATGTTCAGAGAAGATTCAGTCTTTCTGTATCTCTCTGTGCAGCTGGGCAAATTTAGAATGCTTCTGTTCACTGGAGAGGAAGAGGGCCAGAGATTACGCATGGAAAACAACTTCAGGCCTCCCCAGCCTCTCAAAGGAAGGAAAGTACGTTCCTCCATTTAATGTGACCTCAAGAGATTTGAAGTCATCGATAAGCTTGTTGTGAGGATTTCTGATTTACTTTGTGCAGAAGCAGGTAATTCTCATCACTGCCAGCACATTGATATGCATGTTTCCCTCTACTGGTCAGAACCTTCAATGGCAGAAGAAGAATCGGCCTTTGAAGGATTTTAGGGAAAAATAACTACTACAAATAACTAATTAACTGCTATGTGCTGTGATATTATTATAAGCTATACTTTAATGAAAATTCTAATGTTGTGGATGGATGTGTACTTGTACCTCCATAGCTGCACAGGTTGCTGAGGCAACAAGGTGCAAATAGCATCAAGTTCTTGTAAGGTGCTCTTATATTTAATTGTTAAGGCCATATAGTATACTTATCCTGATTGATCTCTCATTTATCCAGCCTATTGCTGGTGGATTCTTTGTCCTTGAGGCCACATATCCTTTCCAGTCCAGCAATCCTAACTGAAGGTGCTATCGGATTAGTGTTGTGTTTGCTTTAAATGCATAAGAGAGTCCCAGGTCCTTTATAGCTCGAGACTGAGATATTTACCAATTGTAATTTATTATTTTTAGTATGCACTCCAGAATTTACAAGAAATGTGTTCACAACTATTTATCATGTTGGGTTTATCAATTTATTAACCAGCAGCCCTAACAGAGACTGCATTTTTTTGATACGTATTTATTCTAAGATTAAAGTGCATTCTGCCTGAAGTGGCACATTTCCTGATGAAGTGTTTTTACTCTGCAGGGGTTAATGAACACACAACAGCTCACCTCTGAAGTAGTACTTACAGTACATGCATGTATACTATATGTATGCAGTATATTACAGTACTGTAAATCTCTGACAGAGGCCCTGGTGTCTCATTTGGGTGAGTTATGGCAGCTTTGTGTAATGCTGGTCCATATTTAGATGAACTTGGGTTTTGCTAATGCAGAGTTATGGCAGGGATGAACTTCTTTTATTATAACAAAATGCCCACATGAGGAATGGCACCTCAGCTATGACTGTTTTATGTTCTTGATGACAAGGAACATTACAAATGTAATTTATGCATGGTTTGAATATTTTTGTAATGCATTCAAACTCTTGCCATGTTTGTAGAATGAAATAAAATTCTAAATAAACTGTGTCCAGATTCATAGCTTAAAGTTTACATTTACAGAAATAAGAGTCAATATATACCTAATAATTTAGAATATTGCTTCTGATTTAAACCAAACCCTTCATAGTCTTGTATTTTTGTGCACTGTTTCAAAACCAGACAAACAGTATGACAATATATATTTATAATCATTAAATACACTTTCCAGTTTCTCTTCTCAACAAAACACATTTATCACTTTCTTTTAGTAGCTACAACTGAACCTTGTACCATATCCATGTGTTTTTGAAGAAGTCGTCATTCAAGCAAATGTTTAAACTCACTCTGACTGACTGAAGAAGTAGCAATACAGGGTTCAAGGTAATTAGTAGCCAGGTTGTAGCCTTGCAGGGTGAGGGACAGAGAGACTGAACATTGTGATCATAGTCAATTATTTACCAACTGTGCTCATTGAGTACATTTCATTATGCTGATTCTGAAAATACATTCTTCATTCACTTTCTTATTGGGATTTGGATAAGAAAATTACACTCACTGTATTCAGTGTACCAAAGGTCAGGATAAAGGTGGATATGATGGGAACACAAAACATGAATAAAATAAATAATTAAATTCTCTTTCTTATTCATTATTCTTTATTATATTTTTGATTATATTTGATTAACCCTGAACTAAAAAGTTAGCAACATTTCGAAGAAAAAAAAAATTCTTCTTAGAGTTAGTTAGTTTTGAATGCGACTTCTTCTGCAGTTTTATGTAATTCAGTGCAGTAAGAACTTCTGTTTAATCTAAAGTAACAATTTTTTCTTTTGTCTATAACATGGCTATACAAGTAGGTATATTTGCAGACTAAAAAAGACTGTGTGGTGTGTAGCAAAATCTTTAACTGAACAGAAAAATATTAATATTAAAACTTATATAATTTATAAATACTTTATAATTACTTATTAATACTTTTTTTGTGTTTGTGTCAAAGCAATGTGTCCTGTAGGTGGCAGCATCTACTGTCTTTTGTTTCACGTATAGCAGTAGCTCATATCATATCTCAGTAACAGAAGGATTTACTTTCTTTGTGTAGGCTGACAACAAAACACAGACAAATCTAAAATGTTTAGAAATTATTAAATGAAATCTAAATGATGCATTTCATAAACAATGGCTGACCATAGCAAATCCACCTGTTTTATATCCAGAGAGACAGTTATTTTTTTCTTATCTCCAGTACCAATGATACTTGACCTTGCCATCCTCTTTGCCACTGTGCAGAGTTGTTTGAATCTAAAGATTGTATTACCCTGTCTGGTTTCATTTTCATCGAAGTGCTGATGGTTATGGAAAAATCAGTTTACAGGTTAATGAATAAAGAATGAAAGCGGGTGAGTGTGAGGTATATTTAACACATATTCTCAAATAATCCTTCCAAAATAGCATCTGGGAGCTTTATTGGGACTGAGAATACCTGAGCGGGCACATCATCTTCAGCTGCAATCAATGTACCATGTAATAAGATATTACAGTCAGGCCTCGGAAATAGAGTCAGTCACATGTATTTTTAGCATCAGAATATCTACTTGCTTGTTGTAGTGATTTTTCCCAGACACAGCAGCATCTGAGCAACTTGTGAAATATAAACCCCAGGATAAACAATCAGCAGAAAAACGTGCTCGTCAAGAATGAACGTTTTTTAGACAACACAACAGCTGAATGACCTATGTGTTTGCAAAATGATGTGAACATAAAGAAATGTATGAATTATATAAAATAAAGCGTGATCATTTTTCCTTCCTGTTGTTTAATCTATTCTAAACCTGTATATCTACTCACCTCCCTCAAACATGTATAAAAATAAAGCAAGTATAACTGCACTAACTAATATACTGCACATACCAATATCTCAAAAATGCAATGTCTTCCATTCAAGGGGTAATCAACTAATTTTACATGTGGAAGTCAATTTGTCATGAATTGCTCTCATATTGAAGTAGTGAGAGGAGCTAAAAATGTGGTAAAATTACTCATTTGCAAGTACAAACCCAGCTACAGTACTAAAGCTAAAGGAACTACAGAAGCATAAAAAACATTAAAAATACCAAAAGTTTGAGTATTATGCCAGTAATGTTATCTACATAGTAGATAAGTAGTGATACTGTATATTATTGTGTAATCAGCATTTTGGTGCAACAGTTTATTAATGTATTAAATTTTATAAGCTCATCATAGGTTTTGTATTTCATAATTGAATCTGCAAAATGTAACTGTAGCTATAAAATAAATGCAATGAAGTAAAAAGTACAACATTTCCTTCAGAGATATGTAGATGGACACACAGTATAGGGTTTTTGAGTTTTAGAGAAGCACACATTTTACCAGACAGAGGGATAAACATAACACAAATAGTTATGAACTACTGTATCTAACCTTCTAATCGAAGTTTTTATGACAGACTCTACACAGACTGAATCACGCTTTGTGTTTCCGCAGTGAAGCTGAAAACAGAGCGCTGCTCTCCTAAATCATTTTAAGTTTCTCAGCATTGTCAAGGACAGTGACTATCTGGCAATCAGGGGACAACACCATGGTGCAGTTGCCATGGATACAAACTGCACATATAACACAACACAAATGCTTGGCCAGCTCATATCTCTCCTACTTGTCTATGAGCCAGTGATCCATCGCCATCACCCTGTCAAAAATAAAAACCTTTCTAAAGGCTCCTGTGGTGACACGTGTGTTTCTCTATTCATTAGGAGGCTTTGTTTAGTAGCATATTATCTATTATTGTGTAGACAGGCCTGTGATTCCCAGTTAATTCCATCCTAACCAACTATACAATACACAGATCTGTTTTCCTGTTGATGCCTTCACCCATGTTCAGGGTCTAGTTTAAGGTACAACCATCCAACTTGCCAAACAATATACACCTTTTATGGGTTGTGTATATACACCAAATAATATTAAGGCTGTCAGGCAGTGGCCTTGGTTCACTGAGTTGATTATAAATCACAGCAGAAGAAGAGATGACGTTCCCTCTCTTGGGCCACGGACACACTGTTGGTGGTCTGTTATGATAATTAATGAAAACACAGCTTTGCCGTCATGGTCGAGAGGTCACGACCTGTAATTCTGTACTTGACTATCACTCATGTAAAATACATGACAAAATACAACTGAGCACACCTCTGTGTAATCTCATCAAAATGTATAATTTCAGTGCACGTACAAGGAAATGCAGAAGTTAACACCAAATATTTTTTCATTTTCAGCCCAGATATGGATTGGACTGGATACCTAATGTTGATTGCTACACTGATACTTAGTGTGTGAGGTATGACAGTCACAGCCTGAACTCTAACATTGGATCCTGACAGAGTGATGTTACCCAGAATTGAGCCATGACATATTGTCTGAGGGGGCAACAGACACCTACACGGTCTTCGGGGAACTTGAATCACTTTACTCAGTTATCCTTAAACCCCCCCCTTGTGTCGATCCAAGATCCACTGTTTGCAAAGGGTGTCTATAGCAACACACACAGACAGTGCTGCATCAGAGCTCAGTCAACCCCTATTTATTTCATACACACCTGTTTAAAATCTGTGTCAGAAATATTTGGCTTGCTTAACAATCAGAGATTTACATTCAAAGTTATTCAAGTCAAGGTTGAAGAGAGTTGATATAAACCAGCAACCACAGAAGCCCATTATTATAATAAATGTGTTAAAACTCACTAGTCCATGTTTTGTCATATCCTCGGCATAAATTAATATTACTATTATTGACAGGATAAATTGTAGAGGCATATTCTGTGGCACTGGTGCAGATTGTTTTAATGTACCATTAAGCTGACATTAAATTCTCCTAGATTTCTTTTTTATTTCAAACAGTTGTTGTTTTTTTCTTTCTTTATTATTTTCATAAGTAACTCTGTGAAACACCTGGGGTGATTTGACTACAGAAAATGCTAATGTTATCATGCTTGCAGTGGCAATGCTTATGCGCTCACACTCATTGTGTAATATTTCCCAAGTTGATAATAAATAATAATAATTGAAACGCCTTGGGGAAATTCTTGTGGACAGGCTGCCCCCTTGAGGTGCCAGGGGTTCAGGGTTCAGTGTCTTGTCCAGAGGACACTTCGACATATTGCCAGGAATTGCCCTACCAACTGTGCCATGTTTGCCCCTTCACTAGCTTAGTTTAGTCTTTTAGCATGTTAGTGTTTGATATGTAGCACTGAACACAATGTACACCAGAGGATGATGGGAAGTCATTATTTTTGCAGGTACAGAGTCATAAACTAAAGAACTGGACAAATTGAGATCATACTAAAGGGCATGTGAATGTGTGCACCATCACCACAAAGTCAGAGGATTGCAATACTCAGGAAGATCTACTCTGGGCATTGTAAGTGTCTGTACAAAATGTGTCAATTGATCCAGTAGTTTTTGTGGACAAACATGGTGGACCAGCCAACTGTGACAGACTGATGTTGCATGTGGCAAAGAATTAATGTACCTTTGCAGACATTGCTAGGATATTACAGAGGGAATAAAACAAGAAAGTAAAGATAATCTTAAGTACTTGGTTATTGAAATTAAGAACAAATTATACATTTTATTTCAATTTAAATTAAGCAGAGTGACTCAATGTTTTTTTTATTCCATCTTTAGACCTACCCATTAAGTAGTGAGCTGATAATTTAATGTGTTTGACTGGGATAGACCCATGTGATCATCTCTCTGTCTGTTTCTCTGGATTGTCTCCAAAAACATCACAGGCCTTCAGTCAGTTTGATCCCCCCCACATCTGTTATCTGCTGAAGCTCCCACAACCAACCATCGCTGACACATTCAAGTCAGAGGGGTCAGTCATGCACCCAGAAGCATCACAAGTTTCCAAGATCCCTATCCCCGAAGCCCACCGGGTCAAAAATAGTTTCTGTTAGCCTTTTATAAATCAGAGTGTTTCTAATAAAAGCCTTTGGCTGACCAGAAACCTGGGCTGAAGCCACATCACCCTATCTTTAGCTTTATTTATGTCCTGGTGTTGACAGCACCACTTGGAAAGCTTACAAGTCACTGTTCAATAGGTCACATGTGTACATATCTGTTGGCCCAATGCTGGAAAGCACCATTGAGCAAAAATGGTAATCAGAGAGCCTATAGTGGTGGACAGCCTGAGTCTCTTACAGAAACAAACTGTCTAACAGCTGCTGAGTTAACGGCTTGATGATTCTTACCCTCAGATTCTTTCCATCTACTTAGTGTTTATGGAGCTCTCTTCTGATGACAGATAAGCATGTCCACTATTGTGGAAATGATGATTGGCATTATTACAACTGTCACATGACGAGAACTATTGTTACATGAGAGCTGTAAAAAACTACAGTCCACAACTGTGGCTTTGTTTGACTAATGTAGGTCATGCTTTACTGTCTTTTGTATAACTTGTATAACTAAACTATATCCATGACATATAAATGCTCATCCCCAGCTTTTTCAGTGAGAGTGGATGTGTGTCATTACAGCTTAGCTTGTAATGGGAATAACATCTTATGCAGGAAAAGAAAAAGTAGACAGTACAGTCATTAAGCAAGGTACTTCCTAGATGAGTAATTAAACATCTTTCTTGAATTAAATGTTGTAGTGTTGTAGTGTAGTGTTAAATGTTGTGTTCTGTAGGAAGGTTTCTATCTGGAGAAGAAAAAAAATATTTATCTGTACGGGAGCTAGTATTGTGATCAGGCTGACTGGTTAAATTTATAATATATTTTGTCATTTTAGTGCTTTTATTTCAGCCTTGTGTTGTATGATAACCTGTCCATTGTATTTTTCCCCTCTTACTCAGTGTGTGCTGAGATAGGCTCAAGTTCCTATGATAAACCAGGGCATCATCATTCATCTGTCTATTTTTCTACCAATGGGTGAAAGACAACACAAGTTACCACTATCTACTAAAAGCAAAAGCATAGAGCATACAAAACACCCTGCCACAGCTTAAAAAATATTGCACACGAAGATCTCCATCGTGATGGCTTTAGTTACTAGAGAATAAGGTTCCTTAGTCATGTCTGCATCTGTGTCTGTGTGTCTACGCTTGTCACTCTCCTCCCCAGACTACAGTATTTTTACACTGACGCCTTAGACCTATCAAACGTGGGCGCAGTCATGTCTTAACGTTGTTTAAGTGCCTGTTGCTCTTCTAGTGTTTCCATGAAATGATTATTTTAACTATAAAGCAAAAAGGTGGTCATCATTCCTATTTATAATCTCTTACTGAAACTTGCATTGATCTGTGTTGAGTCTGAGGACTGCAATCATGCAAATGTCTGTGCCAAGATGGAGATGTGTCAGCGCTTAGATGATTTGTGTGGGATGAGAGAGTCTGAGAGGAATAAATGACTGGAATATTTTCATGTAATTGTTTTGCTGCAAATTTGCAGTTTCTGCTTCTGTCACGTCTATAAGGAAACACAGCTCTGTGAATTTTCTTTCAAATAATTGAAATAGAACTAAATGGTCTAAACTGACTAAGATGTTGCTAAATTGTGTTGTTAAATATTGTTTATAAGGTGAAGGATGAACTTTAAATTTTAAATCAATATGAAGAATTTTGTTAAGTGACAAAATAAGACTGTTAACATCAAGTATTTTTAATCAATTTGTTATAATATACTATTATTATTTAACTGTGCTAAAGTGTTGTAGCTTGTCAAAGTTAAACAAATTTGAACTACTTTATATTGTTGGTTATTAACAAGGCATTAAGTTTTTAACTGATATGCTTTGATAATAAATTATGTTAAAAGCTTGCAGTGAAGTAAAACACGCAATATTTGCCTATGCAATGTAGTAGTTGTATAAAGTGGTATAAAATACAAAGTCAAGTCCAAATACATGAAAACTGTACTTTCTAATGTTAAATATTCAGCAATAAGTAATATTAACATGATACAAACCTTTTGCTGCCCAAGCAAAAAGACACAAAAGTTCATTTTTGTTACCAAGGAAACAGGTGACTAATAAAAGACAGAGAAATAGGAAATGGTTAAAATTTATTAATAAACAATGATAAGCAAGCTAATGGTTTCTTCATGGTTAATTTGCTTCTATTGTGTATTGTATCTCATGTCATGTCAGGTCCATTAACTGTCCTTTTTTCTCCTATATGTGCCCAGAATAACATGTAGTCTATTCAATCTTACAGGTTTCATAGGTTTCATAAGGCTTTCATCACCACCTTCCATCCATCCATTTTCTTAACCGCTTGTCCTCATAAGGGTCACGGGGGGTGCTGGAGCCTATCCCAACTGTCATCGGGCGAGAGGCGGGGTACACCCTGGACAGGTTCATCACCACCTTATTATATTATATTATATCACTGTGCAGCTTTCTTTATGGGAACCTTTTGTGATCCTCTCTTTCATGGTGAGCTCTCCACTTGTAAAGAACACTTTACTCAGTGCAAGATCTTACTCTCATATGGCCTTTTTACTGGTGCTACATGGAATATATTAAAGGAACAGTCAAACATGTTACATGTGTTTTTTGATGTCATTTCTCATGTTTGATTAACTGTATTGATTTTGATTTATCAAAAGAAAAGCCTGGTGGTATTTTCCATTTTTCTAACTGTCAACAAATGAAATGACTAACAAGTATTATCTGTGTTCAAAGGATGGTATCACCATCATGCAGCAGTAAATGCTCAATATAATGCACCAAATCCTGGGCTGAAAATAGTCCCCATATTCCTAAATGATGTTTACTAAAAATTACACAACCTAGATCTTTTTAGAACTTACCTTTTTTTAAAAAGAAAATAAATATGTGTGACTCAAACTCAGGGCTGAGAGTCACAGTATCACAGTTTTGCATTTTGTGGTCTGTAATGTTCCTTTATTATTATTTATGTCAATTGCATTGACAGGGATTTTGGCAAAGTCGATGATTTATGCAAAACAAATAAATGTATTTCATCAATATGCTGATTATTGATAATTGTAGATGAAGAGGCAGTTGGGTTTCTTGTTCTTCTGGTATTCAAATGGGGCAGATTTGTCCATTCAACAATAACTTGTCTTTAAATAAATTAAAGTATTATATTCAATATTTGGTAATACAAGGAACAAATGAGTTTAATTTATATATTTTCTTTATAAACCTGATATTTATGTAAAAGGCAAGAATTTCTGAATAATATAAAATCTAAAATAAAATCTATTGAAACAATGCATGGATAGTAATTCTACATGTTGTGTAGTGGCCATTTGTCAACATATTTTTAACTTCCAATTTCAAACAAACGTAAAATCAAAAGGCCACTAATGCACCAGTTCCCAGGGCTCAATCACCTTTGGAGCATCAGTTCCAATGAGCAAACCCAAGTCTGCATCGATATCATGTAGCTTAACATCTTTCAAATAAGACCAAGTGTAGACATCCTCTTGTCTTGGAATGTTCAATGAGGCCACAGGCATAGTTTTCTGAATTAGAACAATCAGGTAACTCAATGAAGTCATCCTTATCCATACCAGACACTTCCAGTCCAGACAATACATGGGCAGTGACAATCTTATTTTGGCCCACTGTTCTCAACAAAATACTTGTCTTCTTTCCTTTCAGGTTCAGTCTCTTTGCCAGCTTCTCTGTGCAGAATGTGCCCGAGCTTCCTGGATCCAAAAAGGCATGTGTGTGGACAACTTTGTTGCTCTTTTGGCTCTTGACTTGAACAGCAACAATGGAAAAGATGGAATCATCTTCACAACTGGCCCCAATATGGCCACAAGCTTGAGTTGTTGTTGAAACTCTTAATAGATGCTTCACAGAATGTTGGGCTAGTTCTAAGGATGTACCTTTATCCTGATGTTCTATAAGAAGAACTCCTGGTTTTGCTGACACACATTGCAATCCAAACGACTCCTGCAGTCTTTGTTCATGTGGCCCACTTTAAGACAACCAAAACTAATTCAATTTTCCTTTATGAAATGTATCTTATCCCAGTGTAGTTTCCCTTTAAACTGTGAGCATTTTTCCAGTGAGTGAGTATTTTTTGCACAAAACAAACAGCTGACAGTGGAAGAAGACTTTATTTTTTGTTTGTTTTTGAGCCACTGCTCCATCCTTCACTGCTGTGACATTGGTGGCAAAACTGCTTCCTTTCTTTGTTTTAGAACATTGGAAGACTCGGTGGAGCTGATGGGTTGTGAGTCTTGAATGTTGGCAAAAACTGGATCTGAAGCGATTTTGGCTTGTCTCTCGATAAAAGCAACGAGGTCTGTGAAGAGTGCCCTTTGACCTCTCTGCTCTTGTAGATCACAAGCAACACTTCTCCATTTTTCCCGTAATTTGTAGGGAAGCTTCAACACAACACTTCTCATGTTCGATGGTAAGTCCAGCTTCTTCATGTACATGATTTGACTTGTTAAATTGGAGCATCCTCTAAGATATAAGGAGAAAGACAGAAGGGCTTTGACGTCCTCAGTTTTAACAGGTGCCCAACTGAGAATCTTGTTCATATAAGCAGAAGCAATCTTGTGTTCATTTCCAAAGTGCTCTGCCAAAAGATCTTTGGCTCTGTGGTAGCCTTGTTCAACAGGTAAGTGTTGACAACTATGCACCAAGTCTCGTGGCTGCCCCCTGGTGTATTGTTCGAGAAAGTACAAACAGTCACTCCAGCTGGTGGTCTTCTCCTCCACACCATTTTCAAAAGCTCTGATAAAAGATTTATATTGAAGTGGGTCTCCATCAAACACAGGAATTTTTCTTGGTGGGAGAACAGAGCATAGATTTTGCTGTACCAACATAGCAGTGATGTCATTTTGTCTTTGCATGATGTTTACAATATCACTCTGATAATTTCCATCCAAAGCTGGAGTTTGAGTGTGAATATGTCCTGCTTGGTGGTTATCCACAGCTTGTAAAGCTTGAACTGGATCATCCTTGATGTTGTCCTTTTGTATTTGTGATGGTTATTTAGGTCTGACAACCTGTGGTGGAGGTGCTGGGTCATGTACAAAGGGAATATTGTCCTTTTTATTTTTCTCATCTGGGCCAAATGTGTCAGCACTGGGATTTAGCTGACGCTCTCTTTTATAACTGTTCCTTTCAAAATAAGAATTCATGCCGTCTGAGAATTTTGAACCACACTGTGATGAGTTTATTTGCAGCACATGAAGCTTTGCGTTTGTTGCAGCCTACTCAGTTTCCAGAGCTAGTTGTTCCTGTTCTCTCCTCTTCCAGTAAATGTTTCCTCTTTCACGAAGCGACACGTTCCATCAGAGCTGCTTTATCAGCCTCAGCTTTAATACGCCCCTTTGATGTTGAGGAAATCAGTGATAGCTACGAGTGGCTCTTACCACTTCCAACGTTAGAAGCGCTATCTTCGGGATGTATTCCACCTGAATGTGCGTCACTTTGATTCTCAGGAAAATCCTAATTTAATTGCACATGTGGATGACCCATTTCGGACAGCCAACATTTTACATTCTCCGTAAAACCACAATATTTTGTCATTTTCGCTTGAAAATACTCAGTTTGCCTTACAACTTCATCATGAGGCAAAGGTAGATTCAAGAAGGATTCGAGCATTTCACTGGCGTCTTCATAACACTTAATAAAGTTGGCAAGCACAGAATTTACTGCCTGGACGTTTTCATTTGATGTCATTGATTTTTTCCATACACCTTTCAGCTTGTTTACATTTAGATCGTCTTTTTTCTTGACACATTTTCGTGCAGAAAGCCAGACCTTTGGGTGTAAACTTGACATTTCTTTTATCGGATGCCCCCTCTATTTCATTTTGTGTTAGAATTGACATATTGAAACTTTTCCCAAACACAGAGATCATCACAACATTTCAATCAGTGGCCACAGAAGCAAACAATCCAGTCGAGTTGTAAACATGATTGTTATCGAGTGAATCAATCCCTTTTGTGTCACACAGTCTCTCACAGGAGTCGGCAATTTTTATGAATGAAAGTGATCATGTGTTGTACTATTGCGCAATACTAAGCGCATCACTCCAAACGCTGCGCAACTTGTCAAACTTAACTTGCAGTGAAATAATGGCTTCTCAAACTCCAATCGTTTGGCCGTTTTCCAATACAGCGTCAGAGACCAGTCTGATGATCAAATTGATGGCGTTGATGGAGTTCTCAGTGTAGGCCGCGAGCCGCTGTGTGTTTGAGATTGACGTTCAAAATGTGAATAAAACAATCCATCTAGTCCTTTCCGTGGCATCAAAAGGTACGATCAAGTCCAAATATGAAGTTTTACTTGTTCCAAGAGCGGGTTTTTTATTTGATGTAGTGGCCATTTGTCAACATATGTTTAACTTCCAATTTCAAACAAACGTAAAATCAAAAGGCCAATAATGCACCGTGGGAAAAGTAATGTACGCAGGCAAAAGACTCCAATGTCCATTCTCCAGTGTACGTTCCAATCATTTATTCTCTTTCAGTCAACAAACAAAAAACAAACAAACATTTCCTGCTGTCTCTTTCGCTGGTAAAAAAAAAACATAAGCCCTCCCAGGTGCATGTTGGTCCTGCACCTGCCTGCCTACCTATATACCTGGGTGCCTATGGAAGTGCCCAATAGCTATTTAAATACATGCAAAAACTAAATTTAAACAACTAATAGTAAGAAATAATCAAAAGAAAAATACAAAATGTATATAAATTAGGCAAATATCTAGAGTAAGTAAACATACATAGCAACAATTAGTGAAAACATAACTAACTAACAAATAGCTCCTACATGTTGTATTACAGTAATTAACTGTGTTAATCTATCACTGAACACTTTTAAAACACAAAGCCCACATATTACAGGGAAAGGATATGTTTTCAAAGTGCAGTGTCATAGAGTCTGGTTTGCTTTCATATATTCCAGCTGCTTCTTGAATTAAATTGTTGATTTCCAGCTTCCTGCCTTGATAATGTAAGTATAGAGTGAATACAGTCTCTGAAATGCCATAAATAGCATAAGTGACGCACACACTCTGTCAAATGTCCATTCTGTGTGACAGGCACTTTAAACTGTTTGCCTTTTCAGAACATCAAATTACTGTATTAAATGGATAAAAGGAAATAGACACAACTGTGACCTTTTCTTTTTGTTAGGCTTTTTCTCTAAACATTTCAATTCTCGTGTGCCTTGAGCAATTCTGCTGCACACAGAACTCTGTTTACTTGAGAGGCGGTAATATAGTAAACATATGTTTGACCTTGCAAGTGATTAACACTTTTCTGAAAACAGAAATGTGGTAAGAATCAGGTTTTGTCTCATGTCTGTAGCACATTGTCAGAGATCCTCTATAGGTACTAAAAAGTTGAATGTCCTTAAAGCATCAAATGTAAAAGTCTGTGGATGCTGAAATTATACTGTAAATTATATTTTGGGTTATAATTACTCATTGCATTATGGTGTACACAGCTTTGTTGAGATAGAGCTGATTTAACATTTCTACATGAGGCTGAACTTCTCTAGACTGTAAGCGCCACAGAAAAATGTGCCAATTTTGAAGTTAGGCTAAATAGTACTGTCACATTACCACAATGTTTGACTTCAGCTCGTGACTTTTGTTCCATCCACGTGTTTTCTGCTTTGTTCTAACCTGTTCAGGAAAGGCAGAAATGCCACAGAAATCATTTAGCTAACAGCGACACTATTGAAGCAGTTACAGAAAAAAATCATAAAGTCAGTGAATCGACTCAATAACATCAGTACACAGTATGGTAAAATGAGCAATGTTAGGTTTTATTCCCTATGAATTCAAATTTTTATTTTTAAGAGGAAGACTATGTATTATTTACTTTAAAATGTACACAGCCTCACTTTAATGTGCAACAGACTACAATCTGTAAATTAACTAACTAAACCCGTCAGATAAATGTAATGAAGTAAAAGTACAACATTTCTCTCTGAACCTCAAATCATTTAGTACTTGAGTGAATGTACTTGTTTACAGTTGAGTCTGCTGGAGCAGAGGATTAACCACTGACAACCAGTGACAGTGTTACAAGAAAAAAAACAGTCAGCTGCCTCCTAAAATCACAGGTCAACTAATACAGCTTTAAACTTGCAGGAAAGTTGGATCTTACAAACTGTTTATTTTTCAGCATCAGTGATATGCTCGCAAAGATGAATCGTTTGGACTCCGGAGAGAATCTCAAAGTTTCTGCTATAAGTTTGGTTAACTTAAGTGGACAGCTGGAGCACATCAGTCACAATGATGCAACATAACGCACCACTGAGTTGTGTTATGCAGCACAATTCCTGTCAGTGAATCAATTTATTGTCCAAATGGAAAACAGCCTCTGACCTTTCTCAACTGCCAGTAATTGCAGGCAATTTATATTAGTCAAACACAATTTACTGAAAGGGCAGGGGATGCTGAAACAACTAAGAGCAAGTTTGTTCCCACACTCTGCAGGCTGTTTATTGCAGTATTTCTTGAGGTCATTTCAAAGTGGGAATGTTCACGTTTTTAACCTTTTAGAATTTAAATTTCCATTAGAGCAACATTAACAGGAAGCAAATGTCCTGCATGCTCCTCTACTTTCATTGGTGGGAGCTTTAATTTCACAGATATTCAAATAAAAGCATCTGAACACAATCAGTCATAATAAATAAGATAAAAAAAGGGGATCGCCTCTAGATGAAACGTAATCAAAAACGTTGCAATCAAAATGCAAATTAGTGCTGTATATGAATCTGCACCTAATCTCCTCACGTCTGTAATGTATCGCAATACGACAAATCACTCAAATGAACAACAAATGGGTCTCACACAGTGACATCTTCTTCATGCTCTCAGTTGATCCGTATCGCAACAAATACAAATTGGATTTTGTGTCTCAACTCTCTCAAACCCACAGGAGATAGAGATGCTCAAACTGATTAAATAAGAATCCAATCAGGAAAGTTAAAACCCTCTAATGCTTAAAAAAGATTTAGGCACTTGTGTTGTTTAACCTTCTGTCTAATAAACATGTGACAAAAACCAAAGAGCAGTTCATTTGCTGCCGCCATATTAAATTGATGTGGATGGAAAAGGCTGTTTTAAGGAAATACAATTGTCCCTTTTACATCATTTTAGTATTAGTGGTTATGGATGATGATCATAGCAGAGAAGTTCTCCCAAGGAGGCCTATTTCTACTCTATTTTGAAAGTGATTTGGTTGCAGGAGATGAGTATTTTTCAATGAGTCAAAATGATGAGTAGATCAGATCATTTTTGGGATGACTAACTATTAACACAATATTTAGTATGTAACAGATGATGTCTGTCTGCTACAGGAGTATTTTAATGAGTAGATCAGCATGACTCTTTTGACTACAGTAAATATGAAGCTGTAGCCAACAGCTATTTGGTTTATTTTAGCATTAAGACTGGAAACGAGGGGAAATTTGGCTGTATGCAAAGGTGACACAGTCTGCCCACCAGCACTTACTAAGCTTACTAATTAATACATTATATATTGTTTGTTTAATCCACAAAATCCACAAAGCAATATATAATTGCCACAAGTACAGTGTTTAAACCAACAAATGGTCCAGCACGTAATCCCATTAATCCCAAGAAATAAGCAAAAATAACATTCAGTGTAAATTCGTGAGTTTTAGAAGTACGGGTATGGTTGGAGTATTTTTTTGAATATAGGTGTTTCCTTCTTATGTCTTTGTGCTAAGCTGTAAAGTATGGATCTACAGTGGATTAACAGTCAGTAGGACGGCAGACAAAATATTCAGTGGTTCCTTTTTACTCTCAATAGCTGATATTTTATTATATTCAAACATAAGTCTGACATTATCATCTTGTGCCAGTCTGAGATCCCATGTGTGGTTAGAGCAAAGTTGGTAGCAGTCTGCCTATTGTTTGGACAGTGTCAGCTGCCTGTTGGAGTCAAAAGTAATGCTGATGAGTAATGAAAGTGAACCAAAACAGTGAAGCTGCAGTGCCAGAATACCAAAACATTTTAGCACTGAGGATAACTGCAGGATTGATAATTATTTGAGGGTTCATCAATATGAGTAATGACTTTCTGCTTCAATGGTTTAGCAAATTTGCTTGAAATATGACTAATGCTAAGTAACTAAGTACTTTCGTAGGGAAGAGTTATATCTATATTTGTAATGGAAGAATTATCAGAAACAGTTCACCTCAGTACTGATACAACTGACACAACAAGTCTCTAACAGCTACAGTTGGGGAAACTGTGAAGTTTGGAGCCAAAGTGAAACTGCACAGCCTTAAAATAGCCGAAGCTGCAGGGAAACAGAGGGAGGAAGGATTAGGTAAAACACTCTGCTGGTAACTGTGCAATGGAAAACTGGCCAGCCACTTGGGGAAATCCAGCCACTGCCGTCCCAGAGTGTCCATCCATACGTGGTGAAGTATCTCTCATTTCCCAAGCTACTTGAAGTGATTGGAAATCTGACACTCATTTGTCTCGGTGGCCTTGCAGCCCAAGCTGAACCATCCCTGTCCTCAAAAGATCTGTTGGAACACATCAAGGCTAAAGATGGAGGCTCATTACCTCCTAAACATAACGCTTGACTCCATGTCACAAGCTAATCCCTTCCCCTCTGCCCTTGCATCTCCCTCAGGGTCCTCTTCAGTGTATTTTTCTTTTACTTGGAGCTATGTAGTGCTTTGATCGGAACCGTTAGCCAGAGATATAAATAGAATAAAATAAATGGCAGTGAGTGCGTAGGCTATCAGCAGCATTGTCTGTATATTTGTTGAGTCATTGCATATGTGCAGCTGAGGGAGCATCTGGCCTACATGCTTTTTTAAAAGTGAATAAGTAATTAAGTATGTAATGTCATTACTTCCATTTCATTATTTCCCACTTCTCCAAAAGTCTCGCCCTGAGGAAAATAAACATTATAGGCCAGTGGCTTTAACTTCCACAGTGAAATCTTTGGAGAGAATCATGAGAAACGAACTGTTGCGTTTAGGGAGGTGGACCTATCAGTACCAGTTTGCCAATATAAAAAAATGTTAGCACAAAAGACACCATACAATACTGCATCTTGTTTTGAAGCACTTAAAAAGTCATGCTGCTAATGCCAAATTGCATTCAACACTGCTGATCCAGACCAGTTGAAGCATTGTGTCAAGTCATTTTTGATCAAACGGTATTCTTCTTTTATCATTAACATGCCACAAGTGAAAATTATTTCAGCATTTTCTAAAACAGGAGAAAAAGGCTCCCAAAGGATGTGTCAGTTCATCTGTTCTGTATATTCTGTGTGCAAATGATTGTGTAATGTAGTAAATTGTTAGATGATTGTGTCATTCACAGGTTATTCTCAAGCAACACTGACATTCACATCTAAAACAGAGAACCTGATATGTTTCTGGTCAGGTGTAATTTGCACATCTATTATGTGCATAAAACTGAAGTAACTGTGATATAATTCCAGATCAATACAGTAGCTCTGTTGTCATACATTGTTGTGACACAGAACAGGTTACCACACAGATTTGAGTGAATTTAGATGACACACTCATATTGCAAGTGTTTCTGCTAGAATCCATATGCAACTTTTCAGATTTTGCAGGAATATTATGTTCACTTTTATGGAGCTATGGCAGAATCATGATAGATTAGCAGCAACAGTTAAGATTAAGGCACAAGTTTTAGTCAAATCAAAATGGCAGGGAATTCACAGAGGCACCCATACCCTGCACCAATACATTTTTGACAAACATATTAACTTGCTATTTAATTAACTTATTAATGAGCAGCTCTTGAGGGTAATCTAAAGGTCATAGAGACACAGATAAGTGTAGGTTATCTCTCTGATCATGTTTGTACAGTATATAGCATGTAGAGAGCGATGTGTTTGTATGATGTGCATGCTTTTAAATACACGTCTAGATTTTTTGTAGTTTTTAATAGAGTGAATTATTTTGTGGTTATGTGGTTAAGTGGTTATTTTATCTCATAACTGCATCCGTGTGCATGCTCTTACTTTATACTTTGCACTTGCACATGTGTGTTATTTTAATGTTTTATGCAGCTAATTATTATTATTTTTTCATATTGAAGATGGCAGCGCGAATGGACTCAGTGGCCACCTCTCTCTACTCTCTTAATCTGAGACAATTCTCTGCTAGGGGTTACAATAAAACTAACCTTGACCTTAACTGTTGCAGTAATTCTTCCTCCATTCCACGTCTGATGGACCAACAGAGATGATGAGCAGCTGAAAATGTTGTTGGTTGTTTGTTTACAACACAACACTACTAACTAACCTGATAGAAAGAGAAAAAATACAGATGCTACAGTAACTTCAAACAGAAGAGGGCTACTTTAGAATTTAAAAACAGTCACTCTCAATAGTCTCAGAGATACAAGTGAGCTTATGGTAAAGCTACAGCTAAAGGGCTGTCACATTTCACTTACAACTGGACTGACTGACTTTGGAACCACAGCAAGAACTAGAATTACAGAACAGTTACTGGCCACTCTGCAAATGGAAATCTAACATCCACTTTTATCTCC
Source organism: Sandelia bainsii (assembly GCA_032362345.1). Classification (NCBI taxonomy): domain Eukaryota; kingdom Metazoa; phylum Chordata; class Actinopteri; order Anabantiformes; family Anabantidae; genus Sandelia; species Sandelia bainsii. The sequence goes on from JAUMHL010000018.1 coordinate 11,419,595, forward strand.
AAGTTGATTTGTTGAGGAAAAAAGATACTGAATGTAACTGAATATTTACTTTACTATTTGTTTGATGTTCTTCATTATAGCTAGTGGCTGCTTGCCATTCCTTGAGACACTAAACATTTTAGTTTAAGCTTAACATTGGATTAAGACTGAGACCACCGAAAATGTTATACAAAAAATATTAATTTTGATTAATTAGTTTAATTAGTTAATTAGTTTAACTATATTTTCACTGACTTTTAATTATCCACAAATCGGCTTCTAATATTGTGCCTGTGTGGTGAATTTTGTTTTCATTGCATCTTTGACAATGTCTTTTTTTTTTCTCCTCACAGTTGAGTATTAACAAAATTAATTACACTTTTGTCACAGCAGGCTAATGGATGAGAATGCAATGTCGATTTAATTTCGAAAGCTTTGTCTTTCAGAGGTGATTAGTTGGTTGTACACATTAGGGTGAGTGTCATGGACATTCAACTGTTGAGCTATTCATAGCAGCACTTTGGTCTGAATATAGCTTTTCTTTCCAGTTAGGTCGTCTGGGTCAGCATGTATAAAGCTTTAATCACAGAGATTGGAGCAGGCTGCTAATGGACAGTGGCTACTAGTTTATAGTGTGTATGTGCATGTAGCTACAGAGTAGAAAAGAAAAGATTTCATGCATTGAATGAGTAATTGCCAGATTTGTTGCTACAAGTATGAGACACTCAGAACTATATTACAGTTTAATGCATACACAGTTACACTTGGATAGAACAAACAGAACAAAGCAGTTGCACTGTGCTGGCAACATGTTTTAATTATTTTGACGTGTTACACTAAATCAAATGTAAGCATTTACAAGCATATTTCTTCTGATTTATAGATTTACAACTGTATTTTTGTAGCAGTAAATCATAATTAGGAATCAAAGCATAAGGCATCATAATTAAATAACCAGCAGACAGCATAAATGAACATTAGATACATGTGGTATAAATTATAGCAAAGGCTTAGGGTTTCAGAAAAAAGGGAGAAAGTGAAAGTCCTAATATTTGGAAATATAACTTTTTGTTATAATATAATTATTAAAAATGGCATTTGTAACATCATGACTATTCTTGAAATCTCTCATTTTCCTAACAGAAACCCTAATGTTCATACAGCAAAAAATGACAAATTAAAACATAACTCAACAGCACTTAAAGACATCTTGACTAACCTACATACATCTACTAACATCTTTTGTTTTTCAGGCCAGTGAACATGTGAACTTTCATTCAATAACCGAAATATAAACTGGAATTTACTACAATACATAGCAATTTCATTAAATTGAAATATTTAGAGGACATCTCTCTTGGTTAGTTCTGCTGGGTCGTTTGGGGTTCTGGTAGGACAGTCTCACAAAAACAACAATGAGGATAGATCCTAGAGTAAAAAAATATTGAAAATATTGTATATATTGAGATCAAGAGCACCGTATGTTTATTGCATAAATATAGCAAATATTGTAGGCACAGTATGTTGAGACCTTGAAAAATCTAAGTTTGCAATTGAGCTTATTATTCATTTTCAATTGCACAGGTGTTCAAGATGTTATAGGGGTTTTCACCCACCTCTCTGCTTACCTATTACTGCAAAGGTGCCAAGCAGAATGCCCACTGCAGACTGGATAGTAGGCATTCCCTGCAACTGTTTCGCAGCCATTTTGCAGTTCCCTCTGATGTTGCAAGGACACACTGTCACTAACAAGAAGGGAATAAATGAAGGCAAGACAACAATAACTGATGGGTCTGGTTTAAGGACAATGTTTAGTTCTGGATTATTCAAGACAAATTAAAGAGCCCATGTTATGCAAAATCTACAATAAAAGGGGTATAATATAGGCTCTGCCTCTATATATAGGACTCTTTTTTACCTCATTGAGCATTCCTCATTGTGCCCTTTGAGTGATCTTTGCTGGGCATTGACTTCTATGGAGAGGAGCCACCTTACCAAATTGTATCCATTTATAGACTATTTGACTAGTTGTGGACTGATGAATATCTAACCTATTTGAGATTACTCTGTAGCCTTTTCCAGCTACATGCAATCAATAACTCCTAATTGTAGGTCTTCTGAGATCTCTTTTTTGTGAGGAGTGTCTCACATCAACTGAGGCTGCTTGTGAATAGCACACTGACACTAATTGTTTTTATAAGTCAAGGTAGGTCTAAACTACATCTTCATTCTTGTTTCACTGACTGGACTCCAGGTTTGCTAACAACTGACTCCAGTTGGCATTAAGTGACATCAGCTTAGAAATATTGTGTTTGTTCATATTTGTGACTTTGGTGAAAGTCAGATCACACTTCATGACCGCTTTATACAGAAAACAAGGAAAGTGCACTTACTTTTTCTTGCCATTCTGCTCTATCTGTATATCTCAAACAAAAACTAAATTTTTGTAAAAAGTTTAAATTAACAGCAAAATTGCAGGCAGGAAAACCACATGAGAGCATATACAACTATTGCCTTAAACATATAATTTATCCTAATCTGTGCATTAGAAGTTATGTGTTGTTTTGTGTCCTGTACTGTATATACAATATCAGCAGGAGCAGCAGCAGTCTTGAGAGACCTGTGTAATCACAAGCCTGGAAAAATCATTTGTAAAGCCCCATTGCATCATTAATAAACAAGAACAGAGCTAGGACAAGCCGGCATACAGAGGCTGATGTCTATTGATTGTTCCTACGCTCTTGTCCCATAAACTCTCTGTGCTCATGTTAGTTCGTCAGCAGACATGTCAGCACTACCTGGCAAGTTTATGAAGGTGCTCCTGGGAGGAGAGCTGCTGTCAGAGATGGTGAAGGGCACAGTGTAGACTTCAGGGGCCAGATATGGGATGTTTAAGGACAGGTTGGTGTGAGTATCTGAAGGACAAAACACTTAGTGGTTAAGAAAATGACACATAAAATTTGTTGTGCTGCCCAATACTCATACTTGGATTTGGTGGACTAGTTTAGTTTAGTTTAGTTTAGTTTAGTTTAGTTTAGTTTAGTGTAGTTTATTTCAAACATATGCACATTCACCATAGTTACATAACACAATTTCATTCTTCTGTTTGAAAAGGAGTAGGCAGAAGTATAAACTTATTTGGCCCTACCCCATTCCTAAGACTAAGAAATATAATGTGTGCACAAAAGTAACAACATTGTTTTCATCATTTTTGCTCATGAAAAGAAATTGCTTTCTGTGCAGAAGCACAACTGAGCGCCAGTGCACTGTACAGCACAAATCACAAAAGAGAATTCTGAGTGTTAAAATTAAGTTAAATGCTTTTTTACATCTCACGTGAGTCAAATGCAAAACACTGATATGCATAAAATCTTACCATTAATAATTCACCACATAAGACTTCAAATTTACAATTCCTCCTACTATCAAAGGAACAGAAATTAGGCAAAACACATTCACACAACTACATAACACAACACGCAGAATGACAGAGTGACAGATGAACCTGTGTATGGAGTGGTTTGAAGTGTGTGACTCTTTATCTTATCTCTGTAAATAAGTCTAAAATACACGCCTGGCTGCATGACGTAAAAGCCCTTGCCTGTAAAGAGAAGCGTTTTATCAAGCTGTTTGAACCCTTATCTGAGGGTCTTAAACTCTATGCTTGCACCTTACCATCATTCCCCTTCATGTTCCATTTGTCAGCCAGAGAAACACGAGCTGAGCAGTACTTCAGAAGAGGCTGTTAATGTAGTTACTGTATCTGTACTCTTTCACCTCTGATGTGACATTTTTGCAGGTTGGATGTGTGACTAGTGAGCTACCCAGAACTATTTTGAATGACTGTGATATTGAAAACAATTTTTACATTACAGTGCTTATAAAATGTGTCACAGACAGACTGGGTGCACTACATTTCTTTCATTACTGCTATGAAGAGTTATTAATAATGAATGTAAGTGGAATAAGCATGGGCTGCCTCATTATGTGCATTGAAAAGAACTGTTAATTATTTGAACATACTATGTTTGAAAGACTTAGGATGAATGGCAATGCTACACACATGTGCTCTTTTCATGAGAGGTTGTGGTTGTGTCAGACAAACTATGAAACTGTGCAGCAGACATTATACTGGCAAACGTACATGTTATTAGTAGGACCATTATTGGCTGTGGCCAGGTGCAAAGCATTCTGTGAGATTCCTCTTTTAGCCTCCATTAGCTGGCAGGAACCCAGCGATGACGCCAAAGAAATGACACAGAAGATATAATTACAGCTGGGCTCAATCAATACCAACAGGAACAGGAGAGTGAAAGAGGCAGATTAAAAAAAAGCCTAAGAGGGAAGTGGTTGAGCTGTCTGAATGACTTAATGACAGACGTCACAGCATTAAATGGTTTGCAATAAATGAGCTCAACACTAGCAGTTTACAACTACTAAAATGATAATTACATTATACCTATAACTGAAGAAATTATATGGTAGAAAATAGAACTGAGCAATTGGCACCTCTTCAGGCCCAGATCATCCTGTTTCTCTGACTATCTGTACTCATGGACGGGGTATTTGAATTCATGTAACTCAAATAACATTAAAGCCCACCTTGGTACATTCTGTGTCCATTTGCTTTAGAAGTGATGTTTCATTGCGTGAACTTGTGCGTGGCTGGATGACATCAATATATGTCTCCTTACACTTTTTATTATTCAGAAGCATCAGAAGCATCTTATAGGATGATATAATGTACACATTTGCCTACAGTAATGTAATGAAAAAAATCTACTATATTTATTATGATGGCTCCAGTGATGGCTAAAATGAGAAGTAACCTGGATCAGTTCAGTTTGATGTGTTCTGGTAAGGTCTGGCCCACAGTGTGTACGGTCACCAGATCTGGTCACACAGTTCATGTGGCTTGAACTGGGTGATAATTCTCTCTTATTTAGCAACAGTCTGGCTTTGGGACCAGCAACCAAAATGAGACCACAGTACTTGCGCATAACTGATATATGAAACAAATGATTGAAAAACCCAAATGATAATTTAAATACCTTTGTTATCAATGTGCCCATTAACTAATAAATGTGTTTTTTTATTATGATAGGATACAATTAATCTCAGCTTGTTTAACCTAAAGTAGCATCTTCTAACAACAACCTTACTTGTGTCTTCTCTCTTTTGACTATGAATCATAAGACTAATCCTGGATGCTGTCAGTTCACCAAATCTGTGTTCACCTCACCATTAATAGGTGTTAACTTCCAGTTCCGTCGAACTGTGGGATCACTGCGCAGGGAAAAGTTTAGCCGTCCTCCATGTTGTGGCCCATCACTGTCCCGTGAGGCCAGCACCAGAGCTTGGTCCTCCCAGCGAGGTGTACATAAATACTTCCAGGAGTAGTCTCCAACCAACACTGGACTGTTGTCATTGACATCCAGGATTTGGACAGTAACAAGAGTGGATGCAGATAAAGAAGAGTTTCCTGAGTGGAAGAAAAATGATTTATGTCTGCAAAGCAAAATGAGATTCACTACATAAAGATTATTTAACAAAAAAAAAAACACAGAACTAATAACTTGTTACACTTCCACTCCAAATCCACTGGTTAAAACATATAATTAATGTTAGAAACATTTTTAGGTTCATATATAATTTACTGAAAATGAATACTGTATGTGCCTAAACACCCATTTGATCAAATAGAGGTGTGGTAATAAAACTGATTAAAGTAATCTTACGTCCATCCACTGCAATGACCTCCATGGTGTACGTGCTGTTCTCCTCTCTGTCCAATGCGTGCACAGTCTTCAGCTCACCAGAATATTTCCCTATTGAAAAGTATTTCTTGGTGTCCCCTTGAAGAGAATATCTGTATAGAAAATATGTGCATCTCTGTAAAACTAAAACTGTAATGCTTTGTGCTTCTGTCTTATTTGAATTATTATTATCTGAATTGATGAAATGCAGATGATGAATATTCACATAATATTTAATTAATCCTAATGTTCACCTGATTGGATGAGAATCAGGGTCATAACCTCGGATTGTGGCAATAACTCGTCCAGGTTCCTCGCCCTCTCTGACAGTCACCTCATAATGACTTTGAGACAGGATTGGACCCTCATTTACGTCGTCAACATAAATAGTGACTGTTGCTGTGGATGCAGGTCCATATCGGCCACGGACAAGAGCCACTGGGTTCTGAGCACTGAGAACTAAGATGTACTCACTCTCACGCTCAAAGTCTAACACCTGTGAAAACACATATGCAATATTACCATAAATTAGGGTTTATAGAGTTTTCTTGAACTTATAATTTGTTGTAAGGTATAAAATGAATTCCACAAATTGAAGAAATTACTATTTTAAAGGACCAGTTCATCCAAACAGCAAAAACATTCCTCCCCTGATCTTTAATGTTTATTTTGCCAAAAAATGCAAAATGGCGAAGGTGTAAATCATAATAATAAAATTCAGCAACACTGAATATAAACTGATCAGCCAAAACATGACCACTGACAGATAAAGCTAGAAACAATTACTATTTTGTATCTCATATTCAGTGTGTTGGATCTGGGAGAAATGGGCAGAAGGGCCAAGTGGTTACGGACAGAAAACTATCCAACAACCTTGATGGGCGCTCCCTGGTTCAAGAACGTGTTAACCACATATCAGCAGGTTGGAGCAGGGAAATGGTTACCTGGTCTAATTCTAGTCTGATTTTTCTTTTTTTTACATCGCATGAACAGGTGGGAATGTGCATACCAATACCTAGACACAGTTTTTTGAATGACTAGATGCCACAGAGCTTAGTTAGGCAAAGAGGCAAAGAAATCAACTTTGGCAAATATACTTTTTTAATTTGGGCAAACTGGTCCTTTAATAAATTATCGACACCTACAGTAATATTCAAAAGACATCACTGCTTTAACAAATGTAGAGCCTCAGAGAGCTACAGCAAATTTAGGGAAGTATTGGAACAGATTGTATGAACATACTCACAGACAAACACCCACATGCACAAAAAAAACATAGCATGTTGTCTTTGCAAGTAGGAGATGGACACAGTACAGTCCCCTGTGTCCAATACCCTTATCTTTCTTCCAGAGAGAAGATTAACTGGCATAGGTTTGCCAGTTAATGCCTGTATTTCCGGTATTTAATACATTCTAATCACAGTGAAAACAGCCCATTGATTAACTGTATCACTAATTTTCCATGATAATGGTAACTGCTATGTGACAATGTAGTAAATACTCCTGCGTAAGCAGGACACATTGGATGCCACTGGAACTCATTTGAAATGATGTTGTAGGATTTATATTTATATATACTTTATACTGTACTATATTTGCAATGTTGGCATCAAAATTGTGGGTAGTAGACTTCAAGAGAAAGGATTACCATAATCTGGACACTAAAAATAGCAACAGTTTACTCTGGAAGATTAAAAACTAAAATAGTTTCATAGTGGAAGTATGGAAAGACTAACTACAGTTATTGTAGTGATTATAGTGCAGTGTCATTTGAAAATGTGTTAAAAATGATTTTAGATGCAAAAGGATCCATAATTATTTAATCTTAATCTCTAAAGTATTTGATTATTTTAATGTAATCTTTTGGTTCATGGCCTGAGGCTTTATTTTCTGTCAGGTTTCAGCCTTTAATGTGTTCTCTCTCCCCATAAAAAAAGACATTATTGAACCAACCTTGCCTGACATTACACTGCTCAGGCTGACTGCCTCTCTGTTGCCAGGGAAAAGAAATATAAAGCTTGGAGGGTACATGAGTACTGCTGTTGACTGGAAGTGACATATCAAATACTCAGTGTGTAACAGGGCACCAGAATATGTGCATGGACTCCGGAAGCTAATTAGTCATCTAAAACACTATATTACCAATTCAAATAATGATAACTCTTTTGTTTTATTCAAAGTTTATTTGACCCTGAATGGTGAATTAGGTACCAGTGAACTGTCATCCAGTGTGTATTTGTTCTGCTGAAAATGTAACAGTGCACTTCTGTTAACACATCCAACAGATATGAAGCAACATTAGCATTTTTTGGAGTCATGTTTGTGTCCTGATGAAGGCAAGTCCAAGTCATGCTCCTTTTATCTCTGTTTCGCCCTCCACCAACTTGTTCAGTAGCTTGTCACAAATTTCGCTTGCTTTTAGTGCTGGGCAGGAAGTGTGTAAAGTGAGTTTTTCTCGCCTAAAACAGATGCCTGCTGCTCCCAAAAATTGCACTAAGGAAGTGAAGAGAATGAACCAAAACAGTAAAGTTATAGGCCAGAAACCCAAAACAATGTGCTACAAGACAATAAAACACTTTACTAATTCATGATATACATTATTACAAACCCTCTTCTTTTCACATTCCTTTCAAATTAAATATCTTTTGCTAATCTATTTACTGTAGAGATCAAATTCCTAGAAATTAATCCCAGTTAAATTCACAAGCAAATAACATTACGGCTTACCTAACATCACCTTTTAAACATTACGTGACTTGTGATTTGTACTTTAAACTGATCATTCATGCATTTACTTAGTGGCAAATGTACTGAATCTACAGTATATGAAGGATTTATTTGCTGAAAACTTTTAATTAATCCTATGATCTTAAATGTTGTATTTATATGATTCATTGAACTGTTACAAACCTTGTTTTACTTAAACTTCAAAAGAAATTTCATTTCAGCAGAACTAAATGGTTTTACATTTGATGTAATGTCTACAGTTCTTCCTGCCTGATTAGATTCCCTTCACTTCCTCTAGTTTATTATACATTTTACACAATCGGCAGCCTCTAGCCTGTGTGGTAAACTGCCATTAGTGTTCACATAATCTAATTATTCACTTGGGCTGTGAGCAGTGTGTAATTTCTAATAATGAAATGTGTCTGCCTCCTGGCACTGACCTCGCTCTGTAACGCAATGACTTAAAGGATTTGCTCAAGTGAATTTTATTCCACTAGGGCTAATTTTAAGAATGATTTAAGCTTTGATTATTACTTAAGTAAGATAAATAAACCTCTGTTTTTCTTCTAGTTATACAAAATGTGTTACAGCTGTGTCCCATAAGGTCAGTACAAGAGGTTGAAACACAGGAATCAAGAATAGAATGACATTACTTCTAAGAAACAGAAGTCCTTACTTATTAATTTGATTTAATGCAACATTTTTAGCTTTTAGGTATTTCTTGCTTTATCTCAGATGAATGTGTGTACGACTCACAGTTCAATCACATTTGTCAGCTCCCACAGAGAGGTTGAAAATAATAGACTGTCTGGCCCACTTACACAGAGCAGACCGTCAGAGTATATATAAACAGAAACACACACACAAGAAGATAGACACTCGTTGCCCCACACAGCCCTGAAACACCCCACTGGATTATATAAGACAGGCGAAGGGTGATGCAACCCAGGTGCAAGAGAAATTATTAGGCTAAAACATTTGAATCCCATCTTGACTGTTTTTTCTTTTAGGCTTGCAGGACTCAAGTATTAACATATTACAATATTTGTTTACGACCGTTCTGTAAAATCATATCCTCATAAAAGTGAATTGAGTTAAAGGCTATGTGACTATTTTAACACGGTCAGCTACTGAATGATTTCTTAGGCCTGCACAGACATCAAGGACAGACCCAAGCCATCACGCTAAAAGTTGTCCTTGACATTCATATTTGTGGCCCTGAGAGGGGAAATTGGTTGTCTAACATACCCTATACCAGACATAAGCAACTAATATATTATACATATATACAGTTTAAATTTGACCTGTCAGGCTTTTGTCTTTGCTGTTCTCAGTATGTGTGACCAGTGATAAATTAGGTGATCAGATGTGTGTGGACAGGTTGAAGGATGTTTCGTCCTGTTCACCTTTGAGAGCACAAGTGAGACCTCATTGGTCTGCTTGTCTGTCGTTAATGTGAAGACCTCCTCCTCGTTTCCAGACTCTACACGGTAGTCCACCTGCCAACTGTCGCCTCCTCGAACATCTGCATCCCTTGCCAGCACAGCTGTTACCGTGGTACCCACTGGAGCATCCTCTGGGATGTGAAAGGGTCCATACTGATGGGGAGAGGAGGGACAATATATCATTACTGAGCAGAAACCATCAGTTTATGTATAAGACACAGTTGCATTTACAGTATGTGTGCCCATGTATAGCAATACATTATAATACTATTTTATTTAATAAGAAAATCTGTTATCAGAATTTATCAAGAGGGCACAGCTAACATCGGGCCTAATGGGACACACTTCAGATAAAACTCCTTTTTCTAATCTATGACGACACACTATTTGCAGAAAGGATCTCTGAAATCTAGTTGTCAATTATAAATAAATGTTATTGTTATATAAACAACATGAATAAATAGCTTTTACAAAGATATATCCTAGAGGCAAGGTAATTTAGGGGAACAATAATTGTATTATTCTCAACTGACTGCATTAACAGCTGCATTAAATAGGAAAAATAATATTATATCTTCATTTCAGCAACGGGCCAGCTGTAAGCAGCTGTTTATGTTACTATTTTGCAGAAAATTCTGTCTGATTTTCTGACGTGACTATATTTGACAACATCTGAATATAGGTTTGCCCCCTCTTGCCCTCCTGGCGTTAGCTGACCTTTGTTCACACACCACTGTGTGTTTGGACAGTCGCTTAATCTGCCACTCACAGATGTCCTCTAGTGAAGCAGCCATGTCTCTGATCTGGCTGCCTCATCCACAGGATCACTGAACCCACCCCTGTCACCACTCTCCTCCCACACCACCCCCTACAGTGCTGCCTTCACATCACCATGGAAAAAGCCGCACTACTCAGGCATGACCAGCTCAAGAGCATTTTCCACCTCTGTCTTTGTGTGTGAGTAGTGGCAATTATCTGAGCAAATGCACACATTTGTTTGTAACAGCTTGAAAACTAGCATTTGGCAAAAAATCAATTGGATGGGACAAAGACATAAGCAATACAATGATGATGAAAGTTATATCAAGAATATACTGTGCAACATTTTATTCAATACTGTCTCCTGTTATTTGTCTGGACATTAATGCCAAAGCTCTACAGACATGTTAAATTTAAATGTGGTACCTTCTCTCCTTGCTCAAAATAAAATGTTCCTTCACAGTTCACAATGTCTGTGCAGTCTTTAAGTGTCACTGTGGTCTGACAGAGAGGACAACTAGATACTGGTTCACCATTATCACAACATGATGGCTCTCCCATGCAGCTCCCAACCCTAATGATTTTTCTCTCTGATATTATGCAGCACATGTGGGTGGAAGTGAGGTGATTTTCTGTAACTACCTATCTTTAGCCCTTTTTTTTCAAACCAGAAACTACAGTATGCCAAAATGAGGGAAACCACTGTCCCTTTTCATGCTGGGCCTGTGACTACAGTGTTAATGATCCTACAAACTACAAATTAAAAAATAAATACTGGAAGTAGCTCTCAAAGATGTTTCATTATTGCAAATATATAGAAATTAAATGTAAATAATTGCTGGATTTACACAGTTGTTTATCTTTTTTTAATTTAGGTTTTGTAGATTTTATGCTGGTTTTAGACAGCTGAAAACAAATGAGGGAGAGAGAAATTAGGAACGACATGCAAGTCCAAGTCCCTAGGGGTGTTGCAGGTCATGGTTGGCCTGCAAACTCCTAGGCCACTAGGCAACCCTACAATTGGTAATCCCATCATAAAGTGTCTCTTTAAGCACTCTCCTGTGTAGATTCATATGAGTAGACTACTGAAATGAAGAACCAGCTCATACAGAAATGTCAGTGAGATAGTAATCCTTAAGATAACATTGATTCTTACATCATTGTGTAGCCATGATGTAGATTTGGCTATAAACAAATGAGTGGAAACTAGACTCCAAAGAAAGCTTTATCAGATTAAACTATAAAAACATTGTCCACTTAGAGAACAAAGAACTGAATAAAACTCCTCCAATAACATGGTGCCCACGCTATAAGCCTGAGATTAGAGGGCATATCTAGTTCCCCGCCAGGAAAATTAGATCAGTGACCTGCAGAGCGGACTCACAGTCTGCAGCCCAAAAGCCACTTATTATGGCTTCTGATGTTTGTCCTGCCTTTATTCCAAAGGTATTGTTTATCACGTCTTGAACAGAACGTGTGTGTGTGTGTGTGTGTCTGTTTGAACATGTGCTCTCGTACCTCATGTTGGGAGAAGACTGGTGGATTGTTGTTCTCATCCTGAACCGTCACAACCACGGTGCAGGAACTATTCAGACCTGCCAGGGACATCATCACAGCTTCCGTTAATGACTCAGGGTCAGCCAATCATACAAATAAAGTATGCTGAGAGAACAGAAAGTACCTCATCTTGCCTCCATCACACCCTGATCCATGAATCATGCAGACCACATCATCTGTCACCCAGAGGCTAGTATACATACATCCCCTGGATTCTGTTGTATCAGTGAAGCCACTGACGCACAAGCTCACAAACTAATACATTTTGTTTATGACATTAAAGATGGATATATTATTTACTCCTTCACACAGTAACTGCTTTGTAATGTTTTCTATCACATTTCTTTTCTCTCTATTTTCTTAATTAGCACCTTAAACATAATGCATTTAAAACATTGCAGCTTGATTGCCAATATTTCTTTATGCTGATTAAGTAGTAGTAGTCCTCTACAAATAGTATTGTTCCAAATTGAGCCAGTACTGTCTACAGTAAACGTGCTCTAAAGTTAGTACTCCCTCTTTTAATTCTGTCTTTTTTTGTGTAAAAACATAATAAAAATAATGGCTTCATATTTCCCATAAATAAAGGCACGGTGACAAAAGTTATGTGTTCTTGTTCATCCGAGGTTGTATTGTGTGCAAAGATATCCTTTAACTGAATTATTTTCTCTTATACTCTCAATAATCATATATTTATTTGTCACACAATGGCATATAAATATTTTGCACTGATCTGTTATTCACCTTTGGCATCCTCAGCAGCGATGGTGAGGGTGTACTGTGGTGCTGTGCCCTCCATACTGTCTGCTTGGACAGAGATGACCCCTGAGTCACTGTCCACTCTAAAGAGGGCACGGGGGCTCTCTGGAATTTGTCCAACTAAACGGTAGAAGATCCGCACATTGTCTGTCTTGGGATCGTCATTATCAGCTGCCTGCACTGTCAGGATTTCTGTCCCTGGGAAAGATACACCGGTGAAGAAAAGAAGACATCTAATAAATATAAAGTCATAATTGTTTATCTGTGTTTCTTATTTTTTACATGAGAACCTCAAAGGACAAAGCGATTACTAAACTCTTCTTAGAGACATCTTCCAAGTTTCCTTTGTACTGCCAAAATGTTTGCAGTAAGTTAAACTCACTTTGCATTGCTGAGACAAATAAGGGGAAGAATATAACAATTGCTTTCTCATTTAATCCTCACTCAGTGATTCCATTTAGATTAACAGATTGTCCTGCTTAATTCATTTCCCAGAATCAACTATTTTAAAGCATCAACAAAAAAAGCTTTTATTCTGGGACAACACACCGTGTGCTTTTTATGAGCATGGGTAGGAGTGAGGGTGATTTCCCCCATGTCCTGGCAAAAATCCCAATCTGCTTTCACAAAAGGTATCTGGCACACTCAGCCCTTTCATCGCGGCAATGTCCCTTCCAGCAAGTGTTTCCTCGACCTTGCTGTGAAGCAATATTCCCATAATATAGTAAATGTGACATGGAATTAATCATCATGTTGCTTTGTGATGAGTCCTAACTTCACCCACAATTAGAAATTTAAAAAAAGAAGAATTATGAAAGTAGAATTATGTTGAACAGCTAGCCAAATTATTTTTTATAGAAACTTTGTGACACCACAGAAGTTAGTATCATCTCTCTGATGCAAAAACTAAATATCCTATCCTGCTGAGAGGTCAGGACAGTTTGGGACTGCATTTTCTAATACACGTTAAAGCAGCAAAAGTGAGACTAACTTGATGTCAACGCATTTTCACAAAATATCCCAAATATTTTTTGACATTGCTAAAATATATAATAACTTGTCTGTTACCTCGAGCAGCCAGTTCCTTGACCACAGTGTGGTACTGTGCCTGTGGAAAGGTGGGTCTATTATCATTGGCGTCACCCACCATCACCCTCAACTCCACAGGCTTGGCAATCTCTCTGCCATCTGGACGCTCAACCACAATGCTAATGTGAAACTGAGAAAATAAAGAAACACAATGTTTATGTTGCCTCCACAATATTAAAGACAAATTGACATATTTGGTAATTTGAATAGTCAGCTGTAGATTCATTATTGACTATTATTTTGTTCTTAGTAGAGTAGACAATAAAAAATATTAAGGTGCTCCAAAGCAGACTGGTGCAAAGTTCCTCTGCCCAGTGCATGATAGATGGATGAAAGTGAGAAACAACCGGCATGAATGGGCATCTCTACATTCATCATTTTGCACCAGAAGCAGGTGGGGTACTGAAGATTACAATGTGAAAAAGCTCCATCAGCACCAGCACTCATGAAGGATCAGACTAATTTATGGAGTTGTATTTGCATGTTTGAGATTTAGTGGCTTTTAAGTTTGTCCACAGATTCTTTTCTATGCATCTACAACCTTTCACGCGCTATGGCTAGAAAAATGACAAAAAACTTATGTGTACTACACCTTTCCTCTACTTCCTCTGAGCATACTTCACATGTCATTATGTGGCATATGTTAGCTTTTCTCTTATTTATGTCAACTACAGATTAAACAAAGACCGTAACACATTGAAATGTTGATTTCTAACCTTTTATTAAATGGTCACTACATAAGACAGAAAGAGCAATACGCTAGAAGTATGTGCTTAAACACTGTTCACACCCACTCCTGTAGCTCAGTCATTCTGTGTTATTCTTTGGCCACTTGAGCATTTGTGTCAGAATGTACTGCTCACTGAACCATTCAAAGCTCTCAGGAGCTTAAGTTGTGTGAAAAACTCAAGAGTCAAATGCAAACAAACAGACTTTAATTTGTAATCTTTCCACAAATGGCAATCCTTCTTTTCCAAGATTTAATATAAAGCCTTTAGCTGTACAAACCTTATCATAACACAGTAAATCTATTTATTTTTTTGCCACAGACAGGATATGTTCAAAGAACAGAACTGTCCTTTCCAGGTTTTGTGTTGTTTCCCTAATTAGCTCGATTTAGTTTAAAAATAGACTCTACTCAGTGTTCAGCTTTGTTACAATAATGTGTACAATAATCAAATCATTAAGATCATTAAGCTGTAACTACACTGTAAAGTTTACTTTTAGTAAAGCCAGGAAATTATGTGATGCCATAAATTCTGTTCCTTTTTATTCTTCTTCTTCAGAATTCACAATCTAGCTCCAAGTTATCCAGTGGTGAAAGTAATTAAAACATGAATAAACTGAAGTGACTGAGAAAGGTAGCATAGCACACTGTATCACATGTGATTCTGTCCCATATAATAGAGAGGATCTTGTGTCAGCCAGAAAATAATGTGTAAAGGATAAATGTTGTAAATGTTGAAAGTTTAGAAGACTTGTGAGACAAACACAATATGAGTTCAAACATAGAAACAAAGCTTCTATCTGTCATGAAGGAACAACATAGCAATATTGAAACATGTTAAACAGTAATCTAATGATTTACTGTTTTACTATTATTATTAGTGTGTTTTAGAGATGCTTGGCTTGCAGTTGTACAGACCTGGTCTTGTGTTTCTCTGTCCAGGGGGGCGTTTAGATAAATGACTCCTTCTCTGCTGATGGTGAAGAGCATCTCTGGAAACTCCCCCTCCAGACTGTACACTGCCTGACTTCCACTCCATTTCACCTACATAAACACACACATACACGCAAACAACACACATTTTTTTAATGGAAAATTTAACATATCCAAGTGTGGTAAACAAGACTAACATTTTCATATCTTGTTTAGTCAATGTTATAAAATTAATTCTTTCTGGGTCCAAAACACATATTAAAATGCATTACACTGCAAACCTAGAAGGCTTTGGTACAGGCCCTGTACAAAGTATAAGTACAAAGCTAAGCTACCATTTGTTTACATGATAAGGAGCCATCCAAATGTACTGACACTGATGTGGAACAGAGAGCACAGCCAAAACTAACTATGCAGGCTGAAGGGGATTTTCCACTCTGCTTTACAGCCCTTGACAGAGGGCTTGTGCAGTGGAGCTGAAAGGACCCTAGTAGCCATCAAACAGGACCCAACAAGGAGAGGAGCCCAGTCCCAGCACAGCTGATTCACACCCAGGGCATGTGTATCTCCTCAACTCACTGTCACACACTCCTCCCTTGTTTTGGAGATGGCTGCCCAAACTCTATGCTTTTGTATACACAAAGCCACTTCACACAGCTGGCCACCTCCCAGTGTTATGGTGTGTTTCTAGACCTCAGAACTTTGAAGAAATATGTTTAAAGACCTGATTAATGATAGCTGTTCTATATAAAGGTCCATAGAAAACATCTATGAAGTCATCTGTTTTGCTTCCGTCAGTGTTTGAGTTTGCAGGGCACGTTCTTTCTCCCCTGATACTTTGTATTTGAGCTGTGTCAGGAGTGCCTTGAGTCTGTGTGTGTTTTTCTCCAAGGGCAATCAGGTGCTGAATTACAGAAAGAAGTGCAGTACCCTGCAACAAGTTGAAACTATTTGTCTGAATAAGTTAGCAAACAGCTGCTTATTTACTCAAGTACGGAGCATCATTAGCATTTCGAGTTGCCTTTTTAGACATTTATATTTTTCAGTTTGATTTCCACCAACTCCTGGGGTAAATATCTATCTCGGTGAAATTCTACACTTTCCCTAAAATCTATTTTCTAACCTTGTCTGTCTCATGTTTGGTGATGGGCAGCTTACATACAGTGTGTTCTTAGAGCGTTCAGTTGAAAACATGAGAGCGGTGGGAATGAACCAAAACAGCTGCTGACCATAAAACAATGAGCTGGAAAAAGCTAAAAGGCTAAAAGTATTTGTCACTATGAGCTACTCCTCTTACATTACACACATTCATCAGAAAAATTAACTTAATATTTTCCACGATAGCAGCTTTAATGTTGGTATTCACACTGACATGAGATCACCCCAATGACTAATGTTAGCTGAAGTACTACTTTGATACAAGTGGCATTTGTGGTATTGAACACAAATTATGAGGCCATATGCAAGTCTAGCAGAGAACAAAATACCGTAATTCTGCAACAAATAATCAGATTTCATGTAAGTGTGAAAATTCTCAATTGAATACTTTTAAGGGCTGATTTATTCATTCACAGGTTCTGATCTGGTCTTTTTACCACTCTAAAGTTTCAATAGATTGCATTAGAGTTCAAGTAGTTCTACTGATTACATTACATAATCAAGGTTTGAGGCAGGCAATCAGAAACTTAAGATAACAGACTGAAATTACCCTCGCCCTTAACCTAGCCCTAGTGACGCAAAAGTACTCACAACAACGCCAGAGTTTTCTTTTTTTATCTCATTGCAGAATCAGTTAAATTGAACACAACAGCAAACTCAACTCAGCTACAAAGACGGAGAAATGAATGTATCTGTCAAAATGTCAAGGCAACATGGACAATATAAGCAAAAGTACAAGACAATATTTGTTACAGTTGAGTGGATGTGGACATGACTGCTCCATTTATTTGAGACAGCAGGGGAGGTGAGATCCATGGAGTGGGTATTTGAACATGACTATCTCTGTATGTGTCATAACAGTGGTTAGTCCCACCACCCACTGAGCACAGCAGTACAATCACTCACTGTGGGCGAAATGAGGTTTCCCCCAAGAAAACATGAATGTTCAATAATCCAGTTCTGTGTGATTTAGATTCTGCTTGGGGCCGAATGGGACACTATAACTAAATGGTTTTCATATGGACAGTTTGGTGATGTAACAGCTTTGTTTCTCACTCATCTCACATTTTTCATTAGAAATTTGAGAAAATACACAGAGGGAACCTGCTCAGTCAAATATTTCCACATACCCTAATTTACATGTAAAGGAACAAATGCCATTTGTTCATGTTTAAATTCTGAAAATTAATTATACTTTCAAAATCAAGCAGTGTATTATAACACTGGTTATTAGCTATTAAACGTACAAGACAAAAAGTAGATTTTATTTTAGATTTGAAGTGGAATTTGAAAATATGGCAAAAAAACTCAAATGTGCCTACACTTGTGAATCCACACATTGTCGGTGGGTGGAAGGGGCTGTTAGAACAGGAGAGAAGAGAGGCTGAGGGCGATTGTGGGGGAGGTGGGAGAATACAGGAGGAGGGGGAGGCATTGTAATGTAGCCACAGTGATTCTCAGAACCTGCACAATGTACAGTATTTACAACCATATTTTATTGGAACATAGAATTTCTACCTTTAGATCTGAAATTGTGCCCATTTCTTTATATAATCGCCATGGTTACTGTTTTATTAACCATTCTTTACTGCCATGTAGGGCTGCAACTAATAATAATTTTTGTAATCAACTGCTCTGGCTAATCATTTTCCAGAGTAATGCATTATTTAATTTTCCCATCAGGGGCTGGAAAATTGTGAAAAATATTCATCACAATTGGCAGCAGTCAAATAAAAATTTTTGTTTTGTATGACAAGAGTTAAAAACACAACGTCATTTAGTTTAGAGTGATATAAAGCCTAGAAAAGCACATTCGTGTTTGATCTTTATGCTTGAAAGATCACTTCAATTATCAACTGATTATCAGAATAGCTACCAATACATGTTCTGTTGATTAATCAATACATATGACAGAGAAGACTTTACGGTTATATAACAGTTGAGATATTAATACTTAACAGAATGGTATTGACAAAAAATATTTACTGTGCTTAAAACTGTGATCAAAAATATGAAAATGATACTGTATGTTGTATGTTAAGTCTATTTTGGACTGGATTTTGCCTATAACCTGGGTTTGTGTAATACCCCTCAGAGCAGTGGCAATGGTTGACAGGTGAGAGAGCAAGTGATTGTGGGAGGTAAAGTGACTCAGTCAGGAGGTAGCCTGAAAGGATCCATGGCATTTGAACAGTATCAATAATTCAGTGTTTGGTCACTTAGGAGGACCCAAGAGGCACTAAAAACAGCAACTGGCAATGTGATGCCACTTTACTCAGTTCAGGCTATTGACAGAGTTTGTTTTATTGTAATATGATATAACAGTGAGAACTGCATTAAAGTCAGCACTTACCCCGAGTTGTCAAGATTTATGGTTGGAAATTTGAACAACAGGTAAACACACTTAAAGTGGCAAAAGAGTGGGTTTATGTTAAAGTGTTTTAGAGTGAATACATTAGGATTTTGCTGCTTTACCTGTGAGATAGGGATGGGGTAGGGGCCTGGGAGGTTCTCCTGAAGTCGTACAGGGTCCGGGGATGCCCAGGTGTTTCCTGTCACCTCAACGGTAACGATGCCGGTGCTGAAGAAAGCATTTGCCTTCCCGGCCATGTCCTTCACCATCACTAAGAGCTTATAACGGCCGCACATCTCTGGGTCCAGAGTAGACGCTCCTGGTGGTCAAAATGGGATAGATTATGTCAAAATGATTTTTTCACTTTACATTCAGAAATTAGTTCTTGTACAAATACATTAGCAGTATGCAGTATACTATGTTGTGTTTGATGACATGGTAGTGTATGTGTGCAATGGCCCAGGGAAATAACCAGTTTAGAGAAACACAAAAACCCCACGCAACTTTAACATGCAAAGGCTTAGACAAATGAGACATTACACACATCATATGCTAAAGTTAACATGACCATAGTTTTCTAAGCCATCAGAGTCCTGTGTTCAGCATTCATTTAAAATTTCTTGTTTAGATGGAAGACGACTAATTTAAGCACCCTACCATAATAGTAATAAGGATAGGGCATAAAGGACAAAAAAGCAGAAAAGACAGTAATTTTTGATTTTCACTGCTACTATGAAGCTGTGTGGAAACCAGCAGTAGTGTGGGCATAAGGGACCAGCGAGCGTGAAAGTCAACCAGCTCCTGCCAAGCTGTAACAAAGGGCAATAACAGAGCTACAGAAATAGCACCAGCACACAGGACTTTATTGCATCTAGGATAAGTATGTGTGTATGTATTATTGGCCAATATTATTATTTATTTATTTATTTATTTTTTTCGGGGTTCTTCGCCTACAGAATTTAGGACTGACCTTCCTCTGTGAGGGAAACCTCTCCAGTGATTGAGTCAATGGAGAACATTTGGCTGGAGGGGATCCTGGGTGTCTGTTCCATGAGGCTAAACCGCAGCTCTGCATAGGCGGTGTTGCGGTCATCACGATCCAGCGCCTCCACCTGCATGAATGGGATCCCTGAGAACATGGGTTGTACCAATCAGTTGATATAGCACCAAAAGCATACAAGAATTTTAAATATGTGTTTGGTGTATACAGTATAGGTTAAAGTATGTTGGTACCTAAATTACAGCTACGAAATGTCTGATTTGCAAATAATGTAATAATATCATCAGTTATTATTTAATAAGGGACCCTGTGGGCAAGTCTTTTTGTTTGCAAAATAGTCTTTTTAGTGTAAATAAAACATAACTGATCCAGTTTGCCACGTCATCAATTTAATTAATAATGAGTTTAATGGTATTGGTCATGTTTTCCGTTGTTTAAGCAGAACTGAACAATTATTTTTATGTGGCAGGATGGACAAATGTGGCCCAGACTCAATCACGTTGTGTAACATGGTGACATCAAAGCTCAAGGTTCTCATACCTTTGAGAAGCCCGAGCTGCACGCTGCCTCTCATGCTGTCTTCTATGAAAGTGGGCACATTGTCATTCTTATCGATGACACATACTTCAACAGTGAAACTCTGACGATGGTCTGATGTTCTGAAAGACACCTGCAGTACATACACAGGCAAATCGTCATATATATATATATATATATATGTATGTATGTATCTTTGAAAAGCAAGAATGATTCATTCTTTAGACTTTATGGAGCATAAGCATGTGAAACTTATATGATGAACAAAAAAGAATATAAAATATAATTATATTATCACTGTGAATTTATTGCATCTTGTATGAATTGTTCAGTGTCAACTAGTGACTAGTTATGTATGGACCATGTCTACCTCTCCTATGATGTGACACAATATGCTACCTGCAGAGAGTAAGATGGCTGTTTCTCTCTGTCCAGTGGTTTTAGAGCATACAGAAACTGTGCGTCGACACCGAATATCCCCTCATCGTCACCCGTTAACACCAGGTCACTGTAATTAGCTGGCAAGCTGTGGAGCTTGACAGAAAACAACAGCATTCATCAGACTGTTTAAAAGCAATATGCACAAACAGTTAAGTGTAGGAAGAAGGACTGGATAGGCATGGTAGCAGCAGGGCAGTACAGCAACCATCACTGAGTTGATTTCAAAACAAGTTCAATTAAGGAAAACATTACTTAAACACTTAATAATTGCAGAAGATATGGCACAATTAAACCACAAATATGAGGAGGTGAGAAGTATATATTGCTTTAAAAGCATCTGAAAATAAACTTAAAACAGAGGACAACCTGTTTTACATGTTGCCTTAGTGTATCTACTGTATTTCTGATGAAAACCCACATGTTCAGCTAAAATAAAACTGTTACTATGTATGGTGAAATATTAGCTGCAGATGTCCCATGTGCCTTAAAGAGTAAGTATACACTTACTATTGTCAATCAATCTTGAGAAAAAGCTAAAGCCAACAATTAATTGATCCTAGTGACCAGTGTTATAACCAGTCTGGCCAACACCTCTATTGTTGCCTACTAGAAATGCACCAATGAGCTGCATCAGTGCACTGGGTAACATTTTACCTAATTACCATGACCATTACCACTCTAGTTTATTTTAAGGCAATTATGCATACACCATTCTGCTATTTTAAATACATTGCACATACATTTTTTATAAATCCATCGCTGAAAAAAGTCCACAAGGAATGTCTTTTGTTGTTATCTTTGTAATAATAGTTGCAGTAACCAGTTATTTTAGGTAATTAAAGGGCAGATTATAAACTGAACTAAATAATGCTTTACCTCCTTTAAGAGGTTTGTCGTCACTGGGAATAAATGGGCTTGAGGTTGAGATAAAGAGATATGGTACTAGATGAACTAAAACATTGTTGATTTTAGTCTTTCTTTAGATTTAGTTTTGAATTCCTTAAATGAACAGGCTCTTGAAGCAAAAATATCCTAAGGTCCAAGGTTTTTTTTTCAAGGCCAGAAGTATATCATTCGAAGTAGCCTAAGAGATGATGAAAACCAATTTCAGTGCTCGTGTAATTTTTAAAATTGATGATTTAAGAAATTTAAAAATGAGAACTGAAAAGTGAAGCCCTCTCTGATGAACACACAATCACGAAGAGCTTTTACCTTGAATGAATCTTAAGCAATTATTGTGTCGTTTCCATTTTTAACGCAAAATAGGGCTATTATCTAACTCCTCCATTCTGGCCATTAGCATGTTATTTGAATATTGTTAATGACACTCAGTCAGGCACAAAGACTGAAAATATGTTTCATACAATATATGATGACGTCACAATACAATCAATTATAGTGCCAGATACTCATGCTGTCGCACAATCCAGAGGCTGCCTAAGTGACATATATGAACAAAGTGCCATCCAGCTGGGCTGAATGCAGGGGCTGAGTCTGATGCCTGAAAAGCATTGTGAACACTCCAATAATAGTCTGGCGATGACGGCAGCATGTTCATACATCTTCAACCTTGAGTGATGGGTGAGAAAAAAATGGACTGATGCAATTCTGTCTTACTGCCTGCTTCCATTTTCACTCTAAAAAGCAAAAAGTATGTTTTCACCACATCAGTAAAAGATCAACAGGCTCAAAAGTCTGGAATGAGATGTTTTAATTCACCTGGTCTAATCTTGAAGAAATGCAGTAATTCAGTATGGGAGTGAACCTTGCATTAATCTAACTAAATACTGGAAGAATAACTCTCATTTGCAGGATTTCAGACCTTTCCACCTTTCCTTGTTGATGTTTGTTTGCCATCCAGACCTACAAAAAAACAGTGTATTGTGCATTTATGCTGATTTTCCACATAAATATAACTCTTACAGGGATCTTGCAGTCAGTAATCATGCAGTTTGCTTTTAGGTTATTGGCACAAGAAAAATCTATATATGAATTTAAGTAAATTAAAATGATTTACCTTGGCTAGATACCATGGGAAAATACCATCGTAATTTTCAGGGACACCGATTTTAACATTTTCCCCAGAACATGGTGTAAACGTGTGAAGTATCACCAGCTGTAAAGCAAGATACAGTTTTAGATTAATCTTAGCAATGTTGCTTGGACAGTAAATTTCTCTTGTATGTGAAAGTATAACAGTTAAGAGTAATATAAAAAATAACATCTTACCGTGAAAGTTAGGAAGAGCATTGGAGTAGCCCCCCTGTCAGCCATATGTCCCTGGAATTGTGGCATATTCACAGCATATCAAACCACATGGCCTTAGCAAGACAATCAACACAATTTCTGTTGTGTTACTGATTCACTACCACAGAATTCTTCATACACAACTATTTCACAGTTTTTACATGT
This sequence comes from Sandelia bainsii, assembly GCA_032362345.1. Classification (NCBI taxonomy): domain Eukaryota; kingdom Metazoa; phylum Chordata; class Actinopteri; order Anabantiformes; family Anabantidae; genus Sandelia; species Sandelia bainsii. Next base: position 11,443,227 of record JAUMHL010000018.1, read on the forward strand.
GCAACAGCCTGACTTTAAAAAAACTATCGCCTTCAAAGCCATTTAAAGCAACACCTGCACTCCCAGTGAGTAGCACAGAGAGTAATGAAGCCTCATTTGATTTGTTGGTTTTGCCAGAATCTAATAGGATGCCAAAATTATGGCTTTTCATTTGAACCTCAGTGTCTGTCAGATATTGTTTAGATACAGCAATAGCAAATCACAGGAATTAGTGCATTGGTGCAATGGCCAATATATCTCCAATTCAAGTTTCCAAAGTACAACACACTCTGGATACACAGTAGCTCAACAAAAACAAATAATGAGAATGATAAAGATCAAAAAGTGCACTAACATAGTCAATTCTACAGCTGCTTTAAACAAAGAGTCCTGTATCTTACCTTCTCCACACTATGTATGTGCTCCCTCTGAGAGGTGTGAGAGGAGTTTAAATTGGGTGGAAAAACTGTGTACTTGTACTCCTTTGGTGGATTAATGGTTAACACTTTCAGATAAACATGCTTAACTACCTTATTTCCTTCATGTAAATCCAATGACCAGTGAGGTTCCGTTCCACTGACATGATCAAATGAATATTCATGAGAATGTAAATCACCTAAACAACATCTATTTCTTTTCTGATGTATCCTGCTAAATAGTTTTAGGAAAAATGAAAAAGACTATTAATCTTCAAGATTTTCATTTGATTTTATATTTTATTGAAAAAGGAGAAATCAACGTAAACAAAGAATTTCCTAATAATGTCAAGGTTCACAAGAGTAATATAACTTATTGCTTAACCCATACATTCACAACCTGAATTCAATGTTATGGAACAACACAGAATAACAGAAGTTTCTCTTATTTTTTACTAGTCTTTAGTAACTTGGCCGAGGCACGGACCTGCGTATCTCGTTTCAAGTAATATGACTCCAGATGACCGACTATTGTGATCCTTTAGCATGTTTTTACGATAATGAGATGTATGTATATTAGCATCATTCATGTTATAGTATATACATCAATCCCCTCCTATATAGGAGCACAACAATAACCCAACAGCAAGGCAATCTTTGCAAATCATTAGAAATAACAAGCCTTTGTGGATTTTTCATACCTACTGATCATACTATGGCAGCAGTATGTTTAAGGCAGACAAAAAAAAAAAAAAAATATATATATATATATATATATATATATAATAGATGTTTGCAACATGCAGGTTATCACCATCAGCATGATATGACTTGAATAATGTGACTCATTTTTATCTAATTAAGTCCATTCTTTGCTTTTTGTGTCTAAAAAATAAAAATATATTTCTGTACAGCTCTATTAGTCCTTTAGGGTTAGTGTTAAAACACACACAGCATCTGGTCTTCAGAGGCCAAAGAAAAAATGTCTGTATGTCCCATCTGTTCCTCAGAGAACTGTCAGGTCATGGCAGGACTTTGACTTCTGCCTGAAGGCCATCTTTTTGTTCTTGCGTGCGACCATGCGGCCCAGAAACCGCTTGGCCTTCTTGCCGATGCTTTCCCTACGCCTGCAGTTGGCCATGCGTCGTGCATTCTCCTCCTTGCTGTCTTTCCTCAAGCGAATCTGTCTGACGATGCCCTCAAATAGGTCCTGCACATTGTGATGAAGGGAGGCAGATGTCTCAATGAACTTGCAGTCGAATACCACTGCACAGGCACTTCCCTCTGCAATACAGAAAACATGAAGAAAGGACAATTATAACTCTGAGAAGGTGTACATTTAATAAAACTTTATTAAATGAAACTATTTGCTTTACATGTCAAACAATTGTAGCATGTTAAGCTAATTATACTGACTTACCATCTACAGACACCTCTCTGGACCGAACCAAGTCACTCTTATTGCCCACAAGGATTATGGGAATGTTCTCTGACTGTCTGGCACGGCGCAGCTGAATACGCAGCTCCGACGCCTTCTCAAAGCTTGATTTGTCTGTCACTGAATACACAATGATGTAGGCGTCTCCCATCCTCATGCACTGTTCTTTCAGCCACTGACTGTTATCCTTCAGGAGACAGCAAGATACAGAATTTAGCATCACCTATGGCTGATCACATCTTTTACTGATGTAATACTCATTAATCAATGTAAATGGACAAACATTGCAGCAATAATATGAAACTCACCTGTTCCCAGATGTCGTACAGCACAATTGATGCCTCTTCTTCATCCACCTCAATACATCTGTCATAAGTGTTTCCTGAGGAGCAAAAAAGAAGTTTTACATTACACACTGACACAGAAGAGCCAAGATTCTCTTATCTGAACATTCCTGCCTGGTGTCAGTGTGTGTGGTTACTTTTCTACAGTTATATTAGCACATCTCTTGTTGTGTAGTCTACACACTGAAGCAGAAGGCTGATGAAAGTCTGTGATCAAGCCATTATTGACATTTTATATTTTCACATCACTTCACACTTTGTTATTGGATGTGTTTCTGTCAGCTGAACTACAGGGGACAGGACTGGTGCCTCGCTGCAGATGGAAATAGCAATAATCAATGCATGTACACTCTTGCATGCGATGATGCAAGCTGTGTTTTTTTCTACTAATTCAGATACCCTCATAGATAAATCAAGTTCTGAATTAGAGAGCCTAAAAGACTTAATTTGGCTTTTATGTAGTAAGACATTGTATAGTGAATACTGTACCTCCAATAATATGTTGTTGATGTAATTCTATTGCGTATTGTTCTGCATACTGTAGTCTACATTAACCTTTGACAGAGCCGGCTCTTGGCATAGGCGAACTAGGCGGTCGCCTAGGGCGCCACTTGTTGGACCTAAAAAAAAAGTCGCTTGCAAATATCGTCAATCGCGGGTTTTTGAGCTCGTTTTCTAAAGTGTAGTTAATTGTTTGGGCTTCACAATTAAGTGAAAGTAAAGTAAAGTAAAGTAAAGTGAAACGCGATAGTTTGTCCGTCCACAGCCCCGTTTCCTCGGTTACTGCGCCCGCCTGAGCCGGCACGCGCCCCCCTCCTCCGCCCGCCCGCAAAGACACACACCTCCACCTGACAGAGCGACAGAGTGACAATGTCCGGCAATAAGTGGGGAAAATATGGACAAATTTATTAAAGTGGGAGTAAAAGAGAAAGAGAGAAAGAGCATTGAAAGACTGGATCCGACCTCAAAGACATTCTGCAGATTTATCAAGTGTGTGAAGATTTAATACAGCAGATAAACAGACCTGGTGGAGAACAGTTATTCAAAGTTTCCATGTCTATCGTGAGATCTGGAAACACTGATCACAGCTAGATAATAATTATTCTCGTGTTGAACACCCCAAGTCTCTTTCCGCTGCAGCTACGTGTTTTACTTTACAGTAACAGGTAAATTTACTCTACATCTGACCTGGACAGATGCACTGACAAAATATTGGTTTTATGTTTTATGTTGTCTTGTTTGCACATTCAGCTAATTATTAAAAAGTGTAAAATTATTAAATAAAAGGGTCAGGGTTAGGCTTAG